>RSEF01000023.1:1582456-1622832 GCA_003993805.1 Himantopus leucocephalus
GGGCATGGCTGCATATATGTGGTGATCGTCCCAGGCACAGAGGGACCGACCTGAGGCTCGACACTGGTTAGCTCTTCCTCAAGCCCTTTAGGAGGACTTAGGTGAGGTTTAGGATTGGGAGAGACTGTGTGCCTGGGCCTCCGTGCAGGAATTCATGTCAGCCATAATAAGGTAATTCAAAATAGCAACAATTGTGACTGTCTAAAAGGACATTTCTAAGCATTTTATCTGAGGCTTTAGGGTAAAATTCTGATGCCATTGAAATCAGAAGGAATTTTGTTGTTGATTTCATTCATCAGGGTGGCAGTCTTTGTTGCTGTCATTGAGAATGAAACCGGCATTTCTGTTCATGTTCGCGCCGTCGCATTTCAAGTAAAACCCTAAGAAATTATGTTTGAATAGAAATAATAGCTGTAATCCCCAGTTTTAGTGCCTGTACTTTGGATTTGGCCGCAGACATGCAATGTTAGCAGCTGGAAACCATGTGCCGTAAAATCCACGTGACTTTTTTCTTAAAGATTTGCTGATGTTGTGCCAATGCCATGCACTGCCTCGCTGCTGTTGTGCCGCTCTACGGAGATCGCAGTGCAGAATACACGCTGAATGAAAGTGATAAGCAAAAATAGTAGAGGCATAACATGTGACAGAGAGAAGTAACTACGCAGGGCATCAGGAGGTGGAGAGGAAAGTAAAAGCAAAAGATGTGCCTTTTCCGAGAAAAATGGGAGAACCGGGAAAGTGTGATGACTATTCAAAGGCTGAAGTCTGAAGATAGACTTTGACCGAGGTAAAGAGAATAGGAACTGGAAGGAAAATGGGGAAGGAAAAGAAAACAAAGCCAAGAGTAGGTTTTCCCACCCACGTTAGTCCCGTCCCAGAAGGAGCCCGTAGGAAGGTGGCTGTGTGCAGAGGAGCTCTGCGGAGGGCTGACCCACTCCAGCCCCTGGGCTCGGCCAGCGAGAACAAGGTCTCTTATCTTGTTTGATGCGGTGAGATGCTCCTTAGCTGCTCTGGGTTGTATCAGAGCTGGGCAGAGCGGTGTCAGGCGTCTGCAACCAGGTCTTTGGGAGCTCTCCTTCCCTTCCTCTACCATGGCTCCGAGTTCATGGGGGAGAAACCCTGCTACATGTTTTAGCTGGGTGGACTTTGTTTTTTCTGCCACTTTATTTTGCACTGTTGAATTTTCCTTGGAGGGGTATCAGTCTGCAGTAACTGCATCTGGCTAGGAGAATTATCTTTTGCCATTGCCATTCCAGGGCTCATTTCCAGTAATGGAAAAAATTTGTAGAAAGTAGCCTGACTTGCCCCAGACTGGCTGTGCTCGCTGCTGTAGGCAGCAGGTGTGCTTGTTTGTTGACCAATTCTTTAAATGTTAACTTTTGTGCAGAGTTCCTAACAAAATCAGCTGGGGCCCATGTGTTTGTCAGAGGAGACTGAGGATGGTCTGAACATTTGGGATGATATTGAATCATCTCAGCAAGCTTCCTCACAACGCTCATTATTATACACTTAGGAGTGGATGTGGAGGCTATAGGAGAAAACACAGTATTAAAATATTTTTCAGGCATTCTTGAGTTGGCAGTTCTTAAATGTGAGTGCTTGAGCTTGTGGGAGGCAGCGTTCACTTTGTGCTTCCTGAAAAAGTCTCTGCTTAAATCCACTTCAACCAAGTTAATGAGCTCTGTGTGTCATGAGTGGGGCAAAGAACAGCATCTTGGGCAAAAATCAACATGATAAATCAGCTCCACAACTGTCTTTGATCTTGAGTAAGTCCTGTGCTGTAAGTACAGTGCTCTAAGTCTAGCCCAGACCACGGTCGGTGTTAGTCAGCAACAAGGAGCCAGCACTCTCTAAAAAGGGGGTTCAAAATGTAATTAATTACTCCTCATAGCAATGAGCCCATAAACATGAGGCACCTTTCTTAGCAAGTTGGGGCAAGTGCAGGTGCTGTGCAGGTGCTGGGAAGATGTGAAGCTCATGCTGGAGGGGAGCAGAACCTATATTTGGGGAAAAGGAAGGTGAACTTTAAGGATAGGACCCATTTTCTGTATGTTTACCTAAGATGTGGGTGTCACAGCTGGCCAAATAAGCCACTAATCCAATCAAGAAGAGACGACACCTCAGGGCAATCAGTCTCACTGAACCGAGACCTTAATGTGGGACGCATTGTCCCCGTTGGGTCCCTCATTGGCACCTGCCTCTCTCAGTGATGGTACGGGGAGGTGTGTCTAAAGATTTGAACCCTGACTTTTCGCCATCTAAGCTTAGGTGAAATCAATCCTGTCCAATTAATAACCCGTTTTTAACCACTCTTCTAAAGTCTAGTTGGTCATCATGTGTCCTAGGATGTTATCATATCTTTAGAATCTGCTAAATTAAACTTTACACTCCACGTCTGTCTTTTCTCATTGAATGTGGAGCATCCACAGGGTTGTAGCAATGAATAAGGAGTGAGTAATCCTTGGAGGACTTCACGTTGAACACAACCAACCTCTTCTGCTTGCTCTTCTCTTGCTCCTCATGATGCAGTTGGGCCATTGTGCAGCTAAAATCTCAGTCCCCTGCGCTCCCCTGTTCTGCTGGGTGTAGAGTTCAGCCCCATCCCTGCACCCTCCCCCTGAAGGGGCAGGATCCAAGCAGCAGGGCTTTGAGCAATTTCCCACGATGATACCAATGCGATTCTGTCACAGCAAGGCACTGCACCCTGAGGCAGATAATAGCTTCGTAAAGAAGGAAGATATTTCTTTTCTCGTTGCAAATTACACGGATCAATTTGCTTCGCTTAAAAAGCACCATCCTTATTTTCCTTAGGAGTACCCCACCCGTTTCCTATGCTGTATTCCATCTCTTGGTGATGCTGTCTTATTTCAGTGGAATCAGAGTATTTCCCCCCGCAGTGTCTCATTAATAGCTGTATTTGCTGACAAGGGTGGTAGGTTTAACAGAGCCTCCCATTCGAACTCATTGTAAGAAGGGTGTCCCTCTATAGACAGCCAATTTCGACATCCTGCCTGTGTGAAATATGTGGGTGCTATAGAAGTTGGATTTGCACCATTGTTTGGTAGCAAAAGGCAGGAAATTAAAGAGGCAACATTTCAGTAAAAGAGTGTGTTTCTCTTCACCTGCTATTGTTGTAAATGACACCGAAGGTTATTGCAAGCTTAAGAGCGGATTTTATGTAGAAAAGATTTGCTTTTTATTTGTCAGTGAATGTATGTGCTACATTAGGCAGTGCTTTGTATTTCATCAGCTTTACTGTGCAGTCTGTTTGGAAGGGAAATATAATTATAAAAACTGTAAACCCATAAATGTTTGCAGGAGATTAGAAGGAATTCAAGTTTGAAACCATTATAATACCTTTTTCAAAACTGTGTTTCAAGTTGCTGTCTTTGCTTACTGCTACAGAGCCAGGTTATGTGTGCATTAAGCTGAGCATGAGTCCCTGAGGTTTGACTTTGTACAATTTATGTTTAGATTACCATTAAAAGTAATGTCTCATGAACGGTAGACATTCAGTCAGTTATTCTGAATTTCTTTTGTGCAAAATGTTTACTGTCATCCTCTATAAAAGTAGCAGCATTTAATTACTTAAATACAAATACTGAAGTAATTTTTTCTGTTTGTTTTCTTTTGGATGTAATTACAGAAATGTGGGAAATACTTTTCCAAGGCTTTTGAACTCAAAAGTGGAACAGAAGGAAGACACAGGGAGACATACACCGTTCAGTGTTATTTTCCTTGCACAGGAAAAAAAGATCATTATGAGATGAGCACTAAAGTCTCAAGTTTTCAAAGGTTTGCATAACAAACAAGAGACACATTGTGGGTTGCATCTTGACTTTGAAGGCTTGCCACTGTCAACTGAAATAAAATGGCAAGGTTTAAAGCCTTAACCAAGTTCACAAGGAAAATATTTGGACTAAAAGTTTTGGAAAGTTTTCTCTCTTTGAAGTAGTTTGTCATGTGTTACCAATGTGAACTTTATTGACCTTGAAACATTTTTTTTTTTGAATCAAATAGCAACTAGTGACACTTTAGTAAAATCTTAAATCAACAACCATCTCCTGGTGGCTCCAGCTTCGTAGCAAATGCAGGCAAAACAGGGAATCTACAGAAGAGACCTTTATTATTCGTAAATGAAGCCTGCCAAAACCTTCCCGAAATAGCATTCAAAGACCCTTTTAAGGTCATGGATCCTGAACAAAGCCAGAAGAGCACAAAAAAGGCTGAGGAAAGTCCAAGAAAGAGGCTTCCCAAAGGAGAGGCTTTCCAAGGCAGTATTTCATCTGCAGCTACGTACCAGGGCAGCTCTGCTTCTTCGCAAGGAACCCCTCTCCGAGATATCATATCGCAGCAGCACTTTTCTGGTTCTTTGCCGATTCCAAGAGAGGAGTCTCAGGAGAAGACTGGACATCAGAAGCAACCTAAGCCTTCCTCTTTTGAACATCCTCCCCACGTTTCGCAGCTTCAGCAGCACGCACTGTCACCAGCATTTATGTCTCCTGGGAAACCAGAGCATGTCCTTGAAGGTCCCACGTGGCAGCTAGTTGATCCAGTAAGACCAGGTCCCTCTGGCTCCTTTTCATCACCCGGGCTTCACTCTCACCACGGCCAGCTCTTACCTTCCCATTCACCGATCATTCCTGGAGAGGACATGCCGTCCGTTCAAAAGGTCTATATCCCTCGCCCTTCGCAGGTTTCCTTAAAACAAGCTGAGGAAGTGCACAAGAAGGAAAAGAAACCTCAGAAGCCGGGCAAATATATTTGCCAGTACTGCAGCAGGCCTTGTGCGAAGCCAAGTGTGCTCCAAAAACATATCAGGTCACACACGGGTGAGAGGCCGTACCCTTGCATTCCATGTGGCTTTTCTTTTAAGACTAAGAGCAATTTGTATAAACATAGAAAATCTCATGCTCATCGAATAAAAGCTGGGCTGGCCTCAGGGATCGGAGCGGAGATGTATCCGTCAAGTTTGGAAATGGAAAGGATTGGTGGGGAGGACTTCGAAGAGCCAACAGAAGGAGAAAGCACAGATTCGGAGGAGGAAACGGGTGCGATGTCGGGCCATTCAGTAGAGCTCTCACCGAGGCAGAAGCACACCCTGTTGTCCAGCAGTTTGCTGAGTGGAGGGAGCCAAGGTTCCAGCCACGACCGGTGTTCATTGTCTCATTCCAGTATGTCTCAGTCTCTTGAGGACAGCACCCAGTTTGTGGAGCCATCATCAGACCACGCCCTGAGCCATAAATCTGAAGATACCCACACCATAAAGCAGAAGCTTGCACTCCGCTTAAGCGAACGGAAAAAGGTGATAGACGAACAAGCTTTCCTGAGCCCCGGGAGCAAAGGGAGTACCGAGTCAGGCTACTTCTCCAGATCAGAAAGTGCAGAGCAGCAGATCAGCCCACCAAATACTAACGCGAAATCTTATGCAGAAATTATTTTTGGGAAATGCGGTAGGATTGGGCAAAGGACTGCAGCGTTAGCTACAAACACAACCCAGGGGTTTCCACACCTGTCTACTGAAGAGAAACCTAGTATGGTACCGTTATCTGTGCCTAGGACACAGGTTATTGAACACATCACTAAGCTAATTACAATTAATGAAGCTGTTGTAGATACCAGTGAAATAGATAGCGTTAAGCCTAGAAGAAGCTCTTTGTCTAGACGTAGCAGCATTGAATCTCCAAAGTCCGGTGTATATAGAGAGCCGTTTCAGTTTGATATCAAGTCTGGTTCCAGTAGCCAGTTGGATGCATCAAAAGTGTTGACATCCCACAGTGAAAAAATTAAGCCCGAACAATCATTGTTGTCCCTTCAGCAATCCCACAGTGCCACAGAGACAGTGCCTCTCCTAAGAAGCCACTCAATGCCTTCTGCTGCATGCACTATAAGCTCCCCTCATACCTTTAGAGGTAGCTATTCATTTGATGATCACATCATGGAGCCTGAAGTCTTAAGCCGCAGTCAAGCATTTTCTTCCCATCCTCGAATGCTAAAACGACAACCAGCTATTGAGCTACCTTTGGGAACAGAATACGTCTCGGAGGAGGTTAGCTCTGCGAACAAAGAAACTGTTTCCAAACCCCCCGAGGAGCCTGAAACCAAGGAAAGCGATCTTACCAAAAAGTCACGGAAAGGTCCAAAAGTTAAAGGGTTCATGTACGAGTGTAACATATGTGGTGCTCGGTATAAGAAAAGGGACAATTACGAAGCCCATAAGAAATACTACTGTTCGGAACTGCAGCTTTCAAAGCCTCGTTCTTCCACTTCCCATACCTCTTCAGAGACTGAGAAAAGTGTTGTGGATCCTGACACGTGGCCCCAGGTGATGCATTACAAGCTAGGGAGCAGTTTGGAACTCACCCCACTCCGAAAAAGACGAAAGGAAAAGAGTCTCGGTGACGATGAGGAGCCGCCGGCTTTCGAGCTGTCTGACACTCCCTCCTCCAGTACTGGGCCAGGGACTCAGTTTGCAAACCCGGCATCATCTGACGTCGCTTTAAACCTAACCCGTGAATCCATTAAGTCACCAGCAGATCCAGGTAAATCCGCACCTTCTGATGTCAGTGCCAGCTTTCATTCCAGGAATACCAAACCGGCTCCGAGCGTGGAGGGCAAAGAGAAAAGGACTACCTCAAAGGAGATCTCTGTCATCCAGCATACGAGCTCCTTTGAGAAGTCTGACTCTGTTGAGCAGGCGAGCAGCTTGGAAGGAGAAGAGAAACCCTTGTCACAGTACCCATCTCAGCCAACCCCCCAGCACAGCCGACCGCCTCACTCCCTGCAGCCCAAGCTGGTACGCCAGCCCAACATCCAGGTCCCAGAGATTCTGGTCACAGAAGAACCTGACAGACCAGAAATGGAGCCAGAGCCTCCTCCGAAAGAGCCAGAGAAAACAGAGGAATTTCAGTGGCCGCAGAGGAGCCAGACCCTTTCTCAGCTCCCTGCAGAGAAACTCCCACCAAAAAAGAAGAGGCTGCGGCTGGCAGAAATGGCTCAGTCCTCCGGAGAGTCCAGTTTTGAATCAGTGTCTCTCACCCGAAGCCCAAGTCAGGAAAGCAGCATATCCCACGGCTCCAGCCACTCTGTGTCATTTGATCGAGAAGATCACAGCAAGTCGGAGTCGACCAGCCAACCCTCTGAATCCCACCCAAAGCCTCCTGGCGTTGGCTCACACATGTTGATGGTACCAAGCCACCATCATCATTCCAGGGAAATGCGGAGATCCGCCTCTGAGCAGACACCGAATGTGTCCCATCCTTCCCAGATGTCAGAGACCCGCAGTAAATCATTTGACTACGGGAGCTTGTCGTCCACTCCTGCCTCGACCCCCGGCCCCTCAGCCTCCTCGGCTCCACAGGAGAGAAGGAAATGCTTTCTAGTTCGGCAAGCATCCCTCACTAGACACCCAGAGCACGAGCCAGACTCGGCCCCAACAGGCCGGCCAGAGACGGAAGATCCAATTCCTTCTTCAAGTAAATCTCCTTCGACAAGTTTGCCCCATCAGCCAACATCTTCATCCCCTCTGCCCTCTCATGGCACTTACCCAAGTGAAAAGAGTCAGCCAAAAGACAGCCCTCAGCCAGCGTATACCCAGCCGTACACAGAAGCTCTGCAAGTCTTTCATCATCCCGTACCACAGCTAACGCTGCACGAAAAGCAGTTCATGTCCCCACAAGTTTCTATCTTTCCCTACCAGCACCTCCTGCCGCAGCCAGGGCAGTCTGCGGAGCTCTTCGCCGCACACACTATGTCTGACATCCTCTCTGCTCAGTTCACCATGCCTCAGATTCCTCCTTCCATATTTCAGACCCCACCACTGCCTCTCCCGCAAACGCTCATCCACCCAGGCCCGCTTCATATCGCTCCTCCGCTAATGTCTCACCCTGCCGAGGTGCCCTTCAGGCAGCACCCTTCATTCCTGCCGGTGCATTACCCTGGCTCCTCACCGATCCCTTCAGCCTTTTTTCTGCCTCTTCAGTCTCAGTTTGCTCTCCAGTTGCCAGGTGAAGCTGGTGGACATTTACCGCAGATCAAATCCAGTTTATTCCCGGCAGCAGGAACCTCCAGTCTTTCCCCATGCACGGAATACGGCTCGGACAGTAGGTTGCACCCTCTGACCTGCACAACAAGTCCACCGGTGTCTGTATCCGCATCTCAGCTCGTTGTTCCTACGCGGTCAGACCCAATGGTGTCGCTTGTTGTCCCCGTTCGCATACAGACAAATATGCCGTCCTATGGGAGTGCGATGTACACAACGCTCTCCCAGATTCTGGTCACTCAGTCCCAGTGCAGTTCCTCTTCTATCGTTCTCCCAAAATTTGATGATCGCCAACCCAAGGGTACCCTGGTCTGCAGCGCTGACGTTCATGGACTGGGTTTCGATCTGGCCCAGATGATCACAGAGGATCAAAGAAGCATTTTCCAGAGCCCGTACCTGAGAGTGCCCTTACCCTTACCGGAGCGAAAAGGCTACATGCCACTCACCTCCCCATCAGACAGCGTCCTTGGACTGGAAGGAAGCCCATCCACAGTTGGTGGAAGCAAAAGGATGCTCTCTCCGGCTGGTAGTTTGGAGCTGACAATGGAAACACAACAGCAGAAGAGAGTGAAAGAGGAGGAAGTGTCTGAAGCAGAAGAGAAGTTGGAAGTGGTGAAGCCACCTAGTGCAATAGAGGAAGGGAAAAAGCAGGATAAATCTCACTTTCTTGCAGAAAGCCAAGGCAGGGTCGAGGTTGAAACACCACCTAGTTTGTCCTTAGAGCAGTCAGAGCCAAAGGAAATCCCAAGTACTTTGCAGCAAGCTGTGTCCCATTCAGGTTCTCCAAGTTTTGAGGCACTGGAAGAGTATAAGCAGCCAGCTGGCAAGCAGTTCCTCAGCAAGGCACCTTTGCAACCCGTGAAGAAAGAAGACTCCAAAGAACTGGTGGAGCAGTCTCCACCGAACCCTGCAAGCCCTGCGCCTCTGTCTGAGGTCGCTCGTAGTGCAATGAAGTCTCGAGAAGGTACAGATACGAAGAAGGTACTTCAGTTCCCCAGTCTCCACACAACCACTAATGTCAGTTGGTGCTATTTAAACTACATAAAGCCAAATCATATCCAGCAAGTTGATCGACGGTCTTCAGTGTATGCCAGCTGGTGTATTAGCTTGTATAATCCTAACCTTCCAGGTATATCCACTAAAGCAGCCCTGTCCCTCCTGAGGTCCAAGCAGAAGGTGAGCAAGGAAACCTACACCATGGCTACTGCTCCACGTCCAGAGGCAGGCAGGCTTGTCCCGTCCAGCTCCAGGAAGCCAAAAATGACAGAGGTAATGCAATCCTATATATTTCTCCTCATCCATTTGGATACATGGGAAGAGGGGGACGAGGGACGGGGAATTGCTATTCTTAGTTTAATAGGAGTTTATTCATCCCTCTCTCAGTTTGGTAAGCACTTGTTCGCAGTGAAACTTTTAGAATGAAGAAGCTAAAACCCACTGTAATAAAAAAATAAAAAAAATTACAAAAAAAAAAAAAAGAAAGGCAAGCCTGCTCCGGGGCAATGTGCCATATTTCTGTTCTCCGGTTTCTACTTGCCTTGTAATCAAAAGAGCATGTAGGAATCACCACCGCACCATGAACTGCCACTGCTCAAGCACAAAGGATTAGACTTGATTTGCATTTGTCTTGATATTTCAAATAGCTTTACAACTTTTTTTTTTTTAATATATATATATAAATGCTGTTCTAATTCCCTACATTTTGCATGTTATAAATGAAAAAGGATTACCTTGGGGAAATGGGATTCTGTCTGGTTGTGCATCTACTGATCTCACATTAATGAGCGTGGAGAGGCATGCTTAAAAGTATTTAAAAATATTAAAGGGAGATTTGCAAGTGAATTTAGGCCCCCAAAGAAGCGTAAAGGCATGCAGTGACATTTATAAAAGTGCCTCAGTAAGTTAGATGTGGAGTCTTGTTAAAACACCCGTGTCGTTTGGTCCATTCAGTTAATGTCCTTAGCTGTCTACCTGCTTGTCCAGGTACCTAAGGATATTTTATGACCGGTCTCTAGAGTTAAGGGGAGCACGGCAAACGGCTTCGCAGGGGCAGAGCTCACCAGAGGCATTGGCCGTATGGGCACAGAAGCGTTTAAGACACTTCTGGTAGCTGCCTAGTGTTACGTATCTCATTTTGAGGCCAGACTTTTCCCCTCTTCGTTAATGCTGAACCATACAGATCCCTTGAATCCAGATCATGTTCATGTAGATTAGCAAACGGAATCGCTCTGAAGATTTTGCAGTTTGATATTCATCTCAAGTCAATTTATATTGATGGATTATTCATTTTATTTCTGTGTCATGAAATGAACTCTGAATATTAAATTTACCGTAATCGCTGCTGCAGCTGCTGCTTATAAATATGTCTTAAAATACACAGTAGAGTCACTTTGATTCAGTAAATCTTTATTTCTATTCAGCATTTCCATCATTCTTCTGCAGAAATCCAAAAGACAGAATTTCCAGGGACATAGGGGCAGATAATTACCTGCGCAGTGCAATAACCACACTAATGCCCGATATTAATGCACTCTTTTTCAAAGGACTTTATCTGAACGGTGTCGTACCATCCTTGATTTCATTCTCGAACAGAAGTGCCTGTGCTCCTCTGAGCTTTGCTCTTTGACATGGTGCTAAAATGCACACCAAGTGTGTGTTCCAGGAGTACGAGACCCTCATACCCTGAAGTTAAATGTTAAGCTCTAGACAGGAATGGTTCAGCCCTTAGCCAACAAAAATGCATATTTCACTGCATGCGTTTGCTCAAAAGACTCAAAAACCTTTTAGACGAAACCCTATAAGCTGACTGGTGGTGAAAGTTAAGGTTTTCACGGTACAATTTGCAAAAGTGAGCGTTTGCCCCGCCAAATTCACCTAGGAAATGGTGTAGCCGACATCTAACATTAGTACCTGCTGCTTAAAGGAGGGCGGTTTGCAGAAATTATGTTAATTTCAATGGAGATAAATTGACCTCATGCCAAGCGGAGAAATAAACTTTGATTAGGTGATCAGTGGGAGTGAAATCCTCAGTTTAGTTTTTAAAATGCTTATGACTGGCACAGATTAGGAAGTAGCGTCGCTGGTTGCTCAGGAAGACGCGATTAACAGGAGCTGCGTAGCAGCGGCATCAATCGAAGGTTGAAAGTTCAACCTTCAGTTAACTCTGCTCCAGCTATTTCCCTTCAATATTTGCTTCTTTATGTAATTATAAGTTGTCAGTCAACACGACAGAAAGCGTAAAACAGCTCTAATATTTTGTACAATTATGCATGCAGCAAGCTACCAGCAAGCAGCGGTACTGTATATACTGTCTACGTACTTGGCTTGGTTTTCAAATTACCAGTGGGATTTACTGAGCAGATCAGTTCTGAAGTGATTGTAGGCTCCAGCGTGCATGTAGGGATGGCTAATTACACTGTATCGGGCTTGCACACTTTGTAAATTAAACGAGATTGTAAAAGGGGATAGTAGTGACTGTATGATTTTGGCTCTCTGGTGCCTTTCATCTGTCTATGTTTTGTGCTTTCAAAAGTTGCAATAAATAAACCTCATGCTACATCTAGAAAGTCAATTGTTTTGTATTCCTCAGTAAATAAGCAACCGAACTGGGAAGGTTGTCACTAGCATCGCTACGAGCGTGGAGCTCATATCAGGAGGTGAAGTCATGACGGCCAAGGTTTAAATTTTGAAGGTGCTCAGTGTGTCTCCTGCCACTGATTTCCTCCGAGCACGGACGTCTCCATGCCCAGAGACACCAGCTCGAGACTGTTTCCGCTGTTAAAATTGTTAAAGTGGTTCCTGACACTGTTCTGTCCTGGGCTGATAGCCCTCTCCCAAGCAATTCCTGGGCACATTTAGGGAGATAGGACAGGGCAGGGACCATTCCCAGGAGGCATCTAGAAAGGGTACATGGGTCTGGTGGTGTGGATGTGGGCTAATCTGCGCCAGCTGGCCCCAAGGGCAAAGAGCAGCCTGGGGCGCATTTAATGCTCTAAGCTGAGCTCCTGAAATTACTGGGCAAATTTGAAATGTCTGACCTCGGTTCTGCAAGGCTGCTCTTCAGTGAGTCCTTCCCTCCTCCAGCTGAGAGTCTGATGGCAGTACCAGCAGCGTGCTGCTCTGGAGGCTGGGCTGTATCCCACTGGATTTTGCAGGTCTCAGTTTGAGCTAGTTACTCTTTGGCTTCCCGTATAACCATGGGAGACAGAGAGGCACCTCTTGGGTGATTCATCCCCCCTTAAGATAAGTGTCTAAGGTAGGGCAGGTGAATCATCCTTGAGAGCTGCCGCTCTTTCCGGCAACTGTAAGGAGTCAAGGCTGACCAGCTCTGCTTTAGACTTCTGCCAGTTCGTCGGCTACAGTCGGGCCCAAATCCCTCTAATAACCCTGGTCTCTCAAATACCTTCCGCCTGTTTCCATAAATTATATGTAAAGCAAGGATATGGGTAATTCAGTTGAACTTCAAAGATATTCTTGCACTTGTGTGAAAAGTAGCCTGGGTGAGAGGCAATCTGCTTCCCTCTTTCAGAGCTTTGGAGACCCCTGTTATTTGCTGGGGGGGAGGGGAGGGCAACATCCCAAGATTTCATTCCGGGTGTGCAGTGCTCCCCGTGCATCGCACAGAGCTAGAGAGGCAGCTGTAACGTTTAGGTCTGTATACTATAACAAATAACATTAAACACGCTAGATGAGATGTCAGTGCATGGCTTAAACCTTCATCTTAAACAAGGGGTGGCAAGTTTAACCGTGAAAAAAAACAAATTTTACCCTGGGAACATCTGGGGAGGTCGAGGATTATTTTCTCCCGTTGGTTTTGTGGCTTTCTCTGTACTGCACCCTTGGCAACAGGGTTTCGGTGAAAGGAAATCACCCGAGAGCTGTGACTGTCAAGTGATTTATATCAAGTTTAGATGGCTAAAGTCCAAAGTTGTGTGAACGCGTGGGTATGTGGGGGAAACCCAAAGGTTGAGGTTAAATATATGAATTCTACAAATGCCTCCTCTCTACGTCTTTGTAGATGTATGTATTAGAGAGAGGATTATCCAAGGACAGAGCAGTGGATTTGGGAACAGAGACCCATGGCTCCACCGCACGCTCAGAGATACCCCGGCCAAGAGACTTCTCTTTATGCCTCAGTTTTCCAGTTGGCAAGAGCTGGGTAATACTGAGCTGCCATATGCAGGGGGTGATTTAAAAACTTGTAAGCGGTCACAGTAAATATAACCAGCAGGGCTCAAAATCCAGAAGTAGAGGCCCTGCTTGTTAAGAGGATGTCCTAATTACTGCACTTAGCTGTCAGGAGCAGCATGTGCGGTAGGTTGCTGGCTCTTTCTGAGGCTGTTTGGTCTGTGTCTGTCTTCGAGTGATTTTGTATGTAATCATTGATTGTTTTGCTCTTTTGGGGAGATAGGTTCATTTGCCTTCGCTCCTTTCTAATGAAGGTCGAAAAGATATAACTAGAGCTGAGAAGGAAGAGGATAAAAGAGGAAAATCAGAAGAGGAGGCTCTTGTAACCAAGAGAGGGGAGCCAGTCAGGATCAAGATCTTTGAAGGAGGGTAAGTGTCTCATTTTATTTCTCTTTTTTGTGTCACAGTTGTATAGGAATTACTGATAACAATGATGGCAAGTCAGTGAAGGTGCCATGTGGAGGTGAGCAGAAGGCCTGATGTAGTTGGATTTCAACTTACTTTCTACAGCCACCGTAAAAACCTGGCCCTTGAGATCAGTAGCTACTCCGGACTCTATTAATTTAAATTTCTTTTTTTTTTTGAGTTGTCTTTAAGTCAGCAAGCACCTCGATCTCTTTTCTGAGCGGGTGGTTGAGCGAAGACAGCTGAAGAGCACAAGTACATCTTGTAGCTGTCTCTGATGTGATGAGGTGTCCTCTGTATCTCCTAAATCTTTCCAGAGCCTTCTCCTGAAAATGGTGTTCCTAATGGCTTAACAGGAGGATCTGGGGAGATCTTTTCTGATGCCTGGGTTTTGGGTGGGGGAGAAAAGAAGGGTTATATTTATGTGATTTTAATCCCACCCACCCAAAGTAGCTCAAACCAGAATGGATGCAAGGTCTAAATTTGATGTATATCTTGATTCTTGGCTCCAGGTAATTCAGAGTACTCTTCAGTAATTCAGCACTGGTCTAATACTACCGTTTATCTTTTCAAAAATAAAAAAACAGGTAATAAGTAGCCTGTCTGTGGGATACAATTAAAGATCATCCTTCCTGTGTGTTGCAGAGGGGGCCAAAGAGATGTAAGAAACCCCGAGCAGGATTCATCAGTTCTGCTCTTGCCATTGGGTGGTCTTGGTTTCTGTGTGTTAGAAAAAGGCTTTAATTAGTCAGTGGTTGTGGTTTTCTGCTCTTACCAGTTGAAGTTTGCTTTTATTTCAAAATATTTCATTAGCAGATGATCAAACCAGCTAACCAAAAGAGTAAAATAGTGCTTTGGGAAAGGAAACCTGCTTGTTTGTTCAGGAGAACTCACCTCTCACCCAGACGTAGGCACTGTGAGCCCAGCTCAGGTTTAGAAACATGTCGGCAGCGAGTGGGGAACGCAAAGAGCTAAAGCAGTGGCGACCTGTAATGGTTATGACCTGAGGTGATGTAGGGAGGGAGCCAGGGAAGGGTAAGAAAGCAACAGACTGAGAAATACAATGGCTTCGGTGTGTTGCTGTCACCCTCCTGTAGCAGATAGGACCCATGGGACCAACTGAGCGCCGGGTTTTATTGCCTCAAAGACCATGAGAAACCTCTGTTCCCCTTGACTGGGTTGTCCTGGAGCTGTGGCCATTTCAGGGGGACTCTTGGGCTCCTTCCTAGATGCGATTAAAGAGGCTCATCATTAACGTGAATGAAAACCACCCTGCCTCTCGCAGAGCAGCTCTGCAGAGGTTTTTTGGGGAGAGCTGCGGGGGTGCTCAGTGCTGGCTGCTCCCTGGCTGCCCCCACCGCGACGAGCCGCATCTCCACGTCTCCACGTCCCCGCGCTCAGGCGGGGCGGCTGTCGGCGTCCCCGAGCCCAGCATGACAGATGCGGAGTCACATTTTTCTAAACGACAGACACAAAATAAAGCAACTTTTCCAACATGTTCTGTGTAAGCCAGCATCGGAGAACGTATTAGTCATCCTGAACGTATGCTATGTTTTATTTTAAAGTTCCTGTAGCACTTAAGGCAGCCGTCCTTCTGGATGTGAGACAGAATATAGTAGCTGTTTAATGCCAAGCACAGGCACTAACGTAACACACCGGGTCGTAGAAATAAATTTTACATCCAAATTACACGGCATACGCACTGCGAAGGGGTCAGGCGGGACGGGCTGTTCTCCCAAGGTGCGTGGTGCGTACCTGGGGGTCCGTGCCTGGTTCCCACAAGGTTTCTGATGTCGGATTGTTCAGCCTCGGCAGCCTGTGTCTGCCAGGATATTTTCTTGCAGTGAAGGAACGAGCCTGCAGATGAATCCGCAGGGTGCCTAGTGCTTTGTGCAAGATACTAAATGGATCAGACCCCTTTCCTGGCATCTCTGGAAAATGTTTTACAAAAAGGGCATCCATTCTCAAGACATTATTTCACCGTCTTTTTTTTTTCCCCTCATAAAAATTTACTCCTCATCTCATTTTTCCCCTTATTTATTGGTTTCACATGGTCTGCTGCTGGCTAGACCCATCCTTCCAGTGGGGTGCAGTGCGTTTCAAATCTTTTGGAGCCATCCCATGCTTTGTTGCCTCAACTAAGGAGGGACCTTATAAAGAAATTCAAGTGTTCCCACAAAAGGTGAACTTGCTGCAGCTCTTTCAGCTCCTTCTTCCCCTCAGTTTTATTTTCTTTAGAGCTCTTGCCTTTCTCACTGCCATTTTCAGCACTGCTTTTCCCTCTCTGCAGTCTTCTGGCTTCCCCACTCCCATAGCTGCCTTTCCTCATTGCTACATCACATATATACCAGCTCTGCTATGTCCCCTGCTGCTGTCCACCCTGCCGGCCAGAATCATATTTCTTGGCTTTCAGAGAAGACCAGATTTCATACTTTCATCATACCCAGTGCCCATTTTTAAGGAATGAACGGATAAACCCGCCAGAGGCTCTCGGAGCACTGCAGGGCAGCTTGGCTTCCCTTGCGGTGTCCCTCATTTGAAGATGTCTCCTCCCTAGCTGTAAAGGTGTATGGTTGCTTTGCTCGTGTTTGCCCACTGGGAAGTGTTTTAGAAACAGCAGCTTGCAGATTCTTTGAGCCTTGAGGTACATTCGTACCTGGGGTTAGGATCAAGGCTCAGTAATGCCATGCATGGGCTGCGCTCGGGCTCAGTTTCTTCCCTCATCACCCTTTCCATGAAGGACATCAGTCAGCCCCTGTGGTGCCATCTCAGGATATGGAGTAGTGGCTCCTCAGGCTGTCAAGAGGACCTGGGTGGGGGAGGTGTTCAGCTCCCGTTGAGTTACTCAGCCATTTCAGCATCTGCCTCCCTTGGCCTCCTGTGGAGAAGAGGACCTGTTGTGTCTCTGGTTTCTTGGGGACCGCAGGAGGGATGTACTTGGTTCTGTGTTGACTTTTCCACAGTTAATTGTAGACGGGACCCACAGAGTTTTCTGTTGGGCTCCTGTTTAAAGAACAAATTCCTCTTGGAGAGCAAGTCTTAAGATCATTCCATACGTAATTGCAGCAGTGACTTTTACTTGCAGGCCTGACATTTCATAAGACTGGATATACCGCCATTGCAGCCAGCGTTCACCCCCACCACGAGCACACACCGTGCACTTGATTGCAAAGGAGATGGGAGTCATTTAACATCTCCCACAGGCTGGATGCTGCTCGGTCTCGTTAGTTGTGCCTGGGAGAACCATGCCATTAAGCAGCAAGGTCAAAGTTTGTGCTCCTGAAGGAGCTAATATAAATATCTATTCGACTTATCCTGAGGGATATTGTGGTGGTTTCGAGCAGTGACAATGATCTTTGAAGGTCAAGCTGGCCAGCACTGCTTCAGGAGAAGTGCCGGGATTCTTCGGTGGCTCTGTGTCACCTTCATCAATCTGCTGTGATACTTTGGAGGCCCATTCTGAAATCTTACGTCATGAAACTGTAGATTGGTATCGACCTGATTTGAGAGTGAGGTCTGTGATGGTATCATGATCTTGTCAGGGAAATGTTGCCTGTTTACTGTGCATTAGCATTACCATGATGAAATCCGATAGTAGTGGGGTAGTTACAGTCAATACATGTTCTTCTATTTCATAGCCAAACTCTCGGTGCTTTTATGGGGCCCATCAGTTGCTTTATTGCATTATTTGATTGCAACCAGTAGGGAAAGCAATACCAAGATATAGAAGGTTAAAGACCACTAACCTTAAATGACATGTCCAAACCAGTGTCATATAAATGAATACTACGTCAAAAAAAAGCTCTCTTTGGAAAAAACCTTATGGCTGCAAGCTTATGGTCGCAGATCCGAATATCCTTGCATTCACACCTTAAAAAATACCTCCCCTTCACACCATCCCACCTGTACAAATCCACACACGAGCAAGAAGAACTCAAGGTGATGTAATGTAGTGTATCTTTTAACTTTAAGAGAGGTGCTCATAGCGCTGTGTGACCCAGGCTGCTCTAGGCATCAGTTTGGTCTGACTCAGATATGGATCCAAGTCCTTCACTCTTTGTCCTCACCAATAAGTAACAGCAAGTTGCAGGTTCACCAGCCGTGGGATTTTCTGAACTGGGGTCCGGAACCCCCAACTTAAATCACTGCTCCATGAGCCTGAGCGAAGCCCCTTCTGTCTACAGTACAAATAACTGGGGGATTGTATGAGGTTTGACCATTGCGTTCCCTAGAGAGCCCCGGGGCCAGAGGGGTTGAGGCTGCCCTGTCGCACTGTCCTCTGTCTCTGTGCCGCGGGGCTGCTCAGGAGGTTTTTAGGCAGCAGGAAGAAGATGGAGCCGTAGATGTGCCTCCCTTAGCCTGCCTAGCGAGAGGCTTTCCCTGGGGTTGAAGGAAAATGGAGAAGCCTTGGGAGTGTTTTATCAGACTCGAACACGACTACTAATTAGTGGATGCATAAGGAAAAAAAAATACACAAAACCCTTAGGGGGACCCATTAGCGGTATGCAAACCTCCCTTCCCCCAGCTCTCTTCCCAGTTCTTGCCATCGTGGACTCGCGGGGATCTGTGGTCGGCTTCTCCGGGGTGATCTCACTCCATGTCTATGACCGGCCACAGAAAGTGCAGCTCCCACCACCCGCTGACACACACCTAATGGAAAATCCCTGGCACAGCAGTGCGAGAGTTTTATTACCCGAGAGAAAGCCTCTCTGTTAAACAAGCAAAGTTTCTCAGCGTGTAACTCCAAACCCCGGCGTCGGACCCGGTTCGTTCAGGGGATTTCCTTTGCTGCTTAGATGAGTTCTAAGAATTCACCATGTTTATTTTGAAAGGAGTCATTTATCCCAAAGACACTAACTTGAGCATGCACGTTAGCAGCAGCGGAGGAGTCTGAGCAAGCTCAGGTCTGTAGCTCATCCCGCTGCCGTCTGCACCAGTGAGAGTTAACGGCTGCTGCGCCTTCATTTACCCACAGACCCGCTGCAGTCCTGGAGGTGAACTCACTTCGCAGCCTCAGGGCAGCGCCCCAGATGGGTATAGGTCTCTGTGGAGCAGGGCTGGTGTTGAATAGCGATATTTCACTCCGTACGCTGTACCCAGGCATAAGCAGAGAATTCCTGTAATTTGCGTTTTTAAGCAAAAGGGGCTTTCCTGAGGCTGGCAGCTTTGCACAGAAGGGAGAAATTGGTGTTCAAACTTTCCTGTTAGGGCTAGTGGTGCCAGACTGACCACTCGGTGTTAATTTGAGCATCCTGTGGGGTTTGGTTGTTGGATTTTCCCTGCCTGCAGAAGTGCTGAAGAGGCATCGCCGTGCTCCATTTGGGCAGGACCGTGGCTGCACAGCCCTCCCGAAAATCTCGTCCTCCGTGTGTCAACTGCTCCCTGAAAGACGGTTTTAAAGTCTCAAATGATCAGCTTGTGCACGGGTGTTTATCCTGCTTCTGTGGTGACCTTTAAAAAAAAAAAATTGTTTCTTAAATGTGGAATTTTCAGTTTGTTTTTCAGGTAGGACTTTACAACAAATGGAGAGGAGAGCTTTCATGCCACTGGCTCTGAGACCAGCAGGGACAGCCCTGTTGCCTAGGCAGATCCGAAAATGATTAAACTGGCTTGTGTCGGGGACGCTGGGAAAGGGGAAGGGAAGAGCATACCCTGAGTCTGTTAATGCTCGTATGAAAGGAGTCAGGTTGCGTCAAGCGCTGGCGGCTCTCCAGGAACCCCCACCGAAGTCGCCCGTCTCCATTCCCCTCGAGGAGGCGGACTTCCCGCGGGTCCGCACCCCCCTGAAGGGTCACGATGTTCCCGCTCGCCAGGATCCCTCCTTGTGGGTACAGGGGGGGGCTGCGCCCGGGCATCGTGCTCCATATGGGGGCAAGGACAAGCCTCATTTCTCGTGCCCGTTCAAAGAACATAAGGTCTCTTTTGAGCACCANTTTTTTTTTTTTTTTTTTTTTTGTCATAGCACAAGCAAAGCACATTTTCTGCTTAAAAAGCTAACAATCCAAAGGAGACAAGACACAGGGTGGCAATTTAAGGCAGGACGGAGCTGTGAATTTTACCGGTGCTGACAAGATGAAAGGAGAAATTGTTTGAAGAGACAGGTTTGCAGGCAGCGAGAAAGGCAGCTTGAAAGATACGTTCAGGAATAGCAGCAGAGCAAAGTAGCAACTAGAGAAAAAATATTTTCAAAATGAAAAGAATATATGCTTTTTGCTTTGAAAATCGCTGCATTCTTACTTTAAAATATCTTTACAAGCTAATATGAGGAAAAGGTTCAATTTGACTTGAAGCAAATGCTTTTCCCTCCCATATGTCTTCATGAAAATTTGGATTTTTTTTTTTTTTTGCTTCTTTGTAACTTTGGGTTTAATTTAAAAAATGTATTTTTCCCTGATAATCCAGGGAGTAACCAAACTGAAAAATCAGTTGTTTTCAGTAGTCTGTTCAGGAAATCTTTTCTGGGATCAGGAACAATGAGGTAGATGGCAGAAAAGAGTGCGTGGAAGAGGAGGAACGCGAGCCGGCCGCAGGTAGAGTCCATGCAGAGCGCAGCAAAGCGAAGGTGTACCTTGCTTGGCTCCGACCCTGCACACCTCGGCCATTCTGCTCATGGCGAGCCGCTGCCGAGATGTGGTAGCTAAGAGCCGGCGTGTCGCGGAGAGCTGACAGATTTCCTTTCGGAGGGAAAGTGTGGGACGGCTCTGTAACCGCGCCAGTTCCCCAACCTGCCACTCAGCAGATGGTGCTGCGTGCCAAGAGCTCTTGTATAAGTAACCTTGTATAACATAGAAATAACCTCGGGTTATTAACTTTAAAACAGGTTATTAATTTCTGTCGGGAGCTGCTTCTGGTTGTATAACCACTACTGAAGCTTCATGCAAGATCCCAAATGTTGTATCTTTGAGACAGAGCTCAAGGCTTGAGGGTCTATATATTTTCCTTGCTTTCTTTATATTTTCCTTGCTTTCTTTATATTTTCCTTGCTTTTATGAAAGTACGTGCAACCTGTGAGTTGACACCCCCTCTAAACATTTCTCAAGGGTCTGTGCAGTGCGGATCAGCATCTTTCACATCCAGTCTACTCTTTGCTACCTCCTTTGTTTTCCCCATAAGGATGCGGCTACAGAAAAATGCATTAAATCCTGAATATGTTTTGGTCAACTAAGCGTGGACCGACTCTCAGTTATCATCCCTGATACAGCTGGATGAAAAAATATTGGCAAGCGCATGGCCCCCTGTGGTGTTCATGCTTTGGGTGCGGCGATGACCGGCCATCCATGCACCACCTCCACCTTGGCTCCGAAATGCAGGATGTCCCCATGTGCCTATGGCTCCGAGCGCTAAAGATGGCTTTCCTTTAATACCAGCTGTGTTTGTGCTGAGCAGTTCCTGAACATACTGTTCCCTGTCCTCCTGAACATATCCCGGAGACAGCAAACGGTGGTGGTTAGAGCAGAGAAGTGTGACTTGGGGATGGTGGGCTCGTGACTCACCGTGACTCTTGGATAAGTCATTCTCCTCTCTACACTTCAACTTCCTTGCGGTGGGAGGGGACACACAAACTCGCCTCCTGCTAAGCTTGATTATATTGTGTCTTTAAAATGTCTTAATATTCCTCAGTGGGAATTGTTAATGTTTCCTGTCCTGAATATCTCATCACTTCACTTGACAAATTTGGTTCATTCTGCAACTTATTCCTGTTTTCCCAGGAATTTGACAAATGCAGAAGGATTTAGTCTAGATTGTTGTCTGGTTTTCTTTATTATTTTTCCTAAATTATTTTTGCCTGTACAGCCAGCCCGCTTTCTTGACACGTCCTGCTGGCAGGCACTCATAATGCAGCTTGACGCTAATTTCCCACAGCCAATTATTAAAAAAAATGTTATTTCCAGTTTCCTCTCTGACCTTGTGTGGGATGCTCAACTTTCTGCAGGGATTTCTTTCCTCCTAAGCAAAGATGCCTGCAAGCACCCAGCCAGCCCGTGGGCTTCCCCAGTGTGACACGGTTACGGTGGGGCAGAGGATGAGTGTGGTCCTTGGGTGGAAGACGGTGCTCTTCCTGAGCCCAGCATTCCCAATAGGGTTTTCCCAGCCTCTTATTCCACTCACCATGACTTTTATCTTCTCTGTGTTACACAAAGACAAGAATTCCCATTTGCTTTCCGCTCCAATAATGAAAAATACATAATTAATAAACAGTATCAAGCAAGAAGATGTCTTTGATGCCTTGCACGGGTGCCTGGGGTACCTGGCTGGGGCAAACCTGCCCTGCTGGCATTGTGCTCTAACTTATTTGGAGAATGAAGAGCGCTCCAGCTGACAGGCTTGTCAGTCTCTTGTAGCACTAATAGAATTAAAAATCTACTAATGATTGCATTTGTTCTACCCATTGCTTTGCTTATAGCACCTCATAGATCCTAGGATCAGTGCAGGCAGATAAAGAGAAGCAGCCTCTCTTCTGCAGGCTGTGAGACCAGCAAGGAAGCGTGTTCCTGCGTTGCGACAGAGCACAGTTTTCCTTCCTTTTTTCAGTGGAAAGAGGAGTTCAGGTCGCTGCAAGCGAAGAGGCAGAAAGGGAGCACTGCCTCACTTTGGGTATCTCTTCCAGGCCCTCCCTGCCACAGACTTGTGACCCTGGAGATCACCTTGCCTCTCTCTCCCTGTCTCAGCCGTCCCTTTGCAAAAATGGGGGCAAAGTCGAGGATGGCAGCAGTGGGTGTTCCGTTTTTAAACCTCATGTCTCTCCGTGGGGCTGGTTAGAGCGTTCCACAAGTCTGCACTGTTGCCTTTTCCCTGGACCTATGCACAACTTCGTCTCATTTCTGGGACGGGGGTTTGCTCGTGGGACCCTGCCGTGCACTCCTCCGGAGTCATTCTCTATAGCGAGGGCACAAAGCGTATGGGGTCAGCGAGGGGGAGAGGATAAACATGGGGAAGACGACCCTGTCATCCCAGGTGGGGAGAGCCTGCGGATGTCAGCTGTGTGTTGGCACGTGTTTTACACCAAAGAGTTACAAAACAAAATGGACAAACAGCGTTTGGGGCAAAAAGTGCCAGTGGGCGTTACAGGTCCAGGGTGTTGGCAGAGCTGTGCAGGAGAGATGGGAGAAAATGCGACATGGAAGAGCAGATGAAGGGACACACAAGAGCATTTCACAGTGCCTTGATCACACAGGTAAGGGGAGGGCAGTGGAAAGGAAGAGCGTGATGTGATCAGACAGAGAGTTTTGGCAGCTGAACAGGGATGGAGAGAGGTAGAAATTGGTTAGAAGGTAAGAGACTGCAATTATCGAAGCAGGAGAGGGTCGGGCTGGAAGATCTGAGCTCTGACAACGCAGAGGGAGGGTGTGGGATGGAGAGATAAATGGTACAAGTTGGTGCCAGCAAAGAAGTGAAGAGAAAGAGAGGATGAGGGTCAGAGATGCTCTCAGGACAGGGGAAATGGCATACTCATAGGAACGGGAGCACGCAGGTACCAAGTTAATAGCACTTGTGTGTCTGTGCATTTCCAAGGTTGTATGTGCCCTCAGTTTTGTAAGAGTAAGCATTTTTGTGCAGTTTAATAAAAGATGGGCACTTTCCTTTGGCAGAGGTTTGAAAATGATAGTGTAGAAGAATCCGTGTGATGTCCTGAAGTAAGTCCGTGCTCACCAGGGCTGTCCTTCTGCGTCTCGGATTCGCAGGCATGACACAATGTCTTATTCCGAGCCGCTGTTTGATATGGGCCAAATGTCTGGAATAATAAGCTCTCCATGTTAGCAGACTGTTTATGAGCTTGTGGCAAACACCAAGATTATAGGGTTTTCACTTTATTGATTCAGTGACACAATCTCTACAATTAATTCAGTGGAAAATTTGAGAAGGCAAACGTTTTTACCAGGTTTACTTAGGATTAGCCAGTTCTTAACATCTGCATATCTAGGCAGCCTGTCCTATACAGAAATGTGATTTATAGAAGCCCTTTAATAGATTCCAAGTACTGTGCAATCAATTAGAAACCCGATGTTCAAATAGACAGACCCAGACCTAACTGCCTATTACTCAATCCATATTCCACTAGGTAAATGGCAGGAAGATGACTCTGAGAACATAATTCTGAACTGGCTTTTTGGGACTTCCTTTTCTGTCCCTTTCTAATGATGAAAACATTACTTTTGAGGAGACAGGTCTCTTCTCAAGGCAGATGTTAATCTGGTTCCTGTTTGGTGGTTTGTTGGTTGTTTTTTGTTTTTTTTTTAATCTTCCCAAATGCGGTCATTGATTTTCAGTTCTCTTTAGTATCGACTACCAGAGAATCCCAGTGATGACAGATGGGATGTGAAATTCTTGGGAACATTCTGCATGATGGAAATGATAGAGGTCCGAGTGTGAAGTGTGCCCAAACCATATTTTCAAAGAATGACATGCATTTAAGGGCACGAATCCTATGAAATCTGTCTACTGACTAAGTATTTCACCTAGAGAGGGACCATGTTCCCAAGACTGGGAATTAAGCACTCCCCGCTCCCAGTTTGGATTCCAAATTTTACTTTTGGAAAAGTTTTTCTCTTTTACATAATTTGGAAGTGAGCACACAAGTCATGCTGATGGTAAGAATGCTTGTAAGAACTGAGTGAAGCCTGTTACATCCTTAAGTGGTGGGACTGTGAGAGCCAGACTCTACACTTCAGAAAGATTTTCCAATTCTTCCCGGTTTGTTGCTGGAAGGAGAGCAGCTTAGCTTGTGTGCTTTGTCCTGATATAGCCCATGATGTAACTGGATCTTTGATGGTTATGAATATCATCCTTCATCTGCACAACTGAGGGAGGTGCAATGCCGTGGAAGGAAGGTGAGATCATTCCTCCTCATGGGACGCCGCTGGGCTTGTGCTCGAGGGGGGAGAGGCTGTGGGACGTGGCAGGAGCAGATGGAAAGAAGACCAGCGGGACCAGAGGGAATGGGCAGAGTCTGCCGCTGCTGAGAAAGCCAGCGAGGTGCTGGAGGCACAGATCCAACCGCAAGGACGTGGTGGGCAGGGCTGCATAGACACGTTTTCTTTNTTTTTTTTTTTTTTTTTAATATTCCATCTTCCCAAGTTGCTTTTCGGTATTTAAAAGTGATTCTTCCATTTTTTTAGGGGTAAAGCCTGTTTTCTGGCTTTTTCTTTTTAGTCTTTTTTTGAGGAGGAGCTCACTTGGGATACGGTGCAGGCAGATGCATCTCAAACCTGTAGCCAATCTGAGTCCTATGATCTCTGGATGATGAAGGGCTCTAAGGTGGCTGTCAGCCCAGCTCCGGGATGGAGGGGTGGGGAAAAGCTGTGATTACTCACTGCAAGCGTTTAAAGTAATTTCCCTGTCCTGAAGGACCTGCTGCTGCTCAGGCAATTACACAGAATTAACTGAGTAAAAACGGAAGGTGGGACGTGGTGTCCCTCTTTAGAACCACGTGAGAAATTCATGCATATGTGCTGAAAAGTATGAATCCAGGCTGACTGTAACCGCGTGCTTCTTTCTGTGTAGAACCTCCAACAAAAGGCAACGTGACCCAATAAGATATTTTTGCTGCTCTGTTTTGCTGCTTGTGCTGGCGTAGAGAGAAGGCTGAAGATTTACAAGATTTTTATAAATTGGAAGCAGGGGCACTCCATGGGGAGATTACAGGCAGGGTCTTGGCTATTTCTCCTGACGATGTTCACCTGGCATCGGTGCACGGTGGTTCGGTTTCTTGGAAGTTCATGTGTTTCTGAATGCTTGGGTGCTCTTCTCTCTAAATGTTATTCAGGACTTAGTATGTCAAACATGGGGGAACAATCAGATGCGTGTAGCCAAGTTTTTATAAACCTTTGAATTTTTGGGGGTTCTTTGGCTTCTTGTAGACCCTGGCCATGATTGAACTGGTTTGTGTAACTCTTGGTTGGGTTAGCGGCACAGTAGCGGCACTTTCAAAGAGCAAATATTTCTTGCAGATGTTTTAGATCAGCAGTTAAACCAGTGGTTTTCAATGTTTGTGAATTTCTTGCCATTCTTATTTAAACAAACTATTTGATGGCAGAATTATGTGGTTTTCAAGGTTGCGAGAGGCTGAGCACTTACGCCGCTCTTCTCAGATTCAACTGTATATATTTCAGTCCCCTTATAAGAGCGTGGGGTTATCTGCGAAGCGTTGGTCTGAACTGTGCCAGAGCAGCCTGTGCCTGCAAGCTGGTTTTGATAAAATAAGAACCTTTCACAAACGTGAACCGAGCAAAGACCTTCATTACTAAAAATACAGCCCTCTGCTTGGCAGGAGAGCTGCTGTGGGGTGAGGGACCTGGGGGCTGTAAGGTGATTGGAGTTGGGCACTGGGGAGGGACACCGTGCTGCAGGAGGGCACGTCGTGGGGGTGTAGTGCTACTGGAGAAATACAGTAGGTAACAGTGAGCCTTGGGGAGTTTAGGCTTAAGATTGATGAGTTTTTCACAAGAATTCAGAAAGGCCGAGTAATGTTTGGCCTGTGCTTACTCAGGCGGAGTACACTGTCGGGGGGCGAGTCGTTTTTTGCATGGGTCTGTTTTTGGCTTGGTTTGTGGATATTTTCCTTCTTTCCCAACATGGTACAAGGTTGAGAACTTCAGTGAGATGTCCTGGGCGGGCGGGGGGGGAGGGGGGAGGGGGGGGAATATAGGGTCACAGTACAAATAAAGGATAATTAGTTTATTTACCCAAGTTGTGAATGGCTTTGAGTTTTAGAGCTGTAACATGCTAGTTTTGCTGCAAAGTGTTGTTAATAACAATAATTGGTTATGAATTCAGCTCTTCAAGTGTTGAAACTTGATTTAAATTTGTTGAACTGAAATCTGAGCTCATCACTCAAAGAAGGGCTTAATCTTCCGAGGTGCTGAGTAATGGGCAGAGCTCGTTGCAATCATTAAGAACTGTGGGTATTTGTGCCTGTGCAAATTGGACCTTTATGTGGATGTCACTGTGTGAGTTTCATAAGCTTTTCATAAGCTCGCTCGCAGCACCCATGAAAGAAAACTGTGGCCCTACTGCATGGTTGCACCATTAACGCTGACGGTAAATTAAGAAAGTGCTAATTCATTGCAAAGGGTACTCGCAGGTGGCAGCAGTCAATGAAAATAGAAGAGTTCTGGGAGATGCCAGTCCTGGGCTGTGAACGTTTGCAATCTGCGGCTCCACTTTACCAGCAGCGAAAGTGATGGTAATTTCTGACCCCGCGCTGCTGGGCCCCAGTGCATCGCCGCGCTCCGCAGGGCGCCTCGGCCTAAAGCATGCTTGGCTCTCTCTGCTGGAGCTTGGGGAGGAGTTTATTTCTTGCAGTGAAGAGCAGAGAGTTAAAAAAGCTTCTAACTCTGCCTCCCCCTCCTTCAGAAGCGGACTTCACGGTCCTCCTTTTCCTGCACAGCCCAGAAATGCTGGAGAGCAGAGGACGTGTCAGCAGTAACGGCAGCCAGTTATTTTTGTGCAGACTGTCTCTGTGGCCTTCCTGCCGTCTCTTAAGAAGTGTGAGCCATGTCACCAGAACCGCCGAAACCTCCAGCAGCCGAGGTCACATCTGGAGCAGTGGGTTCATGAACTGTGCCTGGGATCAGATGGCTTCAAGTTCCTCTGCAGATGGCCCCATCAAGGGAACTCCCAGCTGGATGGTGATCCCACCAGCGCTGGTGGTTGTTGGCAGCCTCCTACCACTCGATGTTTATCTAAGAGAGGGGAAGACGAGTGGTTTTGAGGAGGAGTCGCCTCGGATTCTTGCAGGGTTTAGTGTCGCCTTGTCTTCAGACAGCAGCACGTCTTCCAGCAGAGGCATAGCTGGGAGCAAGCCCACGTGTCCCATATGAAGATGTGTACGTGAGAGACCTCCAGAAGCCTGTGTGTCCCTCCCTGGCTTGAGAAAAAGTGCCACATTTGTAAGATAAGCAAGGCTGGCTGGTTTTGTAACTTTCTACAGATAAAAATGAATATATTTTGGTCTCAGCAAAATTGAGCATGATATACTGCTACATTTGACAGACTCCCTTGCACGCCTGCAAAATATATAGAGACAGAGTTCTGGGCAGGGATTTATGTGATGCTATTTTTTTTTTTTTTAAGAGGGAAATATCCTGAAGTGTTAGCACAGAAAAGGGTTTCCTGACATACATGAAGAATGGTCTTTAGTCCCCTGGGTGGTACACCCTCCGAGTAGGTTGAGTCTTGTCTGCAATAAACCATGTGCTGTTGAGTTCATCAAGTTCTACTTCCTGGTGGCAGCTCATCTCGGAGGAGGAACCATCTCTTCCCCGTTCCTTGGGGGTTATTCTGACTCCCTGCACCCCAGCCTTTCTGCCGGGGTGGGCAACACCTTCTCCAGTGGCAGGAGAGGGCTTTGAGCTGCGTGCCCTTGGTGTCACATAGCTGATCCCTCTGCGGAAAGGCAGCCTGACTTTTTTCTTCTCTGATGAGCATGGCCAAAACCAGCCGCTGTAAATAGGACGGTGCCACCAGAGTATTCAAGTCTATGAAGTCTTGTCTGCATGACTAATTTGGTCTGGGCAGGCAGCTTGGAGGCGACTGAGGTGAAATGAGGGGAATCCTGCCCTAAGTAAGCATCTGCTGAAGTTTAACCTGGAAAAAACACGCTGTGCTGGAAGTTCTCCGTCCTCAGCACCTTTATATGATTGCACCCAACAACAGCACCTTCCCACTGTTATCTGGGGGAGCTCTCTCTGTGCGGGGCTTTTCCCTGGTACATTCAGGCTGTGTTTGCGTTTTACCAACTCATCATACACAACTGTCGAATACAAACTTTCCTGTCTGTATATAGAAGAGATGCTCTTCTGGCTCCTATTCTGCGTGCGAACGGTGGCAACCTGGGTCTGTCTCAGTCCGTTTTGGAAAATGGAAGGAAAAAGTAATTTCCCTAGTGCTTTGTCCACATAGAGCCCTCTCGGCACCCTCTCACACTGCCTGCTCACTCCCTATCACATCAGACACAAGCTGGTGTCACTCACAAGACTCTCCACAGCTCAGTACCACCCTGCCTGTTGTCTCTTTTTGGTTACAAAATCATCATCTCCTGCCCCTGGATGGTGACAACCAAGCTGAAGTGTCAGGCAAATACGCACTATGAACTCATTACAGCTTTCAATATTGCAATAAAGTACCCAACTTTATTGAGGAAAAGATTAACTTAATAACTCTAGGTCTGGTGTAGTATCTGGAGTAGCCCTGACAGCATTGCTTCAGTGATAACAAAGCAGGCAACTGGGCACCAAAGCTCTTCTCTGTCTTGCCAAGTCCACCCAGCATCCAGAATTCTTCTCTTCCAAGGACAGGTCCCTGTGGTGCTAAAATCAGTGGTGCTTTGTTTACCTGTAGATTGCTCAGGTCACTGTCTAATCTCTCAGATTTACCTCCTGAAGAGGAAACACAGGAGAACTGAACTTCCATGTAGGACAGAGGTCAGTGACCTAACTTTTTTATTCAGGAAGGATCCTCAGTGCCCATTAAAAGAAAATCTTGTTCTGCCCGAGACACTCTCCACTCCCCATGTATCACATTTTCAAACCTTTCTTCCCTGCTGGAAAGAGCTCTCTGAAAACATCTGCCAACCTTCTCTTTCCTCCTTCAACTCACCTCTACTCTGAGATATCTACAGAAAAGCTGACAGCATTTAGGCTGCTGTGCCAGGACATCCCAGCACATCACACTGTCCAGTGCTGTCCTGTTGTTTTCCCACACTATCCACCAGTGTCCATCTGCTGTGTCTTCATGTATCCTCGGGGCAGGAACTCTATAGGGTACAAAGCAGGTTTTTATTCTGTGGCCGGTGCTCACCTACTGGACCTGTGGGCACCATGTTAAGACAAATAATAGTGTTCCTGGCTTGGAAAATCTTCCTCTTTTATGTGTGCAAGGTACTGGACCTGCAGCGTTGGGGAGCAAAGTCACTGTGTGCAGAAGCGGGGCTGGCAGGGCTGAAGAAGACTCGTTCTGGCCCGTGAAGGGAAGCTAACGAGAGCAGCCAGTCTGCGGTGCAGGGACGCGATCCATAGGAGCTCAGCTGCAATTACCAGCTCCTTTCTCTTGTGAGCTACCAGAGAACTGCTGTGCGGTGACAGCTTTCACCCACTCCTGCTTTGGGCTGGGTGTTAAACTGTAGCCTCAAAGTGAAAACTCTTCAATGTCATCAGCAGACCTCGGGACTCTCAAGGGACTCTTTTTTTAATATATTTTTCATCCTGTTTAAACACTCTCCCCCTCCCCCAAACCTTATGATCTTCCGCCATTTGCACACACAAACATTGGCACGTTTCGTCTCTGTGTTATCTCTGAGAGATTTCCATGGGAAACTTTCCAAGGAGGGATTATTTCACAGTCCCTTTCAACCCACAGGGGAGGTGGCCGGACCCGCGGCATTTTCCATCAGTGACTTGGGAGCCGGTCTCCTCCTCCCACCAGCTCCACATTCTTTGGAGAGAAATCCGTGCTGCCGGTGTGTCTCCGTGCCGGCGATCGAGGGGCTGCATCCCTGCCTTACTCATTTCCCAGCTGACTTGCTGCTTGTGTCTCTGATCTCACCCACGAGTGTGGCATAATGTCTGGGAACAGATGGACCAGCGCGGTCCCGCAGCCCTTGCAGGAACGCAGGGGGTGCATCCTTGAAAAGAGGGGGCTCCCCGCGGGAGCGGTGAGACCTGCATCGGCTGTCTGTGCTGAACGATGGTCCCGTGAGAACTGCTGTGCTACTGGGGCTTACGAAAACATTCGCCTGTCATAGATCTGTTATCTGCAGTTGTAAAACTATATCTGTAGAAATGGTTTCTAAAACTAGCAGGATGTAAGTGAGACTATCCATGGCTGAAGAATATTTAGGGACTTCTAAAAGAAATTACTTAGGGCATGCACAGATACTGCTTAAGCTACAGAAGAGTACACTCTTGGCATAATTGTCTTTTTTATTATTATTACAATCATTATACTCTGAAACTTCTGCACAGCAATTATCTAATGCACTAGCTAAAAGCAGATGCCTGAGAGAGAGGTGTTTTGGGTTTTGTTTTTGTTTTTTTTTTTTTTTAAAGTTCAGTTTCAGAAAAATGACTGGGTAAAAAGCATTATGGGTTTTCCAGATTTTTTCCTCAATAATTGTGGTATCTAATATGCTTCGGTTCCAAGTTAAAAATGAGGGTTTTGAGCTGTAGGTCCTGCAAGCACAACTCTGGCTCTGCTCACCTCCTCACACATCATCACGGGTAATGAAGGCTCTACCCCTAGTTACCCTTGTGCTGCCCTGTTTCCTTCAATTGCTTTGCATGTGTGATTGGAGCTGCCTAAATCATTGTGTTGATTATGTGCAAGAGAGAACAGGATCCAGCTCCCTCTCTCTGGGCCGTCTTGGTTTTTGCAGCAATAGCAGAAGAGGGAAATCGCAAACTTTTTTCAGTTGCTGAAGTCAAAAGTTCTGACTCTGAAGAAGCCCCGGGGAGCAGCGGTGAGATGGCAAGGGGCACTCCTCACCCTGCGGTGAGTGGCCCTGGGAAGCCACAGGGCAGTTGAAACTTTGCTGAAGACTGCATGGCTGATGAGGGATGGTCCTTAGGGATGTGTGATTTTGTACAGATGTGGGAATAGTTGTCACCAAACTCCTTTCAGAGTGCCTGGGCTGGAGGAGCGAGCTGCCCAGCTGGCAAGGATTCAATCGCTTGGTCAACGGTTCATTTACGATGTGTGGGCCCAGTTCATGCTGGCTGAAGCAAGCCTCCGCTCAACCCTGCCTACAGCCCATGTCCAGGTCCTCGCACTGGCCCTGTGCTTGAAGGCAGGTTGGATTGGGGCCCGTATTTTGCCTGTGGAAACACTAAAAGAGCATTCTGGTGTTCATAGATTCAACGGGACTGATGACTTACTGCTTCTTGCCAGGTGTTTCACAACACAGGTCCTCCCCATGGGTCAGTGGTTCCTCTTCATTATTAGACATGAGTGGAGCTTAAAATCTTCTCATTCCGCTAGTCCAGATGAACGCCTGAGGGTCAAGACACTTCTCTCCAGCTCATCTGGAATCTCTTACCTGTCTAGAATTGGTCTGAAATTTGGTAGGACAAAAGTTTCTTATGCGGTTCCTGGTGTTTCTGCTGTCCAGTTGGACTGATGGTATCTCAGGGCTCCTTGGGATTAGTTCTCCTTTCCTTGCTTGGCCTTGACCGGAGACAGGAAGCACAGGAAATGAGAAATAATTGAATCAGTTCTTACAAATTGGTTTGTCTCAGATCCAGTTTGAAGAATGGGTAAAGGCCTGGGACGAGTCTGAGGCTCGCGTTTCCTTGAAGCATTTCTCTATCTACCAGAATAATGTACAGAATTTCATTAATAATTACAACCCCTAGGTCCTGTAGAGCAGAATGAGGGTTGACGTGATGGTCTACTTGTAGGTGATAATCCAAGCCAAATCCATTACATCCCCTGGGGTGTCGAGATGTCATAATAACCTAAGTGGCTTTGGGTATTTTGTCAGTGGTATTTATAGCTGGAGATCACAAATTCATCAGCCATCAATACCCAGTGGTAATAAGGGCAAGAACAGACCGAACAGACCAGAAAGTGATACTTACTGACTATTTTTGTTACTAGTGGGTCTCAGATTGTCTTTACTGTGCTTTTGTTACCTTTGGGGAAAAAAGGGACCAGGCAGCTGGACTTGCTTTTGTTTGCTACGTTTCAATATAGCCAGAGGCTTTTTGGCTTCCATGCTATAGAAATAAATCTAGTCTAATATTATTACTTATTGTTATGACTTATTAAGAGCTTTCACTGGGAGTTGGACCTCACTTAGGGAAGTGTCAGACTCAGTGGAACCGGTCTATTCCCCTCCGCTTTCCAGCAGCCGGCGGTCGGCAGAGCCAAGGTGCGTAACTCAGAAGAGTCAGCTGGCAGGAAACCCCAGGACCCTGCTAGCAAGGAGAGGGGCTCCGACATCTTGAGGTCAGCCACAGGTTAGCCCAGGGAAATGCACGTTGCAAGAAACCTTGAAGGGCTCAGCCAATGATGCCAGTCCCGTCCCCAGTGCCGTCTCGCTGGAGTCTTTCTGAAGGGCTTGAGACTCCAAAGGGGACCATTTCTCCTGCAAACACACCCTGCTGCTTCCAACCAGCCCCCTGGCTTCTGGTGAAGCTTCGCATGGGATTGGCAGTAGGGTTGTCTGGGCTGTCTTGTGAAGACATTTGGAAATCAAGCGTTTGTCTTGAAGAAGTTATTCCATCATGTGCAGGGTATCAGGTTCCAAGATTCTTTGAAATCAAGGCACTTCCTGTTATTTCAAAGCTTAACCAGGCCGCCACTTGGATGGGGTTTGGGTTATTGTTAATGGCAGGCAGTCTTAGACGTTCAGTTTTTATTGTGCCAACAGTTTATGGATGGGTATTCATGTCACTGGTGAAGAAGTGAATGAAATTCAATACTCCCTGCAGGGCTCTTGCTGGAGCTGCTGGAAGCCTTCTACACTTGGAGAAGAAGTGTTTGGGTTTCTATTGCTAAGTAACAGAAGGATGGGGATAAAAACAATTCCTCAACAGCACCCCCCTCCCAAGCCCCCATACACCTACATTGAGAGCTGAGCACTGCAGCCTCTTCATACAAACTAGAGAGGGAGACTGTGTTCCCCAAGGAGAACTTCTCCTGTGTGTAATGGTGGAGGACCTTGAGAGGAAGTTTTCTTTTCTTTCACCATTCCTGTTGTTCTTATGGATTCCTCCTGTGATGCTCCCAAATTCTTAATGCTGACTGAGCAGTGGGAATGAAGATGTAGGAGGTCACTGTAAAAACATCCTTGCCAAAGTCTTTCAGAAAGTCTTTCAGAAATAAGCTTACACGTAAGGAAGATGGGCCGAAGCCCCATGAGACAACAAGAGGAAAACAGATGTGGCAAAGCACACATCCATCAGTGAATGGGTTTAGTCTGAGCCATTTTTGTGGCTCATTTGTATAGAAGAATCAGTCCTTCTTATTCCGTCTGTGCATATCTTCATAATAACATGATTAGCGTTACTAAAGTTGGCTGATACTAATGGGAAGCTGGAAGTAACCAGTGATCCCTGTATTACATTGCAACCTTCTCTGAGAGAAAGGAGTAGCATCTCCACTGCTTGCAGGGAGCTTTTGAAATTTGCTCAAGTGAGTCAGCTGCACCAGAAAATACCTTTTGTTCCTCTTGTGAAATACTTTAAGTTTTACTCAAATAAGAATGCCTGAAAATTCCTTTCTCTCACTTGGAGTACTCAGGGGATTTAAGTCGGTGGCTTCGCCAGTCGGTAAGGAAACACAAGTATCATATAAGACAGGACATCCATTCCCATCAGCACCAAGGACACTAGCTATGAACAGGGGCACTTGGCCAGTGGAAGAGTCTTCAAGTTGCTAATGCTATTAAAATACCAGGTTCTGTAGAGCTACAGAACCAAGACTGTGGTTCACGTCTCATCCACACTGATGAATGCCAAAATGCTCTTCATTGCCCATTTGAGTGATTAGAAATGTCCGTAATAAAATGCATTTATTGATGTTAAAAAAATATCAAAAATTTGGGAAATGTCATATGACATCTTTTCCAAAGCTTGTCAACTTTAAAAACAAAATCTAAAAGATCATCATCTAAGTTGTTGTCAGAGCTGTAAGACTTATGGTTAAGTGGACAAACTTACATGTAGTATTTCCTAATTTCTAATTAATGGAATTTACAACTTTAAATGCAAATATATTTTATTTTATTCTATGATTTATTTATACAGAGATTTTTTTATTGGTAATATGTACTGAAATTAGAAATAGCGCATGAGGCATGGAGTCAAGACACATTACTCCTGAGGCAAGGTGTGCAAACTTGATAGCAGCAGTTAACATTTCCCAGAAGTGTCTAAAGCCGTGAAATGAAATCCGGTACAGAAGTGCCTAAAGTCCAGAGTGATTAAATCAGTCCAGTTTGGGGTAGGGCTGGTGGCCTTACTTGTGCAAAACTCCGGTAGAATGGGCAAACAGTCCTGGCCAGTCCATGACACCCCTGTGGAAATGCTGTTTCAGGCTGTGTTCACCTTACTGATCTGGGTAAAATGATCTCTGGCATCATTTTGGTGAAGGGTTTGAACTTAGGACTGAAAAGCTATTGACGCATCAGTTTGGTCTGTTCAATTCTTTTAGCTCCTGAGCGTTCCCTGTTATTACTGAGATCTTCTTCGCTGTGTATTAGGTCTGTTCATGCTGCAGTTTGTAGCTCTCCAGTAACGTCGGCAAGCAGGTTATTTCTGATACGTGAAAAAAGCTTAGGAACCGTGAATTAACAGTGGACACTGTTGATCGCGGCCTCGGTTTCTTTGCTGCTTCTTGTCCCGCTTAGTGAAGTGTAAAGTGATTTTCCAGTGCCCCATTCAGATGCGGCAACGCTGTGCATCCCCTTTGCACTCCCACTGCAGAGGAGGAAATAATCAGAGGAGGAGCGGGACACGGGGGAGCCGGGCTCGGAGTGCCTCGCTCCAGAGCAGTAGCAGAACAATGCAGTTAAATTTCCCTTGTGTGGTGTTCGTCTTAATTACTGTTTTTCATTATGTGCAGAAATTTGGCTTTTTTAACACAACAGTGTTTTAGTCTAAAAATGTGCTGCATGGCTTTTGCTTTTTTTTTTCTTTTTAACAAAGACACGACCAACCTCATTAGGTGTCAGCTATATAAGTCTCACCGCAAAAGCAATTAGCATTCAGGCTGAGCATAAAATATGTTAAAGACCTTAAAAAATTGGCTGCTACACTACAGTTTTATTGTAAAAGCTAGTAGATGGCTCTTTTTTTTTTTCTGCCGGCCTACCAGTAATTCCAGTGGCCGTGGATGGGACAGTTCCATTTGTGGGTCAGTGATCTCTAAAAGTAGAGGAATTTCTTGCAGAAGATTAAGCAATAATTGGATGAAACAATGTAAATATAATTTTGGACAGAATACTAGAAAAAAATTCCAACCCAGCCTTCTGTTAAGTGTCAGTTGAGTTTGTTTCTCAAGTGAAATGATGACATTCCACTTTTTAATAATTTAAAACTAAGCGATGTAGCAATGGAGAGCATACGGGGGCAGTGGTGATTTTTTTCTCTACCTGTCCCCGTCCCCAAGACCCACCATTGTGTTCTTTTGAGGTATAAGTTGTAAATGGGATATTTATTCATTTCTAATAGGCTGGAGAACAAGAAGGCTTGTGTCAGATGTGGTGACAGAAGAGAAAATGCATTTCTGTAACATAGTCACTGGAGTCAATGGTTACTCACCTTGTCCCATGGCAGGAATATTAAGCTTTTTTCGCCCTGACTCGTGTTAGGTGACCGGGGCCAGTCTGATAACAGCACTCCCCTGTGCTGCATCTTAATGACATGGCGTCCGGCAAAAACTAAGCCCGGGTCAAAAATGGAGGAAGCAGAGCACCGTGAACACCTCAGAATGGACAGGCACCACCCGGAGAGCTCGAGGAGGAGACAACCGTGTCCGGGAGACAGGCGGCTTTAGGAAGAAATCCTCAAAAATTAAATCTTCTGGACCAGCCCATGCGTCAGGCCCAGAGGTGTTGAGCATCCTCTGTATATCCCAGTTGGACCAGGAGGGCATTGAAAGCCAGAGGAAATTCATCCACAAATGGAACAAACTTTGAGTCACAGGAAGGTGTCACTCCAGAAAGCAGATATTTTTTTTGCCAGAATATGGCTATTGAGAGACTCTACTGACTCTTACATCACAGATCTACTTAATTCTGTAGTGTGTGCATTGCAGCCATTAATAAATGGACTAATTAGAGACTGAAGTATTGATAGTATTTACCCATGTAAGTAATAACCGGCTCAAATCAAGATTACTGTGAGGAATGAACTTGACTCTGAAAAGGACTGGATTTCTGCTGGGCCTCTGAAAACTCTGCTTCTCAAATAAAAAATGTCAGCAAATGTAAAAAATGCTAATTAATAGCATCGACCTTTCAGTAAATGGTGTAGAAAAGAAGCTACTTGAAATAAATGTGGAGGTAGATATAATGTTATGGTATCCAACCCGAACAACGAGGCGTCGTGTGTACCCTGAACGCGTGCTTTTGTCAAAACCGGTGGTCCTTTATACAGTCACACAGAGACGCACCAACAAAATGCATTTGTGTTTATGCATCTCAGAAGCCAAATCCTCATAATGATAATTTCTTCGAATGTTTGTAACTGGGTTAAGATAAGCTCTAGAGTATGTTGGTAGCAGCAGAGAGGGGGGATAGATCCCGGAGCTAACAACCACANATAATGATAATTTCTTCGAATGTTTGTAACTGGGTTAAGATAAGTTCTAGAGTATGTTGGTAGCAGCTTCAAAACAGAGAGGGGGGATAGATCCCGGAGCTAACAACCACGGAACAAGAGGAGTGGGAGGAATGTATTGATGTAGGCACTTGCTTCTTACGTTGGATATTTTCATTCAACATCCTGAGTACTGTTTGAAATAATTCTTGAGTTGTAACTGACCTCAGTCCAAAACCGTTTCTTCAAGAATTTGACCATCTGTTTAGGACCTGTTGTCTGTGTTGCAGACCGTAACATGCCTCCAAAAATACAGGTCCTGCAGGGAGTGCAGTTAGTACTGAGCAGTAACGCACTGCAGTAAGGCCGTTAAACACGGCCCGTCCTCCTTGACACGACAAGCAACAGAAGGACAAGAAGGCAGCCTGTAATTAAAATAGCGATGGCGTCCAGAATCATTCATATCCCTTGGAAAAATAGTTGCAGAAAGAGCCATTTCGAGAACAAGAAGTATCTGTGTCAGACGAGAGTCACTTAGAGTCAGATGGAGTCATTAAATGTCAGATTCTCCGGAAATTGTTTAATCAATTCTGATGGGGGCGGAGGAGGAAGAAATGGGATTGAGGCAGGTCATCTGTGGGGATTTCCATGTTAGACTTTCTCTATGAATATTTCATGAATCAGCTGTATGAGTTTGTGGCGGTTGTATTTTCTTTTTTTTTTTTGAACCTGGTATTTTATTCTATTTGTATTTGATCTTCAAAAGGGAAAGGTGGTGTTGGAGCAGTGCCCTGGGAACAGTGTGCGTGCTTACCCATGTGAACTTTTGTATCGTGACTTAACCTGTCTGACTGGCACTGGGGAAAAAAAAAAAGCCCAGCCTTGCATTAGCAGTCATGCAGCATTAATTTATTCTAATAACATATAGGGAAATCTTCAGAAATGGGTACGTAGAGGTGGAAGGCAGATGTCATGTTTTGTGTTGCTGCCATCCCATCCCTGCCACTGCAAAACACCGCAGCAGCTAATTACTTTCTTCTTTCTTTCCTGCTTACGCCACTGTGGTGGTGAGATGAGCCGTTCTGGTGGCTCGTGCTCGGCAATAACTGACATTTGCGCAGCATCTTCTGAGGAGGGGGACACGTGGCCCAATCATTAAACAAGACGTGAGAGACTGTGGAAGTTTTTGTATTACCTCTCTGCTCTTGCAGTTGGATTGAATGGAAGGGAAGCCCAGAAGGGACTAATTAGCCTGTGCACACAATCAATATAATTCCACATTTCTTCATGCTGAGGTGGCTAAAGCTGACCACCTGGCAGGGACGATGCACTCACATTCCATTGAAATACTTTCACCTTGCAGTGAATGTACTTTCATTTTTTTTCAGTCTGGTTTCATCTCTAATTGCATTTGAGTAATCAAACCCGGCTTTTCAGCTTGCATGACGCAGAGTAGTAATATTTACATTGATTTTTTTTTCTGAAAAAGATGTGTTTTTATAGCGGTTTGCAATGACAATTAAATGATTAAAGCATAGAGAGGATGAAGTTGTATAACAGCAGATAGAGCCATAATGAGTATAACTGTAATTTTACTTTTAATAGACTGGAAGAGGTCTGATGCCACAACCCAAAATTGAATCAAGCTTTCACTGAAGCATAACATTCGGAGAAGTAATATAAAACTGCACTGGTTTTGCAGTTTTACATCCATATACAACATTTTCTGGTATTGTGCTTGCTCTGTGTTGGATTAATTTAATTGAAGGAAGTCCCATGGTCTGTGTTGGACATCCCGCGCTGCTCGAGGGCCAGCTTCAGGGTCAGTGGCCAGCTTCAGGGTCAGCGATCAGACACAGCAGGAGCAGTCCTGCTGGTGGAGAGCAGCTCATGCCATCGCAGATCCTCTTGTCCCTGTAGCCCACAACACTTCTTCAATCAAAACAGGCTCTACTGGCAAAAGGATTTGCTTTTGCTGATGGAGAAATGCCATTAAAAGTCATCCTCTGGCCTGTGTTTTTACGCTAGTAAAAGCTTCCTGTGTGGATTTGGGTTGTTTATGCATATTTTCTGTATTGCTTTCACTCTGGCTGTTTGTCTGCCTCTGGAGACTGCTCTGTGTGTGTTACAGAGGTGTCAACATTTTTGTCAGCCCTTCCACTGAATTTACAGCAAGAAGCTGTGTCCAGTGAAAGGTGCTGGAAAGGCTGAACATGCTGGAGGTGTTACACTGCTTCAGTCCATGCCATGTTTTTGTGCAGGGTAAACCTACTTGAAGACACTGCCCATCTTTTTTCATATTTAGCTTAAATTTTCTGCTTCTTGGTTTCACTCTGTAGTTCTTCGGATAACTGTCAAGAACAAATGTCTCTCTATCCTGACCATCACGTACATCTTTCCAGACCATTAGCCTGTCCCTAGACCTTTTACTGTCTATGGTTCAGTACGATGTTCGAATCGTTCCCTTTTTGTATGCTTTCCTCCCAAATTCATCTTTGCATCCATCCCCTTCACCAGATATGTTGTTTCCCTCCCATTTTTCCTGGTTTGCTGGCACCATTTGAATTTTGAAATGCAAAAACCTGGACACAGTGTCCCAGATGTGATCACATCAAGAGAGGTTTCCTTTGACTTGATGTTTCCACACCGACCTCCCCACATCCTGGTGGTCTGGCTGCCCTGTCACAGGGCAGTGCTATAGGAAGCAACTCCTGTGGCTTTTTTCCATGATATATGGGCTCTGCCAGTGTTCATTTTTTGTAGGCAGGCTGGAGAATCACTGATCTGCTTTTGGACCGTGCCTTGACCACCCATGGTGCTAGCATCACTTCTGAAGCAGCTGGCATGTCCCACGCAGCCCCAGTGCCACCAAGGTCGTGCTGACAGAGCTGTGATCACAAGGAGCATGCTGAGGGGATACACCCACTTCATTGTTTCCCATTCAAAGAAATGTGGAAAATTGCCTTAGGTAAAATCTGAGCTGTGAGGACCCACCAGGGATATTATACAAAGCAGAAAGGGTAACTTAGGCCTGAGCTGTCCTGTGTGATCTTCTTTTTTTTTTTTTTGCAGTGCCATAAAATTCCTCCTCCTATCTAGGCTTAGATTCCCGCGGGGAGGAAATGAGCGGGATTCATTTATTCCTGAAGTTGCCTTTAGAGTTCCATGCAGAACGGATGTGCATTTTGCGGTCATGGTGAGCAGCATTGCTGGCAAGCCAAGGGGACGTTTTGCTCTGTGGGACACCGGCACTGCCAAGGAGCACCGGTTTCCATGCAAGCAGCCGTGCTGTCCTGTACTTCACGTGCACTAGTGGCTGTATGAATGGTGTGTCTGTCCTCCAGCCAATGCCTAACTTCACGGCACACAGCACAAAGGGGGTTTACATGCAAGAAACCTGATGGTTCTTTGATCGTCATCTCTTTTTACCTAAACGGACTGGATGATCATAGAATCATAGAATGGTTTAGGTTGGAAGGGACCTT
>RSEF01000023.1:1631559-1645373 GCA_003993805.1 Himantopus leucocephalus
ACCTGTACTGGTGCATGGGGTCATTCCTCCCCAGGTGCAGGACACTTGCCCTTGTTGAACTTCATAAGTTTTCTCTCTGTCTTGATTATAGCTTGGCATAAATATAAAATGTCTGTTGTCTGTAGCTCCATCATTGCAAATTTCAGAAGGCAACACAGTTAATTACTCAAGAAGAGCATCAGCCCCAAAAAACAAGTGCTGCCCAGGGAAGCGGCACCGCGTGGGTGTGAGGAGGAGGCAGTGGGTGCTGCGTGGACCGCGGCACGTGTGCTTACCCCGAAGTGCTGATGGAGGGCACGTCCGGGCTAGACAAGTGACCCAGACGCCGGGTGATTCAGGGTGGGCAGTGCCTGGAGCTGATGGCTTTGATGGTAAAGCTGGCGGGCGATTTCTGGGTAACGACATGTTGGTAATCACCCAGGCGTATGGGAGCATAGGGAAGTGATACCAAATTTGGGGCCAAATTCTCATCAGACACATGCAGCAGATCCAAGCAACAGTTCGTTCTTTCCCTCCCCGCCCGGAGCTATTTCTGATTCATTTCCTTTCTCTTTCCCTCTTGCTTTTGTTACTTTGTTCTGCGGTTTTCCTTTGAGAGGTGAATCCATTCAGCCTCTTCCGTCACTTCACCTTGCTTTCCACCATGCTTCTGTTAGGCTTTTCTTCAGGATGCTGCGATCAAACCATCCTTTTCACCATCTCTCCAGCCGCTTCGCTCTTCATCTCTGCTCCCTCGAAGCGCACAAACTGTCAGCACTGGCTGTGCCGATGGCACACCGCAAACAGACGCTTGCCTGCAAGGCACTCCCCTTCTTTAGCTTTGCAGGAAAAACGCGTGAGGAAGGCGGCGTGAAAATGCTTCCTTCAACAAAAAAACAAAAGAAAAAAAAAATCAAAACCCCCAGTGATGGGATTTGAATGCAAAACGATCCGTTTGCCTATGGATGCATGAGGGGGGCAGAACCTCCCCGGAGCAGTGATTTCAGGTCGAATAGTTGCATGATGGTAACTTGGCATTGCATGAAAATGGCTCTTTGCTGGAAGGGGGTGACAGTCAGAGCCCTGGCTGTGTCCTGTGGCAAAGCTTCTACTCCACAGGACTGCAGCACTTGGGGAAAAGCTGTTTGCTTCGCTGAGGGAGACACGAGGACCTTTGGAAGAGTTTCTGGAGAGTGAGAAAAAGATCAGCCTCGGGTGCTGATAAAATCGTCACTTAAAGCCCTGTAACTGAGTCATTGCTGTTGGTGATGGGGTGCGAACTGGAGGTCCGGGAGGTTTGCAGAACTGGAGGTTTCACAGCTTATTTTGCAGACGTCTAGAATAAGTTTGTTTGTGCCCTGATTCATTAGGATCCTCCTTCCTGGTGTGCAGTTTTGCAAGCACAATTAATTGCGGAATGGAGAAGCTGGAGCTCTCGCAACTGGACTGCACTTGCAAAAAAAAAATACAAGCTGAGTCGAAGCTCTTTTAGAAATCGGCTTTCCAAAGTTAATTTTAGCCTTCAGCGTAAACTCAAAGGGGATATCTGTGGAGCTGTCTTCATTTTGGCCATGGTAGATCTCTCCAGCATGATCTAATGCTCTAAACTCTCAAGCAGGGCTGGAAGAAGTTAAACGGTTTTTTATTATTATTTTTAATGAGGATCTTTATCTGGTTAAAATGTACCACCCCTCCCCCACCCCCACCCCCGAAAATCTGTATCTGTGTTCCAAGAACTGGGAAAACTTTTGCAAAAGAAAGAGCTTTAAATATTTTCCCCTTTTTGCTAATTATGCTGTTTGTCTGCTTTTTGTGCGTTTCTGTCGCTGTAAACGAAGCTGTTCCTTTGGATTACAGAACTGCAGGGAAATGTTTTTTTATTATTATTATTTTAAAGCAAATCCATGAGATTTTTGTGTGCTCACTTAGCTGATGGAAACAGCAGCCTTGGAAATTTGGTTTGTAAAGATTTATTTGATTTTACATTTCTGGACCAGATATAAACGTGCCTCTTTAATGAGGTGTCTCTACCTCCACTGTAGCAGCGCTCTCCTAAGAGGTTTGTTACCGTGGCCTCCAAGAGGTTGTTTAAAAGAAGTTAAGCAGCTTCTTCATTGTTTTCTTACCAGGAAGGAAATGAAGAAAAAGCTGCAGTCTAACAATTTTCCCTTTCAGGAAGGTCAGGGAGAGCTTTTCCCTTGACCACCTTCCCAGAGGGGGCACAGGAACCGCCAGCCTTCCCTTGTCACTCATCTCCAGACCCTCGAGGGACGCGCAGCCCCTTTCCTCACTCCTTCTCTTGGGTGACGTGGGGATGTGGGTCAGCGTTGGCACGTTGATTCCCCTCCTGTGCAGACATTATCCTTTTCCACAGCTATTTTCTGCTCTCATTCAGGCTCACATCAGACTCTCAGTCCTGGTTGCTTAAGGTTTCCTAAGATTTCCAGATAAACCGTGTGGAGCAGCTCACTGTGTCCGTGCCGCTGCCTCTGCTTAGAGGTCAGAAGGGACGAGGAGCTTCATATTAATTTAAAAGGTGCTCGTGTAAAGGACAGCAGTGCCTGTTGGCTGAAGATATCCATTTGATAGTCTAGCCCACTCACAGTTTCCAGACACCAGACTTCTTCATGTCCTCAGCCACAGTCTTCCTTTAATAAATTAGCTTGCAGTTCCTTAAATCAGCACATGACAGGCACTGAGGTTATTGAACATGTTAATATATTAAATGCATTACCCCCTCAGCCCTTAAAGGCAAGGTTATGGCTGCACAGTTTATTATTATTACTGCTCTAGCAGACTCAGCCCTCTGCTAAGCCTCCTCTGGAAACTACAGAGCGGGTCCAACTGGCGGAAAGCTCCGAAAGAATTAACTGCTGTTATAGCAGGGCAGATTGATATATAGATTTGCAAAAAGTCCCCGCTCCCTGTGCGTGCTGGGGCCCTTCCTCAGCAGCTGGGAGGAGGGAAAGGGTCTGAGCATCCCTGCGGAGCCACTGCTGGGAGGTGGCTGTGGTCCCCCTGCTCCTCGGGATGTCACACACCTCCGCCGGGACGAGGACAGAGTTATCCTCAGGAATTTGCTGCCCGCTCCCTTATGCAATGTGGCGTGAGGCGTGTCGCTGGGAACAGAAAACGGCCCAGGGGTCCAGATGGGAGACGAACCACTGTGAGCAAAAGGGCTCTTTAACTTACCAGGGAAAGGTTAAAAAAAAAAAAAAAAAAAAAAACAAACAGGCAGGTCTTNAAAAAAAAAAAAAAGGAATGAGGGCTGGAAGTCAAAGACTGGCAAATTCAAGTGAAATATTAGCTGTTATTTTTTTTTTAAAACAGTGCAGCTATTAAGTCCCAGCACAAGCCTCAATGGGAAATATGCTAATTCTCTATATTTTGAAATCTGCAAATCCAGCCTGGGTACCTTTCTGGAAGATTAGGTTTTGGCTAACACAGGCTGATAGGCTTGATCCAGAAGATGGCTAGTGTTTTAGAGCCTGTATCAATACAGGCAGGCTCGATGTTCAAATTTTATTCTTCAATCTTTACGTCAATAAGTATAAAAGATAATAAGATTTTTTTTTAAAATTTAAATCTTTTGCCCTATAAATTACATAAATTAAAGCTTCCCTTCTCATAGAGTCTCACTTGGGGACATTACATCCATGCAGAGACCTAAATCAAAGCCTGTGCATTATTTAAGTCACACATAAAACCTGTTTCTCGGGTTTATCTGGGACGAAGAGTAGTGGCCTGTTGCTGGTTCTCCGTGTGTCAGCGCGTCTCACAGCAAAAGGGGAGTCTGCCAGTCTGCTCTCCTTGTATATTATTTTAAAAGAGGAATATAAAAATACTTAAGTCCTGGAAAGCTGTGAATGTGTGTATCACAACATCGCCTCGGACGCTGAGATCATGCAGTTGGTCATTTGTTGGGGTATTTTTTTGTTGTTAAATCGTTCACATTTCGTAGGAGAAATAGAAAGCATGGTGCATGCCCAATGTGGACAGGATGATTTTTCCAGGAATCTTACTGTTTCTGTTCCCTACTTTTTGTTTTAACTCCGCCACCTTTAAAATATGATAATGGATATTCTGAAAAAATTAATATGCCTCTTTTAATTTCAATGGGAAATCGCTCCTAGTCCCTATTAAGCTGCTTCAAGTGCTTTTGGAACATGGGACTTTTAGCTTTCTCCAAACAACACAAATATTTAAGCTGCTTTAAGTCCAGAATAAGACATCACAGTATCAGACGAGCTTAAGCAGCCAGTAATACATAGTTATAAGTAGGTGTAATGAGAGCTGTGCTGATACTGCCTGTGCTCCTCCAGTACAGCAATAGTTGGGGTGGGATCGCAATTTCCACCAATTCCTGAATTTTAGATATAGCCAGTTTATTTCAAATCTGGGAACTTTTTGGTAAACAATCCTGAGTGAGGACCACTTACTTGCTTAGGATTCAATATAACTGTTCTGCTATTTAAATCCAGCTTCCCCGCCTGCTCGTTTTGCTCTTGCTCCTTCCGATATGGTTTTTTTTCACTGTTTCCAAGGAAGCAATGCTATGTGGGTTGTTTTTTTTTTTTTTTTAAGTTGGGAGCCAGAACTCTGAAGGCAACAAGTAGCTGTGAGTCCTTCCTTGTGGGACGCATGTCCAACTTTTACTTAGGCAAAGTGGTGTTGACTTCACTGGAAATTTGCCGAAGGACTTTAGCATTTAATCCTGCCAGCGTTAATTAAGGGGGTCTAAAAACACAAACTGTAAGAAGGACCCTGATAAGATAAATATCATTGGCCTCCAAATTGCTCCCAAGATGATAACTCAGCTTCTCAGCTGGTGTAAATAAGCCTCGAGCCTTTAGCTTCCCTAAAACGATGCAAACTTAGGTCAGATGAGAATTCAGCCCGCTGAGTCCCTCTTCCCTAAAAGGACAGCAACATCCCTGTTCTGTTGGAATTTCTTCCCGGTGCGCATGCCGGGTGCTGTGCAGGGATAGACCATGGCCCAAGGGTAATTTGCACGGAGAGCTTTGTCGGCTCATCTTGTTCATCAGCGCGTGTGGGCGTTGCCTCATGCAACCAAACGAGGATGAAGGAAGATGGAGAGCAGAGGGTAAAGAAAGCGACACTTGCTATGAATTGGTCCTTTGGTGTTTGACACAAACTCATTGGCACAGGGGATTTCAGCATTGCCGACGCCTGTGCAGGCAGCCTGGGTGGGGAAGGACGAGGAGAAGCCGTGGCATTGCCTTGCACAAGGGCAGTTGCTTCCAGTGAAAGAAAATAAAAAGAGAAGTGACACTGGTGGCTTCTGGCAGAGCTTGTCAACCCGAACCGTTGCACAGGGTGGAGCTGAGCCAAAGCAGAGGTGCAATGAAGTGATGGGCAGAGAGCTGCAGGCCGCAGATGGGCTCCCAGTGTCTGCCCACATCCCGCAGCAGCAAAAGGGACAGCGTGTGTTCAATGCCAACAGCACCGGAGCTACGGCAGTGGGGAGGACTTGTGTGTATAGCCAGCCTTCGGACATCTGGAGTGGCCAAGGTGGCCGCTGTGTGCCTCTGAGGACCAGAGGCCTTCCCTCGAGTACAGCGTGGCTGTCGTCTCACCCAAAACATGGCATTCAACCGCCCCCCCGGCCCCGAGTCATTAATGTTACGCCCTCTCAGTTTAGCCAAAGCCAGATGCATTTAGCACACCGAATTTATGAGCTTGTTTTGGGGATGTGGTAGCACCAAAATGCCTGGTGGACCTCCTCTCCCCACTCTTCCCGCCATGGGGATCACAGCTGAATTGCCGAGGTGCCACAGACCGTGGTTTAACCAACAACCCCCTGCTCACACCGGGCAGTTGCTTGGGCTTGTTTTCTGTGTTTATTATCACTGGAGGGAAGCCAGTTTGGGATTCGGCTGTGGTTACTGAGCAAAGATGGGTCATTTTTGCCAGCCAAGATGTGATTAATGGTTGGACTAGATGATCTGAAAGGTCCCTTCCAACCTTAACAATTCTATGATTCTATGATTCTATGATGTGCCGTGATGGACAGGCAGCAGCAGGGTTTGATTTCAACAGACTGAGTCAGTTTGTCTTTCTGCTAGTTAGGTCCAAAATTAAATTCCAGTTCCATGAGGCCACAATTTGGACTCATTGAATAATTTTCGGTGAAACAGTTTTTCACTTTAAAACAATGGTGATTCACTGGAACCAGAGGTGTCCATGAGAGCGTGCTCTTGTCTGACTGGGTGTCTTTGGGTCCACAACGAAACTCCGGGTCCAAAGTGGAGAAAGAGAGGTCTGATTGGGAGCAAGGACCTGAGCCAAGCTGGCCTCGTCCTCATACCTGAGTGTCCTAACCATGGGACTAAGGGTATTTAGGCATGAAGTTTAAAAATAATAAATCTCTCTTATTGAAGCTGTTTTGCTGCATTTAAATTATTAAATATCCTTTGACTCCACATCCTAGATGGATGCCAGATACACAAGGATATATAGTCAGCCTTTGTCTCTCTTGGTCTTTCCTGTTGGAGCTATTCCATTTTGTATAAAATGGGCTAAATAAATAATTCATGGGCTAAAGAGAAACTAACTTGGTAGCTAGATGGTTATGGCACTCTTCTGAGATGTGAGGGCGTCGCGGGTAATTCTCTGCTCCAGTGAATAGTTGCTTATTTATTTATACTCTCCAGAGCAGCGGGAGGAGAGGTTGATAGAGGCCCTCTATACTCCCACCCAGCTCAGGGACCGGGGGACTCTGTGGATTGCAGGATACCAGCTGAGGGACCTCAGTCCTCAGCTGAAGGTTATAATAAAGTGTGAGAATTCTTTTTTTTCCTCAATATTTTTTTCTTTATTTTTTATTTCTGTGAGAAAAACAAGCCTCTCGTCCAGCATTACCCTTCAGTGTTAGCTAACGGGAAGGCCGATGGCAACATCGTGTTGCTGCAGTGAATTTGGAGTGCTCAACCAGCTCCTGGGCTGTGCTGGGAAATCAAACAGCCCTTGGTGGAGCTTCAGCAAGGGCCCGGGTTTCTTCTTATCATCACCTCAGCCCATAAAGAGGTGTGGGTGAGGAAAAGGAAAAATGGGACATTTTTTCTTTATTTCTCCTACTCTTTATTTTTCTCTCCTTTCCACCTACTTACCTTTTCCTCCTCAACAAAGGTTCCCCTTTGTTCAGCGTTTCCCTTGGATATAAGTAGGGTTAATAACTGTCTAATTAACCTGCCTGCAATTGGGGAGTTAGAATTAGAGAGGTGCCCCGTGCAGCTGGCATGCCCACCAGTTATCGCATCACAGTGTCTCAGAGCAGTAACCACTGCCCCCACATCCCAGACTCCCCCTTGCAGGGGCTCCTCTTTCCATCCCAGCCTTAATGAGGAAGCCTCATTAGGGCTCAGCAGGTTTCCTCCGTGCTGCCAGACGCTGGTGCACAGGGCTTCAGAGGGTGTCCAGGACTCCTCCTGCTCCTGGGCGCTGAGAACTTTTGCCTGGCACTCAGAGCATCCTGCAGGGGGGTGACTGTAGGGTTTTTCCCTGTTTCTGGCATCTCCAGCACTTGTTTTGGCAGTACCAGTCTGCCCAGTGGCACTAAGGAGCTCCTCATCTCCAGGCAGGTGAGTCTGCGTGCTGGGATGAGGTGGGAGGTGATGCTAGATTGAGATGTGTTTCTCTTCCCTACTTTCCTACCATTTTTCTTTGCTGCACCATCACAGCTGAAAGCAATCCAGGACTTTTCTTCCCCCCACAAGTCCCCAGGTGTACCCCAACTGTTTTTTCAGGTTGCACAACACCTGAAAGGTCACACAACCCTGCCAGAACCTCCTCTTCCACCCCGGGCAGCAGCAAAGGGACGAAAGGGAAGACTTAGCCTTGTGTCCCGGGGTATTTGCAATGGATAGTGGTTTGGGGAGAGTCAGAGGCCTCCTTGGTCTGGTTCAGAGCCAAATTATTAACTTGTTACTGCTGAGCTTGCAAAATGGGGGAAAAAGAAAAAAAGGAGGGAAAAAAAAGAGAGCCATATTGACCAAAATATGTTTTCTGCTTCTTTTCAGGGAATCTGACTAAACACATGAAGTCAAAGGCCCACAGCAAAAAATGTCAGGAGATGGGCGTGTTGGTATCTTCACTGGTGGATCTGGAAGCCGAAGAAGGTAAAATCTTTCACGTTACAAACCTGCTATTGCTGCTAAGAGAGGGCAATGTCAGTTCAGGCAGGAGACGTGCTCCGCAGATCATCCTTTCAAAGGCGTGGAGCGGTTTCGTTCACCCCGGGCTCCTTCCAGCGCCCGGGGGGGAGTTCTCCTTGAACTTGGTGGGTTATGGGGCTGTCCCGGGAGGCTGCATCTGTGGGACGGTCTGTAAGCCTGGGTCTCCCTGCCGGGGGAGTATTTTGGCTGGCGGCAGATGGGCTGGGAGCATCCTGCCTTTGGCCCAGCGCTCTGCAGGGGGGCTGTACACATAATAATAAACAGTGGATGCGTGGCGTGAGAAGGTGCTTCTTGGTATTTTGGGGTATCTCACAGGGAGTTCAGGAGCCGGACTGCCATGCTCTGGAAGAGCCTGGGTCCTCCTGGCCATAGAAGGATTCTCTGAAGCAGCGAAATGAGACCCACCCCCGAGGGCGCATTGCGTAGGTCTGTGAACCCCCACTTTGCTGCTGCCAGCACAGTCTGGTGGGTGAAGGAGAAAAATCAGTCCTGGCACCCTTGGTTAGGGTCTGACGGCATATTGTACTGGAGCTGAAGTGCTGAGCCTGAGTGCAGGGGTGACCCTTTGGTGCGTGGCCCATGCAGGCGGTGGTGGTGTTCTTGCAGAGGGGATGCTCTCCAGCAATACAGGAGAATTAATGATTCGGGGATACCTTCCTCCGGAGAAGGACTTTTCCATAAAGATCATCTTCTAGGGACCTGCCCATCTTGCTGTATTTGGCTGATCCCAGGAGACTCCAAATTACCAGCGCAAACCTGGGCCATGTCTGGAGGGACCAGCACATGCAGGAGCTGCTCCATCTCTGCAGGCAGACCCAGCCTGGACCCAGCACCACCGCCGGAGGCCTCGGTGCAGTGGGGTGGGCTGTGAGCAGCATGGGGGCAGCTGCTTCCCTCATCCCTCGCTCTCACGGGTCTTTTCCATGTGTTGGATGAAGGTGAATCACCCAGGTCCGAAATGAACTGGAAGATTTCTCAGCAGGGAAAGAGCCAGCAAAACTAAAATAACATGGTGCTTTGACATTTAATGGCATTATTCTGAGTGCTTTGCAAGAAGATACATTTACCCTGACTCACCTGCTTATTTCTTTCATCTACTTATGCACAAACACACACACACAAAGTCTGTCCAAGGCTCTGCAAATTCAGGAGTCTCACTGTTCTTTGAGAAGGACGCATGACTCTCTTATTTAGCAATTTCCGCCCTGGCTTATAGTATCTGCAGCTGAATTTCCCTGAAGTCATCCCGAAAAGCAGATCTCCTCAGGGGAGGCTGGGCAGCATCAGGCGGGAGTGCGGTGACAGTAATCACTCCTGTCTCCATCTGAAATGTTGAGGGGAAGGTGAGGAAGATCTCCAAGCTGGGAGATGAAGGAACACGGGGAAGTCTCATGTATACTTCGCTCTTTGAGCTAGGAAAAGATATTTTACCCGAATTATTGGAGGCTGCGCTCCGACAGCTGTGAAGGGTTAGGTTATGTGTCTCCAGGGAACAGTTAGATGTTTTTACGATTGTTATTCTGTTTCCTTTAGCGAGACCCTGAGTGTTCAGGGCTGGAGCCGCAGCACAGGACTGATGGGGAAGAAGCTTTAGGGGTAGCAGATCTCAAGTCCTTGTGAAATTTTGGGTCATCTGCATTTGCTTTCAGTGGGTCGTTTGCGTTGATAGGACACACTGCACGTACAGCTATAGAGGGAAGAGAGGCTCTGGGACCACAGGTCTGTCTGTGTCACCGTGTGTTTATTCCTGGGTAAAACACTTAGTGCCACAGAGCAGGGTGGTGTTTTCTGTTTGCATTGCGTTGCAGGCTGGTCATGCCACCATTGACCCTTCCTGGCTGCCACCCCAGAAACCCCGGTATGAAAGCAGATCTTGTGGCTGTCTTTAGCATTTTTTTTTCCCCCGTTTCACCCCAAACAATTTTGATTCCCCCATCCCTGGGATTCATTCTGCCACAGCCCGCAAAGGTTTGTTGACAATGGGTTAAAATGAACTTCATAAAACACATGGCGCCACGGTTATTTTTATAAAGTGAACATCAGCTGAGCAAGTTCTGGAGACGGCACTGTGAGCCAGGGAATGTTAACTCGGCAGGAACAACAAACAGCGCTTATCACCCCGGTCCCCTGCTGAGGTCAAGTCCATCAGAGGCTTTATTGGGCAAAGGGGCTGGTTCCCGGGACATGGGCAGTGTCACACGCGTCCGGCTTCATAGGTAATTAAAAATCACTAAGTGTGTTTCCCTGCGCAGCCCGTGGCGGGGGGGGGGGGGGGNTGCAGCCCTTCGTGCCGCAGAGGGGCCTCGTGGTGCAGGTGTGCCCGCCAGGCAGCCCTGGCTGCTGGGACCCTCCGAGGTGCTGGAAGTCTCAGTTTTTGGGTACGGAATCTCAGAAATGCTGTCCCCTGCAGTGTGCTGTATCCTTGGGGTGTCTCCACGCTGGTTTAATGGGCTGCCCAAGGAAGTGGTGGAGTCACTAACCCTGGAGGTATTTAAAAGCCAGGCAGACGTGGTGCTGAGGGACATGGTTTGGGGGTGGTTTTGGCAGTTGATGGTTGAACTCGATGATCTTAAAGATCCCTTCCAACCTAGGCGATTCTATGATTCTATGATTAATTAAACTGTGCTGGGGACATTTGCAGGCCATCATCGCAACTTAAACTGCAGGAGCAATCAGCAAGACATCTGCAGTTCAGGCCATCTACCACACTTCCAAAGAAGTGCTGAGCACAGTTTGGGAATTAGCATGGCCCTGTGACCATTCCTGCAGAGGAAGTTGGATGTGGCCACCCCATTTTGGTGGCACAGAGGTGCAGATGCAGAGCAATCTGATGGGGCTGCAGGGCTGGTGTCACTGTCCTGGGACAAATGTGTCTTTGGAGGGCTGATGCGACTGTCCTTGACTTGAACAGATCGCAGCTGAACTTGCCAGCAGAGAAGCTGTAGGAGATATCTGAGAAGTCCCACTGGTTAACCAGTCCCAGCCTCCAGTAATCCCCCAGTGCAGTGGTACCATGACTTTTCAGGCTTGGATTCTGGTTCAGGCCAAGTGTAGTCACCTGGATGGTCAGGGGACAAGGACATGGGAGAAAGAAGGAGCCCTATGGCATTACCAGACACATACCCCTTTCACAGTGCCTTTCCTGACACGTACAGGGATGGACAAAGGGCTCTCCCAGGCCACGCCGAATAAACATCTAACCAAGGCTAAGGATACCCGACCTGGCCGACAGTGTGCCGCTCTGCCTCGAGGGATGGCTTTCTTCCTTTTAAATCTGCTTGAACCCTTGGCTTTTCTCCAGCTCTTCAGAGCAACCTTTCGATCGGGCAGAGACATGCTGTACTCGGCCGTGGCCTTTCCAGAGGAGGGCATGGCCAGAAGAAAACCTAGTCGGGGATTTTGCAGTAGCCGCCCCAAGGGAAAACTGTCGGCGTGGTGTGAGCAGCAGCGGGAGGCTGCTCCCGTGTGGGATTGCTAAAGAACTCTTTCAGCCTGGGAACTCACTTAAAATAATTGACTAGCTGATGGTCTCCAGAAATCTCTCCCCGCTGTTACACCATCCGTCGGTGATGCTTCAGCAGATCAAAGCTAGATAGGGAAAGAGGAAAGTGGCTCCTGAAACGTTGGTTGCACGACTCTGAAAAGAACAACTGTTATTTTAAACCTTTCCATTATCGTCAATTAGAACTAATGAGTCATATTAATTGAGTGTCACTTTTGAAAACCTGCAAATCAGAAGTCCTATTTATGCTATATGTAATTGCAGGCTTCTGAGGACAGAACTGCAAGGGCTCACTTCACCAGTCCAGGGGAATGCTTTCATTCATGATTTCCTTCAGTCATTCATCCCCGGGCTCACACAGGGTTAATAGTAGTGCGCTCAGCAGCGTGTTGTGCCAGCGGTGTGAAAGCCCGCTGATGGGAGTGCTCTGCTTGCGAAAACGGAGGTCCGGCAGGTGGTGAGCCTGAGGTCATCTCAGCCTTTGGCCTCATGGAAAGCGTAAATCTAAAGCAAAGCCCAAGAAAGGTCAGAAAGGTCTGCCTTGCATCCCCAGGTCCGCTGGGAAAGCACTCAGTGGAAAAGATGGGACCATCACCTGGGGGATGGTTTTTTTGGCCGTCATTAAGTCATTGGTCCCTGACTGCTTGTGGCTGACCACATGATGGTTGTTGGACACCTGCTGGCCCTACCTGGGCGGCAGAGGACAGGAACCCATTAGCTTTCAGAAGGGACTCCTCTCCCGTTGTTGCTGTTGGCTGCGCGGCTGCTCGCTGGAATGTGTTGAGCTGTCTGGACTCATTATGGAAGCAATCCGTGTAATTTTAGAATTACAAAAAATATACAGTCCCCATTTCCTCCCATTGATGAGGACCATTTGTGTGTCTGCGAAGGGGACGTCTGCCAGGAAGGAATGCAGAAAGGTGAAAACGGGAAGGAGTGGTATTGGAGGACATTTCCTTTCTTTCCTTCCAGCTTCTTTTTCACCTGGTTAAAGCTAACACTGGGCTTCTGCCGAAATTTCAAATATTCTGCATCATGTGTAAGGAGGCCCATTGCTCACAAATGCCAAGTAAATACTAAATAAAGCAGCCAAGAAGGTGGTCAGAAAATTGTATTTTGTACTGTAATGGTTGGAGCTATTTGGATGGATGAGAAAATAACGTAAAAATGGCAGAAAGGTGCATGAGGAATCAGAGATCACAGCTGTATCACGCAGCCCTGTTCTCAGAGTGGTGGATCGCAAAGAGCCTTCCCCTGTGTAACCACAGAGTGTCTTCTTTGCGAAGAGGCTCATACTATTTTAATTTNCTATAATTTAAAAAAAAAAAAAAAAAAGATTACTATTTCCATGTGACACAAACCAGCTTTGGGGGCAGGCAGGGAGGGAACAGCAGTTCCTAAAACTCCCCGGATTATTTTAAAGTAGAGTTCTATTTCACTTGATTGTTTTTATTTCTATTTAAGGGGCAGGAGAAAGTAAGGGGTGTTACTATAAAAGGAGATTGGAGTATAATTCTTCAATCCTGCATTGTTTCTGCTTGGTGTGATTGCACCAGTTTGGTAGAATAACCTTAGAATAACACGTGTGTAATGAAACGCAACCCTCAGGCAAAGGTGTCAAGAGAGCATATTTTCACTAGCTTCCTCTCCCGTTCCTTCCTCCATCTCTCCCTCCCTCTGTCTTCTCCCAACTTGCCCTTTCTCTGCCCATTAGCTCAGAAAATGAATTTCAGTTGCCAGAAACCAGGGCTCAGGTCTGAGCTCTTTCTGCCGCAAGGAGCGTGTTAGAAGGCCAAAGCAAATTCTCTTTGGGCTGTCCCAGCACTCACTCAAATGTTTCTCCCGGTGGCAAATGCAAACAACACCCCAGCACGGAGCTGGCTTCACATTTCTCTCACTCCATAGTTCTGACCTTGCTCTCTGTCCTGGCCAGCGCCTGTCCATTGTGTGACTGGGGCCAAAAAAGGAGACCACACAGGACAAGGCTGTCAGAGCTACGCAGCGGAGGCTGAGGATATAGCTGCCTGGCTATCCTGAGGCCCATAGACGTCAAACCCCAAAACCAGAGACAGGTACCCAAAGCGAGTCCAGAGGAGGCCACAAAGATGATCAGAGGGCTGGGGCACCTCTCCTATGAG
>RSEF01000023.1:1645473-1656809 GCA_003993805.1 Himantopus leucocephalus
TCTTTAAGGTCCCTTCCAACCTAAACCATTTTGTGATTCTATGATTCTTATTAACAAAGCATCCCTGTGCAAGGCCTTCCACAGACAGACAGCAAAACCCTCTGCCACAAAGAAGCATCTGCTAGAATTTATCAAAATAAGGGAAAATTCACAGAGGTTCTTTCAACCCTATGGTTTGATTTTTCACAAAAGCCCTGTCTTGCTCATGTTTAACTGTCACATAATGTAGGCAGGAAAAGGTCCAACATGTGGAGGATGGCAGCAGTCATCCCAGCGACTTGCTCGTACTTTGGCAGCTGTAGATGTTTTGTAGGCACCATTGCAACAAATAGTCATAAAAAGCCCTTCAAAGGATGATAGTGCTGCTGTTCTCCTCATCTATTAAGAGCCTTTATTGCATTTCAAGAGAAAGGCAGGCAGGGTGTGTGAAGGTGTAATAGCAGAAGCAGGGACTGATGGCTTCGTGTGTTGACAGACCAATGGCTGGAACCAAAATTAGGGCAGAGCGGGAGATGCCAACGGTGGAATTCCCTGGGATCTACTGGGATCATCAGGAGTGAAGTTGGCGCAGAGGGCAAGACTGCAGGCTTCAAAGCATGATGATCAGATCTAGGAAATAGTCGGGTCCTCTCTTGTCTTGTCCCCTTAGAACCTTCGAGCAGATTTAGCACAAAAATAAATCTTGTATATGTGTTTTACACTCCCTGTTTTGTGTTTGCCCATCCTTTCAGGAACCAGTGAAGACCTATTCCAGGACTCTGAGGGGCGGGAGGGATCTGAGCCAATTGAGGAACACCAGTTTTCAGACCTAGAAGAATCTGACGACGATGATGACAATGAGGATGAGGAAGATGAGGAAGAAGAGGAGAGCCAAGATGAGCCACCTTTAAAGTTGCCAGAAGGCAAACGTACCACCCTCCCGATGCACTCTTCAGGTGGCTCTCCATCTTCTCAAGAGGAAGGCACCGAGATAGCATTGTCTTTAGCCCAAGAAACTGTTTCCAGCAGCCAAAAAGTAGGTGAAGGCCAGCAGGCCTCCTCCTCAGGGCTGGAAACAAAGTGGTCAGCAGACAGCAGTGACATTGCTGTGTGCCACAGCTTCTTGAGTCTCCACAGACCAGCTTTGACCTCCACTGAACAACTGGCTTCTGCTGAAAGAGAATCTGTCACAAGGCCACAGATGTCCTTAGTTATGGACCTGTCACCCTCAAAAGACACCTCCCCAAGAAAAAGGTGGTCTCCAAGCCAGGACTCTGGCAGAGCTGGTGGCAGCAGCAGACCAATGCTAGCGAGAAAGCACCTACTTACCAAAAATGAAACTTCACCGAAACGGTTTTCACCAACTGGAGAACTATCTTCTCTAAGGTGCCTGTCTCCAGGGAGAGGGTTGTCTCCTTGTCAGCGCGTCTCTCCCAGGAGGGAGGCATCTCCACTGAGATGTGTGTCACCAAGACTTGAGCTGTCACCCAGCAGGCATCTTTCCCCCAGAAGAGAGCTGTCCCCAAGAACATACCTTCCACCAGAAGGAGAAGTCTCCCCTGTGAGGCACTCGTCGCCAAGCAGAGAGATGTCATCAGTCAGATATTTATCGCTGAAGAAAGTCTTGTCTCCAGGCTGCTCAGAGTCACCTAGGTATCCATCCCCTGGGAAGGAGGACTTGCCTGGTACTAGCAAATCAGCAGCAGAGGACAAAGTTCAAAGCTCATATCAAGCCCAGCATGGGATATTATCTTCGATGCCTCTACCTCACAGGTTCTTTGGCAAAAACGTACAGCTCTACGAGTCCAAGCTGGTAAGTCCAAGCCCCTCTTGCCTTCTCGTCCCTGCAGTACGTTCTCCGATATATTTTGTTAATTAAGGTTGCAATGCAGAAGTGCACAGTGACTCTGTGACCGATGTCACAGGTAACCCAGAGAAAAGTGACAGTGGACAGCAATGGGTTTTGCACCCATTTTGGTCCTGCCCATCTCAGTTGAAGAGAAATAAATTTGTTCCTTCTCCAAGGGATTATTTACAGTCCTGACCCACTAAGACAAGCAATAAGGATGACCATTTAATAATGACTAGTTGTCACTAAGAGGCTTTTTTTCCCCTGGGAATTTCATACCCATTTCTGAGATTTCACCAGCGGGGGGGAAGCTGTGACTATTTTCCACTGGTCAGTGACCTGAAGCAGATCTGAACTAGCCATTGCATTCTACTGCTGACTCCTGGGCTACGTACATACGCAGCCAGCTCTGTTAGATTAACTGCTGAGAAATGTTTGTTTGGACATCTCTGATTTCATCTCGCTTCTCTCTTCAGCACAGAGAGGTGTTTCCCACTGGGTCCAGAAAATTATTTAATCTCTCTGCTGGACATATCAAATCCTATGGGTAAAGGAAAATTGCATGTTCCTCCCACTGCTACAGGCAAATTAGACGTCGGGTTTGGTGGAACGTTTCCCATTTCTACTGAAGTGCCTGGCTCTCCTGTAATTTATGCTGATGAACATGAGATTCAGTTGCTGGAGTTGCTCTGCTGTGAAACTGGTGTGAGGAGAGACTGGAGCCCTTAGGGACTGGACTGGGAAGAGAGAGGCCTTTATACAACCCTTGGAGAACCTGTCACGGCAGATGCTCACCCAGGCCTTCTCCAGAAAAGCCATGCTGCCCAGTGTGCGTTTCTTCCATGTCTACGATAATGTACCATCTTTTGGTGCTGCCTTCCCTCTGCTTGCCACGATGAGGTTTTGTCTTACCTTCTCAGAGACTGTCCTTCATCTTAGATCCAAACTTCTGCTTACTTTAATGCCATTTCCCTTTCTTGTCAATTAACTTCTTGTAGTGAATCTCAGGGCTGTGGAAACCCGGGTCCTTCAACTCTGGTCAGGAAAGCTGCCCACTGCCACTACNNNCACAGTAGGAGACGATATTGTTTACCCCTGCTTATCTGCCCATTCACACCTTTTAACTTACACTGTCACACAGATACCTTTTTGCTCCATTTTCCTGCTCCTTTTATGCATCCAAAGTCACCTGTGTTGCTTTTCTCATGTGCCTCCAAAGCAGTTATAGAGACCTGAACGGGAAGCTTTCCATTTATCAGTGAGATGGACAGCTGGGCTGTTGTTGCAAAATTACATTCCCCCTGTAAGGCTACAAAAGACAGGAAGATCAGAGGTGGATTTATCAGATCCCAAACGGAGCTCTGTGCTCAAAACTGGTGCCCTGTGCATTGCTTAGAAACTTGGAGACAACTTTAGCCTAGCTCCAGTGTAAGGCTTTCTGCTGAGTCTGTGCATCAGGCCTGACCACGACCATCTCTCTTCCCACTGGCTCTTGCAGTAGGTAGTCCCTCCTTCTGGTGGCTGTTGCACCATGGAGGTGATTTGTTTGGGGGTTTCCCAGCATCCCTATAGCGATTCTGCCAAGACTTCATGTGGATAAGTGAGATTTAGGAAGTGTTTGAGCTTGTAACTGCTGACCAAGTATACGCTATCTTCAGTGGCTCTTGCTTTTGCTCTCTTCTGTTCTCTTTTGCTGCTTTCCTCTGTCGCCTCTTCATAGAGATCCAGCTCTCAGGGTCAGGAAATTCTCCGTAATCCTACAAAGAAATACGCCCTCCTGTGAATCCTCAAATTTTGTAGCTAACCCCATCTTAATGGAAAGTTAATTTCAGTTTCTGTTGCTTCCTCTTCTTGGGAGTCCTGTTTAGGGGTTTAGTTATGTCCTCATCACTAATTAATCCATTTCTGTTTAGCCACATATCTCTCCATGATGTACATTAGGAAACTATGTGAAGCACCGAGAAAGAAAGAGGAAAAGGTAAAATGGCAGGGCCTTAACCCTTGATTTCTACAGACCACACCATGAGGGTGGTGGTGGGGACCACACTGATGGGTGTGTTTTGTGTCAAACGGGAGTTAATGCTATCTCTCACTCGGTCCAAAACATCTTTCCAATTAGCAATTGTAAGGATGTAATCCCACCTTAAGAAAACACAGTAAAAATACATAACTTATTCTGGGCTTTCAGAAACCCCATGTACTGAAAGGGATCCAAAGCAGCTCAGATGGCAGGAGACACTGGCATCCTCTGCCAGGGTTTCAGAGGCAACTTTGATAATAGGAGAAGGGGTAATGGTTTTAAACTTAAAGAGGGGAGATTTAGACTAGATAGAAGGAAGATTTTTTTTATGCTGAGGGTGGTGAGCCCCTGGCGCAGGTTGCCCCGAGAAGCTGTGGCTGCCCCATCCCTGGAGGTGTTCAAGGCCAGGTTGGACGGGGCTTGGAGCAACCTGGGCTGGTGGGAGGTGTCCCTGCCCAGGGCAGGGGGGTGGGACTGGATGGTCTTTAACGTCCCTTCCAACCTAAACAATTCTATGATTTTGTAATGACCCAAGCCTGAACCAAAGCCCTGGATCTGTGCCCCAACAGACCGTGGGCATATTTGTACCCAGAAGGCAAAGGCTGTGGGTCGTGCTGCTCCTTACCTTAAAGGTTTTAGGGTCCAAATCTTCCTCGGTTGATTGATCTCCCTCAAATTAGAATAAAATGTTAACAAACCCAATCCTTATAGTGAGCATTAACGATGCTAATGCTGTAACTTGTGCATTGCACTGATTCACCTGTTTCTTTTCCCTCTCCGGTGCAGAAGATAGAACCACGAAGCCCAACATGTTCACCTGGCGTCACGCAGCCTGTCTGCTCCAGACCCTTGCAGGCACCTCATGAAATACATGTCCACGCTCCCAGCCGAGGGGAGGAGAATGTCTTCAGCCATCTCCCGTTGCATTCGCAGCAACTCACGAGGACCCCGTATCCTATGATTCCCATTGGGGGCATCCAGATGGTCCAGGCGAGGCCAAGCACCCATCCCAGCTTGGTGCCCAGTTCAGTCGTGTCCCTGCAAGCGGGATACTTCGCCTCTGGCAGCAGCGGCTTCGCCGAGTTCAGCCGGGCTCCCAAGAGGGATGAGGAGCCGCAGGTCCCGCGGGAGCCGTCATCGGCATCCGTCTCCCCGGTTGCAAAGGTTTCTAAATACACACTGTCCCCAGAGCTTACGAGCAGTGGGTACTTAGAAGAGAAAATGAGGACTAGTGAGCTTCAGCAAAAGACAGACGAGGAGGAATACAGGGTAAAAATGTTTGCTGAGTGTAGCCGCGCGGAGCAGGCAGGCTGCTCGGCGTCCCCAGCCAGCCCCAGCACAACCGACGAGCACTCTCCAAAGCCTTCGACAAGCGGGGAAGAACCCTTGAAAAAACCGGGCAAGAAGCAATCTGGCAGCTCGAGCACTTCTTTTGAATCATCCTGCACTTTCATCTCAGATCTCCCCTCCCAGCCGTTGGACCGAAGCAGCAGCACCGGCTGCCTCTCAGAGCCCTCATCGAGCCATTCGCACGCCCCGCCATTCTCCGCCCGGAGGAGGAACCTCTCCGGAGAGCCCAGTCGCCAAGGGGGAACCTCCAGGAAGAGCAGTCCACACCTAGAGCATGCAGATTTAGGTCAAACTCAAAAAAAGGTGGATGAAAACACGGGAAGTACTTAAGCCTCCACCATCTGTTCCACCTTTAGGCTTCCTATGTAAAATCAACAGACATTTTCAACACTATTTCCTTTAAGTATAATCATCGCTATAAGAAGCACTCTAGTGAATGACCAAACCCATGGAAGATTCCTGGTTTTCTTTGTCCCAGTCTGGTATTATCTCCACATGTATGCAGTTACTTGTGCCTTTTTCTATACCTTTTGTTGCTTGAAATGTACAAAGATGTTTGAGGCTGTGAATATTTTTTTAGAGTTTTTTGGAAAGGGGTTTGTTAGACCTTGTCTTTTTTGCCATTTAGGTGTGCGTAATTATGGGCCTGAGAGATGCAGAAAGGAAAGGGTTAAGCATTTTAAGAGGAAGAAGATGCACTGAAAACAAAAACAAAACAGAAAAACTTTTTTATATTGATTAAATGATTAAAAAAAAGAACCAAACCCTTGCTCCTGTGTACAGAAGTTTATGATTTGTATTTATTACATGCTTTATTTAATTCTCGCAAAGTGCTTGTTTTTTTTTTTCTCGCATCCCTCTGATTGCCTATGGTTGTGCTTTAAACAGTTGAGACTGCTTTACATTTGAAAAACGTGTTTACCCTGAACTTGTAAATGAAACTAGCACTTCCTTGAGTAGGGGGAGGTTCATTCCCAGCAAGAGCAATTGTCACTCAAAAGAGAAAATGAATCTTGAGCATCCCTCCCTCCTGCAGAACCCATCAAAGCACTTTTTAAAAAAGGGACAAAAAAAAAGAAAAAAAAAAAAAAAGGTTCTTCTTCAAAGATTTAACTGCAAGAACATAGGAATGTATCGCATGTAGACCCGGTGCCAGGAACGGTGTCTCTCGCTGGACGAGCCGGCCTCCTGCTTGCTTTAATCCTTCCATCCCACGGCCGCTCCACGATGTCCCCACATCGCCCCGGCAACGTCATGCCTGTGCCTGAGAGCCCCTCTTTTCTGGGGTTTGGAAGCCCTCTGTAACCACCCTCCCTTGGTTTAAAAGTGGAAGTAAACTCAGCCTTGCAACCATTTTTCCTCCGTAATTTTTTAGTTGCAGACAAGCTCCCTCCATCCCATCCCCGCTCAGTCCTGGCTGGTTTGGCTTCCTTGAGCTCTAGGGATGCAGGAGTAGTTTGCGCTCTGCTTGTTTGCACGCCTGTGGCTCTGTAACCCACAAGTGACTCTGTGTCTTATTTTAGTTTTATTTATTTATTTAAGCGGAACGTCGCAAACGTAGTCCTTATTGTGCAGATGGGCCCTTTTTTTGATGTTTTGGAAGAAAAAAAGTTATGATGCTGAGTGGGTAGTGTTTGCAATCAATTGTTATGCATGCACAGTAACTTTTTCCAGAGCAAATTTTTAACTACGACGATCCATAGCAGAGCAATGGCCTCTACTGCCAATAGAGACGATACCAAATACAGAGAGACCTGATGGAGTCGTTCCTCTTGGTCACGTTAACACACTTTTTAAAATACAAATGTTCGATACATGTTTGCCCTAGCAGACAGCAGGCTCTTTACTACTTCAGAGGGTTTTCTGGTCTATGGAATCTGTACAAACCTCTTTTTTTTTTTTTTTTTTATTTTAACAAAAAGAAAAAAAAGATATAAATATTTAACCAGTGGACCAGTTCTTTCTTCTTTCAGAGCTGTTCCAGTTTATCGGGTACGTAATACACTTTTTAAAAAAAAATAAAAACTAAAAAAAAAAAATTAAAAGAAATCAAATAAAACCCTGAATGAGAACATATTTCCTTGCCAGACTTGATGAGCTATGAACTGTTCCCGTTTCACGGGCAAATAATATAAATTTTTTNAGGGAATTAAGTACAAAAGAAGATATCATGGAAATAACATTAAGGCTGTGACACTGACCAAAACCACGTCCAGAACCCATTTATACCTTAATTAGCACTTTTATCAAGTTTCCCTTTTTCCCATCTCCCCCTCTTTGGCCCCAAGCCTGGAAGCTGGTCCTGCTTTCAAACCCGGCCAGATCCAGGTGTCCAGTTCAGCGGAGCGACTCCGTTCAGTGAAACTCTTAAGCACCAGCTCAAGTCCTACTCAGGGTTTAAGCGTGTGCTTAACATGAAGATGACTCGGAGTGGAGCGCTCGGCCAGGGTAGGCGTGAGCATCCCTGGAAACCATCCACCAAATCTAGTGACAGTTTTGACTTTCCTGGCTTCTGTCACTTTCCCCCGCCTTGTCCTTGTCACACTCTTAACATTATTCCAAGGTAGCTTTTTGTATTTAATTTTTTTATATATACAAATATATATATATTGAAATTGTACATAAAGAAAAATAATGCAGCAGTTGTGCACTCAGCATCCTGGTTTTGTTAGGTGCATTTGACATGAGCTTTGGGCTAGATCAAATTTGCTTGGCTTCTTTCTGTAACTGTATTTTAATCCTTGACCTGTTGATACTTTGCGTGGGTGGGTTTTTTTTTCTCCCCTTGTCATTTCTGGATAGAGGGGGGAAAAAAAAGAGCCCACTAAACCCCAGAAGTCATTACATTGGTTTCTTGTTTTTGTTGTTGCAGTTTATTATTTTTTATTATTATTACTTTTTTTTTTTTTAAAGCTTTTTTAGCAGCTCAAGATGAGTTGAAGCTTTCTGCATCTTGGCTGCAGAGCATCGGGGGTGGCAGCCGGTGCTGTGTGGGGCAGTGGTGTCCGCGACCAGCCAGATGCCTTCTCCCGCCGCCAAAAAAAAAGCGGGTAGAGGAGTTTGGGAAAGGGCAGTGCGGCAGGGAGGTGCTCCCCAGGTCATGCCCTGCTTGGATCCCATTCCCACCAGCTGGCAGTGTGCAGGGANAAAACTCAGGAGATGGGCAAAAAAAAAAAACCCAAACCAACCCCCAAGGCTGTGCCCGAGTCTCGACCCGGTTCGGCTTCTCAGCAGAGCGGCTGCGGGCACGGCGGGGGAGGCTCTGCCTGGGGCGAAATGGTGCTTCACGCTATACCTAACGGGCGCAATATGGCCTACCAGATAGGCAAAAAGGATCACAAAAAAAAAAAAAAAAAAGATATTTAAGGGCTAATTATCACACTGACAGCTCAGAGCTGTGTGGGAAGGGTGTCCTCCTCCCCGCTGGCACCAGCATCTCCGTCTGCGGGCAGGGCGGGCATCCCGGAGAGGCAGCCCCAGCCCTGCTGTGACCTTCTGCAAATCCTGTCTCCCCCCTGCCTCGCACTCAGCCGAGGAGCACAGGAGCGCAGCTCCACTGATTTTCATAGAGGTGCGCGTTATTTACAGCGGGGCTGAAGACCCTGCCATCACTGGGGGCTGTCCTTCCTACCCAGAACCCCGTTGGCATCCCCATGTCGCACGCAGTGAGAGCTGTTTGCAGGTCACAGCTTTTAACGTCGCTCTCGGTGTCTGTTCTGTCTGCAAAGTAGGGGTGATAAATCCTGATTTACTTTCCACAAGGGCTGCAGGGGTGGCTAAGTTTGTATCTGCACAGGCGCTTGGCAGGGCAGTTAGCAGTATTATTTGCAAGAGAATGTATTAACAATGCAAATAGGCAAATTAAAACCCAGAGCCCAGCCCTTCCCTTTCATCAGCAGGTAGAAATAAAATCCCTTGCTTTTCTTACGGCAGAGGTTTTTAAATTTATAGTCCATGAAGGCACGTGGCCACCAGAGACTGGCTGCTCGTCTTTGTTATGCAGCTGGTTAATCAGCCAAAACCCTACTCTGCTGTTTCCCTCCCTGGTAAGCTGTTTGCGGAGCTCCCATGAATGCAGGTACTGAATGGCAGACGGATGCTCTGGCATCCAAGAAATCATTCTGCACGGAGGACTTGGCCCATGCTCTTAAATAACTCCTTGAAGCAGTCGTGTTTAGTACCAGGCCCTATATCCAGAGCTAAGAAAGCACTTGTACGTTGGCTTAAGCTTAAGCCTTTCTGGAGTTTCAGTAACTTCTTTGCGCTTAAGCATGAATTTAGCTGCTTTTATCAAGGTTGCAGAGCTCGGTGTCTTGCAGGACTGAGCAGATCATGGGAGGAGGAGAGGGGGGCAGTTGGCTCCCAAAAACGACCCCGTGCCTTGAAGCAGATCTCTGTCAGCTCTAATTATTCGCAGGTTGTTGGCTGGATACCCAGGAACTGCAGCAGGAAACTCTTAAAAGTAATGATGAAGTAGCTGTGACTTTACAGCTTATGACTGGGAAATGTATTTCATCACCTGCTCCTAAGGGGTGACATTTTCAACCCTGGTGTCTATAAAGTTCCGCTCCTTGGCCAGTGCTGGGGCTCGCTGGGAAAAGCCACCGGCCGGTCCCAAACCCTGCTCTTGCTCCAGCCCCGTCAACGCTGCCGGCGTCGGCTGTGAGCGCTGGGTCGGTCCCGCTGCCCGGGGTCGGTCCCGCTGCCTGCTGGCTTGCCGAGTGCTGGTGCTGGAGGCGGCTGGAGATGCTGCTGGCAGCGGTGGGAGATGCCGACCTGCAGTCGCGCGCCGTGCCCGGCGTTGGCCATCAGCTCCGTCGGAGCAGCGGCGGGCATGACCGGCCACCTCCCCAGCGCTTGTCTTTCACCGTCACCAACAAATCTGCAGCAGAGTTGGTGTTCTTTTAAGCCAGCTTTCACTTTTACCTGGTTTTTGTTTTAAATCCGCAGAAAAAGCACCGGAACAAGCAATATACTTGGTCATGCAGAATTCATTAAGATTATTCCAATTTTCATGCAAAATCCTGGACAATTTGATCTAGCCCTTTTCTGCTGTTCTTGCAATAGCATTTCATTTGCTGACTTGGTTTCATCACGTGCTTTTCTTTCCTTTGTTTTTTTTTTTTTTAATATTTCCATCTATTGCACAGTATTTACAAATAAAACCATATTGTAAATTATTTACAAAAAAAGTTAAAAAATTAAAAAAATCAGTCCTGATGGCATAAAACCAATCTGTTTTCATTACTGAGATATGATGGCACTTACGATCACTTTAGTAAATGTAATGTAAAAAAATAATAATAATAATGTGTACGCAAATTTAATATACATGGTCTCATGTAAGATAAATATTTGCCTTTTTTTCTAAAAGGTGTATGTATTCTGTAAGTGGAATAGTCTGTAGAAAGTTTCTATATGTTCTTAAAATGGCAATACATTCCAAAAAAGGTACTGTAAATATGTACAGCGTACAATGTAATTTGGTAGTTTTGCCTGTAATTTTATTTTAACTCCAGTTTCTACACTTGCATCTTGCAATGTCTGTATGGTTATATCAGTGCAAAAAAAAATGCAGGTAAAAGCACAGTCTGATGTAAAAAAAAAACAAAACAAAAANAAAAAAAAAAAAAAAAAAAAAAAAAAAAAAAAAAAAACAAAAAAAAAAAAAACAAAAAAAAAAAAAAAACAAAAAGAAGAAGAAAAAATACTCAGTATTTGATGTTTGTGACCCTTATTGTAAATGACATCTGTACTGTGAATGAGAAGTTTTTACAAGTATAATATTGCCTTTACTACAGCTCAGATTGTCTGCTCAGTCTGAGCGTATTTTTAAAAAAATAGCATGTTGGAATAAATTTTAAAGTCCCAACATATTACTACTTGCATGACTGGCAGTCTTTAATTTTATTTAGCACAGTCAGGGACAGGGGTTGTAAAACGATGGAGGTGAATTCCGATAAACCGGTGTTTAAGCTGCAGCCGCCCCTCCCAAGCAATCGCCGCTGAAACGCCCCAGTTACATGTAGAATCATGGAATCGTGGAATCGTCTCGCTTGGGAAGGACCTTTAAGATCATCAAGTCCAAGCATCATCCCAACACTGCCAAACCCACCACTAACCCATGTCCCTCAGCAC
>RSEF01000023.1:1656909-1716896 GCA_003993805.1 Himantopus leucocephalus
TCGCTGGGTTTCATTTTTTAAGAGGTGTCTTTCCTTGCTGGATCCCCCAAAACATGTGATGCTGCCCAGCATCCCTCGGTGGCCGCACACGCTATGGGGCTCTTGCCGGGCTGTCCGCTGCCGAGGGAAGCAGCGTGCCCTGCCAGAAAGCCGAGAGGACTGCTCTCCTCACCGCTCCTTGCCACGTCCCATTGGACTGTCCTTCCCCCTCCAGCTAACGTCTGAGTGTTTCTCCCCACCACGGCCCTCCTCTGCCCCACCAGTGTGGGGTCCCACTGCCTGGGGCATCCCCACCACAGGGCCAGCAGGGGGAAAGCAACCCAAAAGAGGGTGTTTTGGAGCAGGGAGGGAATCTGCTCCCGTCCTTGTCCTGCTTTGCCCATTTGAGAGCAGCTCGGAGGCTTTCTGCACCCCAAGATCCCTGGGAATCCCAACCCTTCCCACCACGCTCTCCGGCTAATGCAGGCCCCCCCCCGCGCATCTCTGGAGCCAGACCTGCCTGAGGCTGGTCCACCACTACTGCTGCTCCTGGAATGAGCTAGGCCATTAGGAAAAAAAGAAAAACAACCAAACAAACAAAAAAACCAAAAAAGAAAAGCCTGTAATTTCCCCCTGCTAATTGTCCTGCCAAGGAAGGGGGCTGCCCTCAGCCCATCGGGTCCCTTTATGCCTCAGTAAACCCTTCGGGGCAACTTCCCACCCGCTCTTCTTCGCCCGTGGCCTCCAGCGGGCTCACCCGCCTTTGATGGAGGTTTGCAGACAAGTTCAGAGACTAAAGCAGGGGGGCTGGAGGAGGGAGGCTTTGCAAAAATAGGTCAAGGAAGGAAATCTCTCTCCGATTTCTATCTGCGACCACGGAGCTGGGGCTGCATCAGCCAGCAGAACCAGCTGCTCCCTGCCCAAACAGCAGAGCCCGTAGCCTGAATAGTTGGCTTCTCCCAGCACTGGTTTGCGAGCACAGTGGCTGTGCTGGAATGAGGGAGATGAGGGAAGGGGTGGGGAAGCTCATCTGCTCTCCATTTAGTCTCACAAAAGCCGCATTTCGGCATGAGGAGGAGGGAGAGGTGCTGGTGGCTGGGTGCAAACCTCTGCCTGCCTCCTCTCCCAGACCTGGCTGGCCTTGCAGCAATTACTGCTTTTTAATTTCTTCATCACTCAGGAGGAAGGAGTGTATCAGTCCCTAGCACTCAGCTGGCGGAGCAGGTCCCTGCTCTGTGCCTCAGTTTCCCCAACTACAGCGAGCAATTGTGGCCTCCTCATAAGGCGATGAGAAAACTCCAGGGATTAAAGCATGTGCAACAGCAAGGCCTAAAGATGCACAGCTTTGGGTAACATCTCCCCAGGGGTTCTCCTGGGCTGGAAAGGCTCACAAGGCTTTGGGTGGTGGGTGCTGTGCTCTGCAGCCCTCTGCCCCGGGGGGTTCCCACTCTTGCTGTTTTCCCTGCTCCAAGAATCTGCGAGGTGCAGTAGAAGTGGATCTAGCATTTTGGTCCGGGCATCCAGAGAACCTCTGTGGGCTTCGGGAGATGTGTGAGAGTCAGGGCTTGGGGAAGATCAGGTCCTTTACTACCCTAAAAACACCTTCTATTTTCCTTTATGGTGGTTGAAGGCAACGAGTCTTGGCTGGAGGCCGCGGGCTGGTGACGTTTGTTCCAGATAGGCTGCCAGCCCCTCCGCTGTGTGCTTTAGCCACTGAACGGAGGAATGATTTTTCCTTTAAAAAAAAAAAAATAGTTTCTCCAATGCTTAAAACCAGAGACGCTTTAAAGGCAGCCAGAGCTGTCTGGAGAACGCTGCAGCTAAACCCTGCTAATCTCCCAAACCTGGAAACAATTTGGTTTACACGAATCTCCAGAGTGGCTCCAATTAATCAGGTGTCCCAAGAAATTCCTTCCCCCTAAAGAGTCTTTGTTTTCTAGACACAGAGACCAGACATTTCCTCCCCTGGGAAGCCAAACGTAGTATCAAAACATTAAGAATCCTTTGGCTGATGTTACAGTCTGGTTCCCCCCTGGGAAATGCAGTTACCGATAACCGTGCGAAGCGAGGAAGGTTGTGATGATGCTGTGGGAAGTTCAAAACAGTGCCTCTCTCTGGGAGGCTGAAATTTCTGCTGTTCTTCTGAAATACCCGAGTCCCGTGATGAAATGGTCTTTCCTTCTCCCCAGGTTCAGCCTCAGCCTCCCAGCAGCTCGGGAGCTTGGCTGGAGAACTTGGAAAGATGAGTTCTTGTTATAACCAGGCCTTTATGTGCACCACAGGCACAAAAGCACCTTCAGAAATCTTCAGTCCCTGAGCTCTCATAGGGCTCTTGGCTGAAGAAGGAGCCAGATTTCCCAGCCGAGGGGTGGGTTTTAGCTGCACCGTGTTGGAAGATGTAGCCCAGCATCACTACTGGGAAGAGCTGATGAGCTTCTGTGGAGAGTGACCTGGATGGCTCTAGGAAAAAAAAAAAAAATATCAGTTTACCTACTTTCAGTCACTCCACAATCTTGCACAGAACTGCACCAAAGGGAACTGCCGGTGTGGGAGGAATAACAAAGGGGAAAGGACTGGGGATGAAGTGATGCCTCGAGGGAGATGCAGCAGGACTGAAGCCCAGACAGGGTGGAGGTGGGCACGGGCAACGGTCCCCACCAAGATCCAGCCCTGCCAGCAAGATTTTGGTTGGTTTCTGGTTTTGCTTTTTCACACCAGCATCTGTGCAAAGGGCTGTGAGTGCTCCCCCGAGGGCTGGAGCTGGCAGAGCTTGCTGGAAAAAGAGCTGGGAAAGAGAGGCTGAGAGCCACAGAGGAGGGTGTTGGTCTTCAGCCCTGGCATAGAAGGTCTGGGTTGAATGGAACTCACCCAAAGCTTGTGAGGGATGAATAAGGAGTAGGTAAACCTCAGATCTTCGTTGCTTTATCTTGGTGCTCTCTTTCCTGCATAGCTCTGGGTGTAGCAGCATCACCTTGCTCTGACCAGGCTGGTCTTCGGTGGGTTTAATCTGTTGCTGGCCACAGCCTTCCAGAAGGAGAAATGCCTCTGAGGCTTTGGATTTGATGGATTTTCTGGGACACAGGATGGATGTCTAGTGCCCCTGGTAACTTCAGGAGCAGCTCTGGCTGTGCCTGTGATCCCGGTCCCCCTCGGAGAAGCATGTCCTAAGCCACAGGGAGCCTATGGGACTCCTTAATCTGCACTGAGCTGATCTTGTTTGATCCTGCCTCAGGGTGCTACATACTGGGGTTGTGTCATAGAGGGAGGAGAGGAGACCCGAGGGCTGAGGGGGTCAGGGGACCCAAATCGGGGGATATCGGGACTCTGGCAAGCTGATGGGGAGGAGGAATCGCTGGGGCAGGTCACGGATGTGCGCCGCAGATGTACACGCTGCCTCGCCGTGGGGTGCTGGGCAGGGACGTGGCCCTTTCTGCATCTGCCCCACATCACCTTGATGGACAGACGGAGGGAAGGATGTGGGCAAGTGCGGAGGGACCAGGGTGGTGTCAGCAAGCCAATGCATGAGATGAGGCTGTGCTGCAGAGACCAGCCGGGGGACAGGTCATTATGTGTCCCTGTGTCCAACACTGAGTGCTGGGGGGCACGACCCCAGGCAAAATGTGTGGGTGAGGCGAGGCAGCCCCCCATCCCTCTGCCTGGGGGTGAGCTCGGCCTCCTCTCCACTGCAGCCAGATGGTTCGGGGCCAGGAGCTGGTGCGTTCTCCCATGAGGAGGTGTTTTTGCTGGAAGGGCTGGCATGGCCGCCACGGGCTGATGCTTGTTGTTATGACAACAGGAGGAGGCTGCTGTGTGCAGAGCAGATCAGGGGAGGAAGGGAAGGAAAAGGGATAGCAGTGGAGAAGGTCTTGGCCAGCAAGAGGTCGGGCAGAGGCATTCACAATGAAGGGATGGAGGACACCCCCGGGGATGTGGCCGTCGTGAGACATCAGGAGGGGTTGGGCTTCGCACCTTCTCCCGTGGGTCATGACACCACTGTGCACAAGAAGGGTCTGGGCCTGCCCGCAGTGCTGCGTGCCGGCGGCCTGAACCCCACCGGCATCCTGCGTGTGGCGGGGGGGACCTGTGCAGTGGGCAAAAACTGGGAAAATAATGCCCGATATAACAGAGTCTGCTGATTATTGCAGCAGATCACTTGTGGGGAGCACTGGCAGGCAAAGCATGACTTCATTCTCCTTGCAGACATTTCTTGGACCGCGAGCAAGACAAATAAAAAAATCACCTAATAACAAACTTTGTGACCTGCTGGAGTCACCAGTCCCCCCTCACAGCCTCTCCTGCCCAAAAGGGGGTTGGCATAAAACCAAGAGATGCAGGAAGCTGCCGGGGTAAGCCCACGGTGTCAGCTTGGGCTTTTCATTTTAATCGTGTGTCTCATAACGTGCACTTCTTTGTAAAACCACAGCTCCTGGACCCAGATGATTAAGTGAAAACCTTGGCTTTCATCGTTAGAAAGATGCAAACAACCGTATCCTCTGGGTTATGGAGGAACACTTGGAACCGTGGCCCCTGTGTGCTCGCCAAGAGGGATTAACACCCATGCGAAACTCGTGACTCTGCCACTGCCTTCCTGTGAGACCTGGTCACATCCCTTAGGAATGTGACCCTGACTTTTCTGAAGGGAACATAAGCAAAATTTTCAAAACCAGACTAGATAAAGGCCAGAGTAACCTGGTCTGACCTCCTCGATGACCCTGCTCTCAACTTCCTTCCAACCTGAATTACCCTGTGACCTAAGTGTGCACATCAGTGTGTGAGGGATGGGCAAAAGCCTCCCAGGTGCTCAGAAGCTACGGTGAAGGCAACACCAGCCAGACATTGCTCCTGCAGCCCTGTGCTCAGGAGCATGGGGGGCTGTCAGTCAACCACATCCCACTGCCCCTGCCCTCTGCAAGCCACAGGGTTGAAAGGACACAAGTAACTTGCCCTTATGGCACACTTTTACCCAGGTAACAAGCAAACACTTTAAATCTCAAAAAAAAAAAAGCCTGTGAGATGAGTCAGCTTTATTCTTCCTCAAATTACAGATCAGCTACAGAAAGGACATGGTTTCAGCAAGAGGTGGCTGTGGGTGAGAGCATATTTTATGTATTATTTATCTCAGAAGGTCTTTCCCTGTTTTAGCTGTGAGTTGAAGGGCGGCTTAGGCCACAGATATGCCCAGTTGCTTCACTCCTTAAGAAATGCAATGTTCCAGCTGAAACATTTGGGTTAGGAGATGAAATGCTAAACTCCTGGAGAGAGCAGGGTTGGGTTCGAGGTCCAAACATTTGTTTAATCCTTTGGTCCTATAAATGTGTGAGCACTGGGAATTCCCAGGCACATGCATGTCATTGCTAGCTCTGGATTGTTCAGTCCTGCGACATATCTCACTTACAGCTTTTTGCTCCTGGAATCAGGTTATTAACTGGGAATCCAAATTTTCACTTTAAAAATAGATTTCTAAATACCGTGGCTGTGAAAAAAGGCTGGAAATCATGACCTTCTATTTCCTAACATAAGGCGAATATGAAGAATGCAAAATGTATTATTCTTTTAACCTCATAACTTTGAAGACTTCACTTCGGACTTTGCAATACGTGGTGCCAACGGTGCCATGTCTGAACACTGAGCTCCAGCAGAGGAGATCTCCAATTTTAAGATCTCTGTAACCCATCAGGATACAAATTTATTAAAGGAGTCAAGCTAGATAAGAATCAGACAGTGTTTTAGGGTAAGTGTTGTGCTCAAGGAAGGTCTTTTCATTTTTTTTTACAAGCTCTGTACCAGTGCCTTTTGGTGTGGGGCATGCATCACCCAGCTGGTGGCTGAGCAGTGATGGCTTGTGAGAATCCCAGCTGCTGGGCCCTCACTCAGACGGTGCCAGCTGGCAGGAGACGAGTGTTTGGAGGAGATAAGGGTTATGGGGAAGATACATAGGAGATGAGCAAGGAAGAGGATATCCAGGATGGATGTATGGATGGATGGACCAAGGTATGGGGGGAAGCCTCTGAAGTGTGGGTCCATGTTGCTGAGTAGAGGAGCGCAACCTCTTGAAGTAGACACTGCAGTGTCTACAGGTTGATCCTCCTCTGGGACAGACAGATTGACCAGAAAGCCTCCTCCTGGCTCATTTTCTATGCCTTCCTGACTCTTTGTGAATGTTTGTGTAGTTATCACCCACTTTCTGAACTCCTTCAGAAGCAAAGCCCACAATTCCCAAACTCTCATGCGGCACCAGGAGCTGGTGCTTTAAATTCTTCTCTCACAACCCAGCAAACAGCATGAGACCCGCAGGCTGCTCACAGCAGAAAAAGTAATGGCTATTGCTAACAGCAAACCCATCTTCCTGGTGCTTTTATATATCTGACTGGAGACCTAATAAGCCCTGAATTGGTGTGTGATTTAATGAGTCGAACTTCAAAGCTGCTGTTTCAACACCTAATTCACTCATCTGGACTAATAACTGAAATGGGTGGCATTTTTTTTATTTCCTTCTAGCGATTTATTATTTACCCAGTTGCTTTACAGCTCCTAATTTAATAAGTGCAATAACCCAGGGGTACTGCTTCAGGAAGGAGGAGAAACTGTGAAATCCTACAGTCTCTCCTATGAACTGCTTTGGTGGACACCGGAGGTCCCATTATAGCATTTTAAGCCCTTTATGCCATTGGCAAGTCAGAGATCTGGAGCGCTGTGCACTGTCAGACAGCCTCCATTTCCAACATGTGCCAGCAGCTGCTGAAATGGAGGAATGGCGGGGCTGGGTCTTCTCCTGCGGCTTTGTGTCACGCAGCCTGGAGAGGCGTTAAGCACGGCAGACCACGCAGCGGAGATGGGCTGCTCCCCTGGATCGAGCCAAAGGGCACCTGAGGACGCCAAAACGCATCCCCTCCGGGCAGCGTGGCTCATTTTTAGGCTCTCCTCTCCCTCCACCTCCCCTTCCAGGGATGTGCGCGAGGGAGCAATGACCTCGTCCTAGCCCAGTTTCCTCCTGTGGGTTAAACTTATGGCTGCAAATCCCACTCTGCCTTCCAGCAAGGCTGAGGCATAAACCCCACAGGGTGAAGGTGACTTTTAGAGGTCTAGAGGACTTTTTGTTGGGGGATGATCAAGGACAGAAGCTTCCAGTATCCTTCCAGGGACATGCAGACAGCTCTGGGTGTGAGGGAGGGAGCTCATAGCCTGTTACAGTTCTTAACCTTGATCTGCCCAGAAGGAAGGATAAATAAGAGGTCTTTGTGGCCCTGCATTGCACTGACAGCTTCTGCACTGCTGGGTAATCAAGAATTGCCCGGTTGCTTTTTTGCTAGCTTCATCCCACCTAAAGCATCCTTTAGGTCATGCAGCTCACTGGGTCTCCTTAGATATTTCTCAGCTGTATCAGTTGGGAGAAATATGAGCTGAGCTGTTCTCACTGAGATCCTCTTCAGGCATGACTTCTCTGAGCTGCTGCATTCAGATATGCTCGAAGCACAATCTGCCGTCTTCGTAATAACCGTCGTCCTTCCCCTTCCACATTTCTCATCCCTGGGTTTCAAAGCACTTTTGCAGACATTAAAGAGCTGTTCCCCAGAACCCCAGAGGCTGCGGCTAAACCGAGCTTGCTCTGAAATGTTCCCACTGTTGCTGTGATACCAGTGAGAGCTCGCACCAGCCGCTAGCCTTTTTATTACAGCCTAAACTAGCTCAGAGGTTAGGTCATTTTACAGATAAAGAACCGAGCCAGAGATGTGACTGTGCTAGGATCTCACTGTTAGCCTCTGGCAGAACAGGGGATGCTGCTTGGGATTCATCATCTCTTTCGGCAAACTCACGTCCTCCTTTTCTGCACTTACACCATCCTTCGCTCCCCTCCGACTTCTTCATCCTTCGGGCACTGGCCGTGCTCTTTTCAAGTGTGCAGCGTTGAAAGCATTACAGTGTTTTGTAGCCTGTCCGTTAATCAGGCGGTTCTGCAGAAGGGGAAAATCCTAATAAACCTGCAGCAGGTTCCCCTGCTGCTAATTAACATTTGATCTATTTTCCTCTGGTTTTAAGTGGGAAAATAGCAGTGATCCTAGCTTTGTGCTCCGAAGAGCCGCATTCCTGGCCCATGAGCTATTCCCAAAAGACAGCTCTGAGAGCATCCAAGGCAAAAACGCTGCTCGCTTTTCCTGACTGCGGTGCATGATGAAAAGGGGGCTGCGATTCCCATTTTGGGCTGCTGATAACTGAAGCCAGCTAAAATCGCAGCCAGACCTTGATTTTAGAGGTGGGCAGGCAGGGACCTGCCTGGGCTCCAGGCCACGGGGCTGGGCTAAGCTAGGTAGACATGCAAGCCGTCGCTGGTCCAGGGGTGCATCAAGGGGCCCACACTTGGGGCTCCAGAAGCAAAGAGAAGCCCCCTCTGCGCAGAGTTGAAGGGGAGAGGCACTGACGATCTGCATCGCCATGGAGGGGTGTGCAGGTCTGAGCTGCTGGTGCCACGTCTTCTTGGGGAAAAAGAACACGTTCTGGAGAGGATCAAGCTCAGCCCACACTCAGGCACGTGGCACACGCTGCAGGTCTGGGTACAGTTATGTCACACCAGCCTCGAGCTGTGCTTGAGCCAGAGATGCCTGGAACTAACGTGTGCAGCCTGAAAGTCCCGGGCACGGTGGCAGGGTGATGGACTGCAATGGTGTGGGGCTGTGTGCCCCGCCAGGGTCCATTGGCACCACAATGAGATCAGGGTTCACAAACAGTGCTCTGTAAGTCATAGAATCATAGAATCATTTTAGTTGGAAGAGGCCTTTAAGGTCATAAAGTCCAACCATTAACCCAGCACTGCCAAGTCCACCACTAAACCACCTCCCTCAGCACCACATCTACACATCTCTTAAATACCCCCAGGGATGGCGACTCAACCACATCCCTGGGCAGCCTCTTCCAGTGCTTGATAACCCTTTCAGTGAAGAATTTTTGCCTAATATCCAATCTAAATCTCCTGTCCTACAGCCTGTTCCTTGGGAGAAGAGACCATCCAGGACATCCTAAGAAAGAGTTCCCCAACCCCTGGCCTGCAGCTGGAACGGGCACAGACCTGATTCTTTTTTTGACCCTCTGCTTTTCACCCATGGGTGGCAAAATCGTGGAGCAAAGTGTCAAATCCCACAGCTGAACACCTCCATCTCCATGTGGGCCTCCTGGCCGCGAAGGCACCAGGGGCTGGGCTGGGGCTGAAGGGGAAGGGACACAGCTAATGGACTCCTTTTTTTTGTTGGCACAGGTCCCCACCCTCTGCCACCTTGCAGTGGGGTACGGGGGACTGTTAACTGCGGGGTCCCTGTGTGTGTAACCGTGTCGGGGTGCGCTCCCACCCAGAGCTGTTGGGGTTTGCATTTGACTGCAGAGACCCCGGCTGATGCCTGGCCGCAAGGAGCTACGTGTGACAGCTCTGTGTGCACGCACAGACAAATCTGCATCTGATTTAGCTCTGGGTCAGTGCGCCCACAGGTTTGTCAGCTGCATCGCTGCAGACCCTGTGGTGACACCACCCTGCCTCGCTCGAGGGGCCAGCACCACCTGCCAGCTCTCCTGGCCCGTCACGGATGTTGTCACCGTCTGCCCGCGCTGGAGACATCCACCTGCATTGCTCTCTGAGAGCGATGGGCTGGGAGATGGGCCAGGGGAGCTGCAGGTTCAGCAGCCATCTGGCCAGTGGGACAACAAGCTCTGTGATGACAGGATAGGGCAGCACGGGAGAATCAAGCCACGGAAGTACTGAGGGTACTGTTTACACTCTTTGCAACAAGAATACTGCAGATGATTGAGGTTTTAGTGGCTATTTAACTAAGCCTGGGCAGCTGTTCTAAAGGAGATCTCCTGTGCGCTACTCGGGAGTCCATCCATGGCTCTGTCTGGGGACCCATGGCTCACTCATGGGACCTTTGCAGTTTGGGCTGCTGCTCCCATAGCCAGTCCTGTTGCTTTCATTTGGCTCTCAGCCATGGTTGTGCCTACCTCACGCCTGCCAAACCGCAGTGGCTGTGGTACTGGTTTCGGTGGCATTGCCGCCAACAGAAGCCAGGCTGAATGTCCCATCTGGTTCCCCACAAACCATCCATCCAGTGGCAGCCTGACCTTGCTGGCCAGGTTTGAGTCACTCCAGGTGCAGTGGGTGGCTTCCCGTGATGACGTCCCATGTCCCCAGTCTGCCGTGGTATTCAGGCAAAAGGAATCTGCACTTGGGTTTTTCAGGCTGTGACCCACCCAGATCTGGGTCCCTATCACAGGCTTCCTTCATTCCCTTCATTCTCCCGCTTGCTTCACTGAAGATGGTCACAGCCCTCCCCAGTCACCCTCTATGGCTCTTGGCCCTTCAGTCCCAAACCCTGTGAGGTACCTGACCTGCCAGCATCCCTGCTCTCATCTTCAGCCAGCCCTTGAGCAGCATCTCCTTAGCAATAAAATCCATTTTCCCATCAGTCCTGCATGCAGAAAAGCTAAAATCAAACCAGCCACAGCCATCCCCAGTGCCACCAGTGTCTGTCCACCCCCTGCAGTCCTGGATATATTTGCCCTTGTTTCTGCAGAGCAGCGGTGATGGCATTGGAGCCATTGTCATCTCAAAGGCCAGCGTTTCCTGGGGCCAGTTGCTGCTGTCCCTGGCACAGCGATTCCTCGACGGCTCGACGGGGTTTGCAGCCTGCGCAGAGGTGGCTGCGCGTACCCTCCGGCCACCTCGTCGCTGCCTGTCTCATGGCTGGATGGTCTTACAGTGGTGATAAGAGGGGATCGGATTGCTGACAGATGGTATTAAAATGAGCTTGCAGGAATGAAACATGAAAAGATTGGATTAGCACGGGTGTGGGTGCTCATGCCAATTACTGCTGGAGCGCAGCCCCGCTCCTCGCAGCCCCGTGTCGGGCATGTGTGTTCGGCAAAGATTTCTCTTTAAGAGAAATTAATGATTTTTCTCAAGCACTCTCGTCTCTTTAATTAAATTGCCTCAGGAAGCTGTCAGTCAAGCCATGCAAGTTACAGTCCTGCTTGCAAGCAGCCATTCGGTCAAAGGAGCATTTTGTGCTCTTGATGCTCATGAAGGAGCCAGAATTACCGTTAGCCCCCGTGGGGGTGGCACCGGGAGCAGGACTGCCTGGAGGTGTCCCCATGCCTCAGCAGTGGGGCTGGGAGCACATCCCATGATGAAGAGCATCACCGTGGAGAAGAAACGACCCTCATGGGCTCACCTGTTCCCACAGGCATCCGTGAGCCTAGCACACACAGAAGCGAAGGGTTTGAGGCCAGATGGAAGGAACAATTGAGTCTTGGGTTCCACTAGATGTTCCTCTAGCCCAAGCCACATCTTCACAGCGTGCAGAGGTTTCCCTGGTGGGGTCTGGTTCCCCCTTCTGCCCTTGTTCACAGCCCTGCCTCTGTGCTACTGAGTCAGGCAGCCCCCAGCCCCTCTCCTGAATTATAATTGTATTCCTCACAAGCAAAACCGGACTCTTTCCAGCTCCCTTTAACCCAGCCGTGATACAACTCTGCACCCAGCCTGGTCTTCCTCTGGCCAAGTGCCCTGTGTGGGCCCCGTCGGCTGGCGGGGCAGGCGGGGAACCCGTAGGTGAGGGGATGGACGGAGGGAGGAAGATGCCCCTTTCCGCTGTCTCTGTCCCACAGCCACATCATAGGGCAGCTTCCCGGCGTGAGCTATCGACTGAAGGGTCAAAGCAAGTTTTCTGTTGCCCTAACACAAGGCTGTTTGATGTTGGTTACGCTACAGAGGAGATTGCTGCGATGCCACCCTTCCCGGCTGGCTGAAGCCCATTGACTAAAGCAGGGGGGCAGGAGTCGCCGTTTCAGGGCTTCTCCCTGAAATGCATGCTTCAGCCCTTCATTTCAGCAAATAATTTCCGTGCCTCGGGGCTCAGTTTCCCACCCACCAAACACAAATCACAGCACCCTTAGCTACACAAGGGGAAGCAGATCCCCTGGATGATTGAGACAGAGACAAACGTGCCGTGATGTCCAGTTGGAGGCAGAAACAAGACTTTGGCACCGAGCAGGGATGCTCGCGACGATGTTTCTGGGGCATGCGGTGCAGCAGCCCCTTGCATTGCATCAGCCGCGCCAGGCCGCCCAGCTCTGCGGCAAGCCTGCAGCCAGCGTGCGTTGGGCAGCGGGCTCGGCATGATTTGGGAAGTGAATTATGTATGTCCGAGGAGTGCCATCTAGTGGGATTTTATTTTATCATCCATATTTCCTTAAAAAAATACAGCTTTGTTCATAGGTTTGATACATGTCCGAGAGGAGAAAACAAACTAATTAATGCAAATTTTCCCTATCGCGCACTCTCCCAGCAGCTCCTTCCCAATTGTGTTTTTGTATCTCCCTTCCTTGCATAACGGCTGCATTTTTCTGGCACGGTATCAATCTTGATTTAGAGTAGAAGCTCCACGAGGAAAATATTGCATGTTTTCACTTGCATTTAAAGGGCCCTGTATGTCAGTGGTACACAGGGCAGATAAGTATTTTAAGATCTAGAACTTCTTGTGAGAGACCCTACAGAAATGACTACATCATCTCTAAACCTACTGGTGCAGATATATGTGCATCTCTCTGTATCTGACTGCGTGTGACAGAGGGGGAGAGAGAGAGAGGGAGGGAGAGAGAGAGTGTATGTGTGCATGCACTTGTTTAAGTGCACATTTGCATTTCTTTGAAAACACAAAGTGCATCACAGCAAGCACAGGTACGTGTGGGTGTCTGTCCGAGGCACATATGTGTGTTCCTCCGGGGGACATTGTGTTTCTCCATGCTGGTGGCACTCCATGTGAAATGCAGGGGAGAATTTGGCTCCTTGCAGCGCGCCTATGCTCTGCCCTGCCTGCCTCTCCTTCAAGCCTCGTGCCAGAGCAAGCCTGATTCTTGTGCTCATGGTTATTCCACCCTGGAGTCAGTGGGGGTTCTCTGTGAAAACCCCTCAAGTGTTTTTGTAGCCTAATTGTGTCCTTGGAGTTCCCCATGTGAGTTGCTGGGCTGCATTGAGAGGACCTGTTTGGAAATCCCACGTCTGAAAGCGGGAGACCAACAATAGAGACCAACAACAGAGAGGAGGGGAAACCAATAACTAAGGATGTGGTGTTGGAAAGGGTCAGTGCTGTGCTAAGGGGCAGATTTAAAGCTGCAGGAGACTTAGCCCTTTGGAGGCCACGTAAGCTATGATCAGGATTTCACTGCGTTCCTCTGCATGGAGGAGATTCCCTTTAACACATACATCCTTCCAGTCCTTCTCACCAGCAGCTGGTCTCACACCAATGTCAGAATCTGCCAGCTGTGGAGTCTGCTGTTCTCTGCAGGCTGGTACAGAGAAGTTGGAGGATATTCCTTCAACAAAATGCTGGAGAAGTGATGCGGGGGATGCACCTTCCAGGGATCAGCCCCCAGGGATCAGTGAGGCTCCCTGCATCTGAGTGACCACCTAATCAGGTCACCTGTGCTAGGAACATAGGGCAATATTTTCTTAAAACAAAATGTCTTAGAGCAGTGGGGAGAGGCTTCATTTGCCGAAAAATCCTTAGGTTTGAAAAACATTTCTTTTTTGTGGTAGAATAAGGAGGGGATGCCATTGCAGCTACAGTATGCTTATGCATTAAAAAGAAAGTAGGGCATTGTGGTCTATGCGGTGTACATAAAATGCTGTGGCCTCAGCACTGTATGTACGTATTTTTAAGTATATGTATACACACACATATGGTGTATACATACATCTATGTATACGACATATATATATCTCTCACACACAGTCACACACATATATACATACAGTATTTCTGATATTTTAAAAACATAGAGCAGAGTAACTGCTACACTGAATTATTCTGCCTATTCTAGAAGTGCAGTGGATGGCTGATCTATCGTGGCTGTTGAGGGAGGTAAGAGTTGGCAAAAGAGGTGTTCCCCTTCCACCCCCTATTTGTGTTCATGATCTGGTTGACCAAAGTCTGAAAAATCAGAAAAAACTATCACTACCTATTGTCAAATTTGACCCTCAATTTATATTTTCTTTTAAAATAACAGGATAAAGGTGGGGCTGTCAGAGTGGTGTTATATCTGCTACCTTTTGTGGGTCCAGTGAGTCCTTCTGTCAGGGTGCCAATCCTAGATAGCATTAATCATATTTTACTCATGCCTTACTCAAATCACCACCCTCAAATGACTTGTCTGAGAAAGAGCTGAGTAAAGCCCTGAGAAGCTGACAGTGCAAAATGGTAGATACCTAGCTATGTCCCAAGCTTTACCTGCTCACTCGTCATCAGGATATCCAAAAAAGCCTACATCTGCATCGCTGCTACACCCAGGAATGCCTGCCTGCAGCATCAGACCCAAGGTACGGCTGTGTGGCAACAGGGGCTGCCCACGATGTAGCTTGGTAATGCTTTGGAGGGTTGATCCAAGTCAACACGAGTTGTCTCCTCGGTGGCATTTCACTGTTCTGTGCCTCCTACCCAGCATGGCCCCATGCAAGGGAGAGAGAGAGAAAGGCTTCATTGAATCTCAAACGCAGTTGGAGGTTTGGATTCCCAAATGGGATCGTTGAGCTTGGAAACATTTAGCTTGGCTCTGGCTTTTGTCTCTGTACTTTTGGCTGCTAGCGGTCTCTCTTATTTGCTGTAATTCATCCACAGATAGTCCTGGTGCCTGGAGGAGCCTCACTGTGAAAAGGCTCCGTGTTTATTCACTGGATCAGCCTGTTGCTCCACTCAGGCAGTTCCTGCTCATGTTTCTCTTGTAGGGGAAGAAAAGAGCAGTTGTTTAATTTATTCCAAGCGAGTTCCCCTTCTCAATGAGGCTAATGATAACAACACCATGGACCGCGGCTGATAGAGGAGCACAGCCACATACTGCAGGTGTGAGTCACCACCAACCTACCACCACCCCTGCTTTGGGACACGCTAGCAGTGTCTTAAAAGGTCATGACCTGAAATGATTCTGCCTGTTCTTAAAATTACACCAGGAGCAATTGGTCAGTCGGATGCCACAATCAAAGGAAAAACACCCTGGCTGCTGAGGTTTCTTTTGGGATTAAGGGCTTCATGGCGTACTCCATCCATGGTGGGCCCACAGCCACTGTCACGGTCCACCGTCGTCTCTCCAGGAGAGCTGGGCTCGTGGGTGGGGTTTGTATTTGAGGCTGGCTAGGGCTGCTGGGCACATGCCATAACCTGACACACTGTTTATCTAAAACATATTCCAACTTGGACCAGTCTGTTCTCAAGAGACCTTGGCCACAGCCAACATGGAAGCAGCAAAGGGGCCTCTTTGGGAATTTGGCCCAAACAGAGTCAAAGCGGTTGGTGGCAATCCAAGAATTTTAATTGATTCTGCCAACACACACACACCCTCAGCACTCGAAGGGGCTCAGTGTTGGCCCGCGTGCATGAAATCTTGCCCCGGGGGCCTTCTAATGTTATGAACTGTTGGCATGCTCAGTACCCGGCACCGGGGCTTAGATGGGACCATGGTGGAGGGGCCCTGCTTGCCATCAGCTGCCAATGACTGGTCCCATGGGGAGACCATCTACACAGTAGAGCATCCAGACAGGATCTGCAGAGAACAATCACAGCAAGGGCACCATTGTCTTTGCTTTGTGCGAGTGGTGGCATGCAACCTTTGCTCACCCAGGGGACAACGGTTTGGGGAAAGCTGCTCCCAGACCTACAGAGAATCAAATCACCAGAGGCGGCTAATTAACACCCACAGCCCTTTTATACCAGCATCCTCAGGACCTTGTGAGTGCAAACGAGTGTTGCAAATGGTGTGTGAAACAGGGACCTGGTACCCTAAACTCAGCACAGGAACACTTTGCAGCCATTTTGCATTGGCACAGATGACTCAGAGAAAGATCAGCCCCCAGGCTGCCTGGTCATCTCTCCTAATTGAGGTGGGGATGAGGGAATGGGGCACCGGGCCCAGATTTGCTATCTCTAATTAACTTCCTTGACTCATTCCTGCTTGCTGGTGTGAAGCTTCAGCTGCTGCGGCACTTGCTGCCCCTCAAAAAGCGCAGGAAGAAAGCACCCCCATCTGAGGGCTGCTTGGTTGAGGGAATAAAGCAGCTCGGAGGGAAAATAGGTATTGCTAATCTGTATGAAGTGGGCTTGTTTATACTGGGTTGGTACAAGCAGGCTCTGAGCAGAGGATATTTTTCTCCAGTCTCCCCTGAGAGAGCTGTGATCTGGTGAGCTCGATGGTGCTATTTGAACAGCTTTTGTCATGTTGATTCTGGTGCCAGTGCAGAATGCAGAGAAATGAAAAAGAACAGGAAAACTAACCAAATTTCTGAAAAACCTCTCATTGATAGGCTTTTGCTTGACAGGGGGCACCGGAAGACGTTTCACTGCTTTCCTCCAGTGCAATTTTGCCAGTCTCCCACTGCTTCTCTTCTTGCACATGAACCACAGCTGGACCAGACAGATGGGGAAACAGCTTGGAAACTGCCCAACTTTCCATGGAGGATTGCCTGGAGCTCTGCTCCCTGTCCTGAGGCTGTGATACCCCAGAGTGCCAACGCTTCAGGTAGCTCCTAACTGGAGCCTGTAGCTCTGGCACGTTGAAGCCGTGCAGCATTGCAGCCTCTTTTAGCCTGCCTTACATCACCACGACAGAGCAAGCAAACAAAACGCATGTAATCAAGAGAGGCGAACGTGACAAGAGCGATAACTCACATGCCACTCTGCTTGCTCACCCAGAGTAAGTTAGGCAGATGCTATATATAGAAGTGAGATTGCTAATAACTGGCACGGGAAAGCCTTCAGCGTCTCCATTCAATTCATTTACACCTCCCACAAAGAAGACAAAGAAAGCCTCTTTGAAGGACTGCCAACCTGTTGCCATCTGAGTCAGTCACTCTCAGCCACAGCCTCTAGTGCAGCCTCCGCTACCCCATGTCATGCACGTCGAGGGTCGGATTCGCAGCTCGGTTACCTCCAGGCGAACTGCTCAACCAAGGTCATGCTAGTGTTGCTAAAATCAGCATCTGGCCTCTCTGACCCACAAACCCATTATCAAGACCCCCAGATCCTCTGGCTCAGCCAGAAGCTGGCATGGGAGGAGATAATTTACCTTTGATTTTGGAGCTCCCTTTGCTGGTCAGACTTCACAGGCTCCTTGGTAAAGGTGACCAGCAGTGAGATAACTCCAGCAACAAGATGCACATTAACTAAATGCTGAAAAGTTCTGCTGATGTCAAAAAGGGGGACATGTTTTAATCATTTGGGCATTTTCTGCATGGCAGTATTTTAATTGGTGTATAAATAATAAATGTTGTATGTTATAATAGCTGTCTGCAGTTGATTGGTAGTAAATGAATGTTTGAGACAGAACGCTTTAAGAATAAACAGCCCCACCTGAGTTTTACCTATACACTGTCCTCCATGGGACCTCTAGAAATGTCAGTGCAAGGCTCAGGCTGGGTATTATGTCAGGTATGTCAAAGGTTTCCCATCTTTCTGCCAATGTGTTTTTCCAGGCTCTTTGTCATGGCTTTTATTGGGGCAGAAGAGCTTGGCTGAAGGTGTATGGCCAGCCTGTGACAGCCACAACGTGCACTGTAGTGGTGACAAGCTGAGATGCCCTCATTACAGATCAGCAGTCAGATGTGAATAATTTTTGATCCTTAAGAACAAGGCTGGGATTAAACCTAGTGACATAAAAACAACAGGTCTATCCTGATAGCACTGCTGCAGCCACTGCCTTGCCAGGCAACAAGGAGACAAACGTGAATTATCTCCGGTCCCGTGCCTAATAGGAAGGCAATTCCTATCGGAGCTGTGAGCAGTGCTGGCCACACGTGTCCTGGCGATTTTGACAAGTCACACAGGACCTGAACTGCAAAGGGCTGTATGTATGCAGTTTCCCTAACATAGGTGTCTTATTCAAGTGTTACCCTCTGGAAATTTTGCGTGCCTGGCAGCAGGGACAGTCAAGAGAGATAGATGGCCTAGAGTAACTGCGACAGCCAGAGGAGAGGCCATTGTCTTGGAGAATTTGCAGAAAATGAGTCAAGCAGCCTAATTTTGGTATTCCTCTCTCTGTGCACAGCATATTGCCTAAGTGATTCCAGAAGTGTCCACCTCCCCACTAAGAATATAAGGATGCTAGTGGAAACGGCAGTTGTCTTCATCAGCTGGGAGCCAGCCGTGCTCCTTTTTGAGGATGGTGGGCAGCAGGGGGGGTGCTGGCCACCTTGTACGTCGTCATCTCTCCGGTCACGCACTCGGGGGAAACAGACCTACTGTCGCAGCCCTTCTGCCTGCTTTTTTTTCCCCTTTGCATGAAATAAAAATAAATGAAACAAATGCATTCTCTGCATCTGGGATTGGGTGCAGCTCCAACGCTGTGCAGAAGAGTGCTGTAACCACAGCGCAGCCAGAGCCCTCTCCTCCTGCCCCAGCACTTGCCATTGAGCTCCCAGCAGCTCAGCAACACCAGGGTGAGGGCAAATGGGGAAAGCCCCCTCCACTGGGAAAGCATGGCCTGCTGAGGAAGAGAAGGCACCTTCCTGGGGAAGTGCTCTTGTTACAAGGCTGTTACCCCAAAAACTCTCCAACCAGATACTCGGAGAAAGAAGGCACCCAACTTTCCCCACTGGATTGATGGTGGAAAGGCAGACATTGCCTGTGAGGAACCCATCACTACTTGGACATGGGGAAGCTGCAGGACATGGGGTGCCTTGGTTTCTATCCTGAACTGCCTCTTGGTTTCAGTGGGGAAGCAAGGAGTTCGGTGCCTATTTGTGTGGATCTGAACCATTACTTGTCACACCTTCACTCCTCAACTATGAAATGAATGTGTTGGGCCTGGCATCCTTCATAGGTGCGTGATAGATCCACCACTGCCCCTCAGACACACAGATACTGCAGAAAGTTTGCAGGAGTACTCTAGACAGGTCAGCTATGATCCTCCTGTGTTAAATCTTGTTAGCATCTGTGGTGTGGCTTTCATTTTGTGCATCAATACTATGGGTGAGGGAGAGTTGTGCTTGCTAGGCTGGGCATACACCAGATGCCACTAAAATCTTGAGTCTGTGATGGTTAATCTTCTCCAAGCATAGCTTGTTTTCCAACTCCTACATGGAAAGACAAGGTAAGACGATGCAGTCCAACTGTAAGACAAGTCATGGTTTAACCTCCTGAAAGGCAGCTGCCCAGGCTAGCCAGAGTCGAGGATGTGGGTGCAGTGTACTGTGAATGTAGGAGGTTGAAGACTCCTTTGCCCTACTGTCTTCCCCAATGGTCCATGGCTCCATATCACCCCAAAGGAACCACTCTGGCTTCATTTGTGGATGCCAAGTGATGGCGAGTCAAACCTTCCCTGCAACAACATTCCGGGGATGAACTGTGCTCCCTCTCAAAGCCCTGTACCTTGTTTACAGACATGGCTATAACTTCTCTGAGGTGCTGATTTGGGGAATGGTTACAGTGCCAGCCCATGTACAGGTGAGAGGAGATGCTGATGGTGATCGACTGAGGCGATGAGGGCAATGTTGGAGAGAAGGAAGCGTTGACAGAGACAAAACTGAAATTTCTCCAGAGCCTAACAAAGGTGTGAGGCTGGAGCCACTCCAAGGAACCATGGGAGAGGCCACTGGGTTGAACGTTGTTTTCTCTGACCCTTTGCCAATACATTTCCCAGATCGTGACAGATGATTTGGGTTTTTAGTTGCAGCATGCACTTTTTCCCTCCTGCCTGGTCCCTCACACTTCCACACCTGACTGACCAGATTGAGGAGAGCAGCGTGCCGATCAGTATCTTGGCAAGGCGGCTCGCTTGAGGAACAAAGTGTGACCACATTCCAGGGCACAACGACTGTCCCAACAGCAGACTGCAAACAGGAGCAAAGAAAACATTGGACATGCATTTATGAGAGTCCCAGTGGGCTTCTGCCTCCTTTGGGCATCCCCTGGGGACTGATATTTATCTTTCTGAGATTCCTTCAGATATAGCTGCTGTTCTGAGCTTCTCATGACCCCATGCATTAATGAGGCTTGGACTCAAGTGGGTCACATTTATCAGCCTCCGAAGAATTCCCCCCTACTCTAATTCAATGAGCTGAAGAGAAGCGGTGTCTCAAGACAGCATGGCTGATTCATACCCCACGATTTGCATTCCAGTGGCCAGGGAAGCCCCCACATGGTCCCCATGTGAGACAGGAATACCTGAAGAAAAACGGCTTTCCTCTTGGGGTGAGTGTTGGAAGGAGGAAATCTGACGTGTCCAGAGAGCACGCTTGTGCCATGGAGGAGCATAAGCCCAAAAACACTCTCCTCCCCAGCCTGAAGAGTCATCAGGTATGGGATTAATCTGCCTGAGCCTGTATTCTCAAAAACCAGATGTCTATGTCCAAGCTAGTCAGTCTTTGCTTCAGTGGTGTGCAGGAGACATCTTCAGAGGGTGGAGGAAGGTCAGAAGCACACAGAGTCTCAGGGACTCAGCAGATGTAATGGTCTGATCTCATCTAAAAGGGGATAATGCCCAACCTAACCAGCCTTCACGTTTTGATGCATTAATGATGGTGACTGCTGCTGGACTGAGAGCACAGGAGGGCACAGGAATTTGGGGCCTGGGAACCTTCTTACCAAGGTAGAACAGGCACAGCAAAAGCAAACAGCAAAGGTGTTTTACGCACATGGCATTATCCACATTGAAAATAGGGAAAAGGTTCTGGAGGAGAAAAAGAACTAGGTTGAGATTTGCTACTCTATGCAAGGCTTAAAGCTTGACAGTGATGATTAAAATGGTCCCCTCTGACATCAATAAATGGGAATGGAGGTCACTGTTCCCTTCCCCGCTCCACTAAACTTCTGCTGTGCACGATCATGGATAGTTTATTGCTGGTTGTATTACTTTTGTGCTCCAGATCTCTCAGGACCCAGAGTAAGACTCTTGCACACTTTTTTTGCATAAATGAGCCATCTAGTAAGGAGCTGAAGCTCTGCTACCAGAGGTAGAAATGTTCATTGGCACCCACGTATGAGAGCATGCACTGTGAGGAGGGTGGTTTTGGCTATTCCAGGCCGTGTGAATGGAAGCAGATTCACAGATGGTTTCCAGGGGCACAAGCTGAGAAGTGAGCATCCTGATGTCCCTGCTGATACTGAGACTGATCACAACAATTAATTATCAAAGCCCAGTGTAGGCAACAGCTACAAACCCCGTAAGACATGCAGGCCAATGGCCATCCCTGTTTTGGTTACATTTCCATTTGACACCCTCACCACTCTCCCTTGCACCCTGTGGGAAAGGGCAGCGCTATGATCCCCTCTTTGAAGTTGAGGAGCTGAGCCACTCTCCAGCGGCGCTGTGGCAGACCAGAGAGGTGAAACTCAGTGCTCTGATTTCCTGGGCAATCTTTACTGATGTCAGTAGAGATAACTGTGAATAAAACCCAGATATGTACATTCCCAGACCTGGAAGCTCATTTTACAGGGACTGCAGAGAACAGACTGTGGGGCAACAGCCACAAGTGATTAATACCCATTTAGGAAACAAGTCTGATCTGTTACTCATTCTTTGTGAGAACAGCAAACAAAACCTTTAAGTCAGGGTGATAACAATAGTGTCCTGCCTTCCAGCCTCCCGGGCACTCATTGCTGTAGGGACATGACTCTTCATGTCCTTGTGTGCTGCCCATTGCACGGCAGCGGAGGCAAGTCCTTCATGCAGTCACAGGCCCATGTCTTCTGCAATCCACTGAGATTGTCCTGGCCTTTGAGCAGGTATTGTTCCTGCCCTTGCATTCACTTTCTCTTTGAAGTATTTAGGCTAAAATCATTTCCACAGAGCTCTTGATCTTTGACAGTCTCTACGGCCCAGGATGGGAGGCCCCACGTGCAACGTGGCTGCCTGACTGAAGCAAGCAGAGGGTTTCGTCCATTGTCATAAGGACGTCCCTGGCCAGGGAGGTGAGAAACCAGCACAGTGTCTTTTCCTGTTCTCAGCAGACCTCTCGGGAGTGATGCACAGGACTTCACATCTTCGCTCAGCAGGTAGGTGGAAGCTTTACTCATGTATCAGTCATTCATCTGGTCATCAAAAGCAGCACTATGTCAGATAGATGACACAGATACAATTAGTTGAACCCAATTCATTTCCATGCCTTGTTTGACAGCTCCACACTATAACCCAACATCCCACAGCACACAGTGGTGCCAGGTCACCTTCCTTCTACCTCCTTGCAACCCCACCAGGCTCTGGCATAGGCAGGTCAATGATGGTATTTAGGCGCTGTGACCACTGAGTGTTGTAACCTCAAGCATTCAGGTGCTTGGCTCCTGCCATGGAGCTGAGTGGTTGAAGACTGCTAGGAGACAACCACTGGGGAAATGGAGAGTGAGTCTCAACTCTTGCTGCTCACTGACCACCGGGATGCGGGAAGGCTACAGGGAAATTCTTTTTCCCAAAGGCACAGCTCTGCCCTGAAATTAGGCAGACACCGTTTATTTCAAAGCTAGAACAAGGGCTGCTTTTGGACAGGACTTTGTGAAGAGCTATTTTACAGCATCAGGAAGTAACTCAGAGCTTCGAAGAGGTGCTTAAGCACTTGGTGACCAGAAGGGGAATTCACATCTCTTCCATCCCTAACAGCAGTCTACAACCTGGGTTAAAACGGGTGGGAAAAGGGTACAGCGTTCCCTGCTCCTCCTGCACACCTCGCCTACCTGCAGACTTTGCACCTCAACAGCCCGTTTGCAAAAACCCGCCTTCAGAGCCAGCCTTCCTCCACCTCTGAGCACCATGGAGGTGCTGAGGATCCCAGCTGAGCCCTTTGCAGGGTTTGCCTCATCACCGGGCCACCGTGAGCCATGTTCAGCCAGCGTGCTGGGGAATCCATGCTGCCACAGGTGAGTGCAGCACTGCGGGTAATCAATTATCTCAGTTGCACATTGTTTTCATTCCTTGCCTGTGCACATTTCCCAGAGAGCTGATTATGTCACTCATTAACCTTCCAGACCTCTCTATTTTCTTTATGCAAAGAGCCGGCTTTTGTCAGGCCAGCACGTTCATATTTCGGCTGAGCTTCAAGAACAAAGAGTGCCCACTAATTCCTTTCTGCTTAGTCATACCCGAGTCACGTAGAAAGCTATTACCAAAATTGGTACAGAAAGGTTGCCAACCGCAAAGCTCCAGCCCAGCTGCGTGTGGTGAGATTTGCATATCAGCGAGCTGGGGAGAAGGCTCAGTGCAGGCAGCACTTACCGCAAAAGATGTTTTTGTTCATTTCTGTGAGTGAATGTTTGTAAAGTCAGAGCCCTTCCCAAAACAATGGCGATAATCCTCCCATCTGGCCTGTCCTCCCAGAAGCTTTTATCCTCTCTCAGCACTTATGTCAAGGCCAAACTAAGCTGGCATCTCAGTGGATTAAAATCCAGTTTTTTTTGGATTGACCACATGGAGGTATTTGCTTCTTGACAGTTGAGGAACGTGACATGGTACTGTGAAAGCATCCCACATCCCTTTTCACTCCTACGTGCTGCAAAGCATCATACTGGAACGGTGCTACTGTGCAGTTGGCTGCGCAAGATCTGCTGCATGACTGCTCGATTCTGCCAACGGTGAGACAGGCAGCATGTATTACAGCAGCACGGCAGTGGGGCTGCAAGCTGGGGAGATATTCACATCTAACAGATCATGAACCACCCCTGCTTCATAACATATAGAGTGAATTTTCTGCAGTGGAGATTCTGAGCCAGCAGCCACAGGTGCTCGTCCAGAAGAAAGTCAGGTCATCATCTCCTCCAGTATGTATTCCCAGACCCTCCTCTAAAATCATTACAACCTCCATGTAATTAGGTTTTCCTGAGTTAGGATTTATGTTTTCCCGTTTTACCTTAGAGCTACACAGACTAAGAAACCTCCTTTCAAACCACGTAAGGTGAGATTCTCACAGCATCACATGAATACAGACCCTGGGCTTTTAAGGAGGACTTTCATAAGATTTGCAATCATAGTTTTATGGCTGGTGCTGATGCATTTCTGAGGTGAGCCAGTATCCCACAAAACAGTGCTGTACCTCAGCCTGAGCCCTTGTTCTGCTTGCACAGGGTAGCAGGTTAGAGAAGCTGAAGTGCTCCTGGTTACACCTGATGATGATGACTAGATCCAGAAGACAGTAGTGTAAAACCGTGGTGACACAGGATATAACAGAGTAACATTTCCATGACTGCAGAAGTCATGACAAATGATCTCAGGGACAGAGTCACTCTCAACCTTTGATTTGGTGGAGGGAACACATCTGTGCTCCCCAAGAACACCTTGCCTTCATCACCATGTATGTAGTCTACTCTTGCTGTGACATGGCCATGGAGGAAGTACCTCCAACAGTGACATTGTGCTTGTGACTTCTGGTTGCTTTGAAACAGCCCAGGACACAAAGCACTGGGAAACAACGAAGGGTGGGGTGCAACATGCCCTTCTCCGGCAAGCCCTTGTGCCTGTGGAGGTTTGTGCCTTAGGGTTGCTTTGCAGAGCTGGGTGGGGTACGCTCCTGGTTGCAGCTTCTCTGCCTGCAGGAATGTGTGCTCTCCATGAACTGTCATCTGAATAGTTATTGTTAAAAGTGCCTAATGTTAACTCAGATTTGTGTTACATCATCTGTCTGTAGCATATATACCCCTTCCTTAGGTGGCATCTGTCACCACGTAGATAAATAAGGTGCCTCCCAGGGCTGCCACAACTCATAATTTTCACACCTCTCTCATTATGCCATTAACCTAGGGCAGATCATCCTCCTAGTATTTCTGCTTATCCCTCTGACATAGCTAGACCAAGGCTTTGCTGTATCATGTCCAGACAACCATAGCACAATGAGGCATCTGCTGCTGCGTGTAATTAGCTGTGCAAAGCAGCCCATCTTGCTGGCACTGAATTGCAAAGGTTTCAGCCTAAAAACATGGTGATTTGAACAACTACAAAAGCAGGGCAGAGGATGACTGAGCCAGAGCTGAGCCTCCGCAGCGTTTAACAGCCCCTCTAGGTTCATTACTTACCAGGGCAAATGTTAACAGCAGGTTCAAAAGCTGTTCCTGATGGACTCCTTCCCCTCTCGTTTATGCAGAGACAACAGCATTAGGTCCCGCTGAGAGTGTGGTGAGAGCATGCAGGGCTCTGCTGGAAGTTCCAGGGCTACCAGTGAAAGGAAAAGTTGACCTTCTGGGCTTCCCATACCATGTCAGATCAAAGCTGAGTTTGGAAAGACTTTTCTGAAACTAACTTTACACAACGGGCAGACCTTCAAGGGCAACAGCCAACTTCTAATGCTTTGATTCTTGGGTGCCCAGTACTTTAGAGGAACGTAGGTTTGGAGTGCAATGACAGATGCCCTCTAAAAGCAAGTCCCTCTAGCTCCCCACCTCTTGACACTCAAACCAATGTCAGCCACTCTTCAGTCACTTTGATGCTGTGGATAGTCTTTTGGATAGAGTCATCTTGTCCAGACTCTTCGGCCCTCTTTGACGTAAGCTCTTGAAAAAGTCTTGGATTCTGAAGAGCAGCGAGTAATAACACAAATCACTCTGTACCAAAATTTTCCCCTTCCTTTCACAGACAGCACAGCTCTAGCTGACCCCAGGAACAAGGTGTCCTGCACATGCTATTCCAGTGGAAGGCCTTGGCTTTTAATTTCAACACTCTCACCCTCTGGTGGGACTGTAAAGGAGAAGATGGGCCCATCCTCCCTCCAAAAATCAACTCTAAGAAGTGGTAACACCCAAGTACCTTCATTTTGCAGTCCAACCATGCCTGGACTTCTACAAACACCAACTTCATCCTAAGCATCTGTTTTCATTTTCTCATGCATTCCTTCACAAGACTGACTTCTCCGTACTGTCTCTTACCCTGTGGGGACAAGTTTGTACCCCACAACCAACCAACCTTGCACTACATCTGCAAACACCGGCCTTCTACTCTTTCAGCTAAAGAATTTCTTAAAGGATTTAGAAGCAAATGAGTGCTATTGTGTATGGAGCTCTGTATGTGTTATGATTGTTAATGTCTATAGCGATGCTAGATTTCAATTTAGAGACACAGGCAGCCAATTTATGTTCACTTCACTGCAGATTATTACAGAGGGAGCAGATGCACACACACACACTCACACGCTTCTCTCATGAAAACTACTTTTGTTCTTGCTTGTTTTGTTCTCTTACACAATAAAAAATCCTTCTGGCTCAAAGCACCTTTGCTCACCGTGTATAGAGAAACACACGTTTTGCCAACAACTCTCCTGAAGAGACACCCTGCAGGGATATCCTGTCTACACTTTTCCTATCATTAAGCAGAGGGTGGAAGTCTGTATTTGGGGAGCTATCAAACACCCACTCTGTTTGCCACTTTGCCAATGTTATCAGTGTTTGTCCCTTCTCTGTTATGTGTCCTTCAATGTACTGCTGAATTCCTTTCCAAAATGTCATAAAACAACGGGGACAACTCTGTTGTTTTAGGAAAGAGGAGAACAGTCTGAGCGCGGTGGAGAATGTTTACACCATGGGGATGTGCACGTACCTCGTGTAGGATGTCTGCCGCGCAGCAGCAGAAATATGAGTGTCAAAAGGCCTGGGGTGTAGACAGTTTTGTGTGCACTCCTTTGGAGGAATGTCAGCACCTAGGAACCTAAAGCACCTACAGTGTTAGGTGGCAACTCAGGTTTTAGGTTTCTCAAGGATGCCTACATGCTAGGCTTGAGCACTTAATCCCCTCTGGATTTAGCACTTTGGACATGATGAGCTGCTCGTGCACAAGCCCTGGAGAGACTCTTAAACTAGGCGTTCCCCACTTTCTGTTTTTTTGGCAAGACCTGATCCATTAGGCATGTGCAGAGCTTGCCAAACCCACACAAAAGACAGCAGAGACGAGCCCTCAGACATGTGTGTGTACTAGTAGACTCAAAGCCCAGTGGTTACAGCACTTTCCTGGGCAGTGGGAGAGGCCAAGTGTGAATAACTTTACCTGTTTTATAGTGTGGCTATTAAACACAGAGCCCTCTTGCAAGGAGACAGTGAGGTTATCTGGGATGGGATTTTCATATCTTTCCTTACATTTTTACAACTCATTAAATACTGGCTAAGGTAGAAGCTTGGATGTAAGTGGTCTACTGGATAGAGTGAGAAGGGAGGGAGAGATCTTTTTCTCCCAGGACCTCACTGATTATGGGAAAGACCTCATATTCAGGTCTCATATTGAACTCTCAGTTCTCATATTGAACTTCTGGGGAACATTCACAGTTAACACACCCCTTGGCTGCCTAACTCCCTTCTTTGTACGTCCCACTAATTTAGGCAGCTCTCTGCTCAGACTGGGTCTTCCCCGAGTCCTGACTCCCCCTTACACATGGCAGCACTTTGTGGATTTACCATATGAGACAACAGCTCCTCTGCAAATTCATGTCTGTAAAGCATCGTCCTCTTGCCATACTGGCGGGAAAACGCCTAAAATTTTAAAATCTTTGTTTAACATTTCCTAGGGCCCCAGAGGAAGCTTGCAGCAGAAAAATGGGACTGAACTCAGTTTTCCAATGCAGTGAATTTGCAGTACTTTATAGTCATCAATTTAGCAAGCTTTAAAACTTCTGTGGCAGACAGATGAGGATTATTGCAGAGAGAGAGATGAAGGGGTGTGGAAGCTGAAGAGGAACCTTTTACAAGGGCATGTAGCGATAGGACCAGGGGTAATGCCTTTAAAATGGAAGAGGGGAGATTTAGATTAGGTACTAGGAAGAAATTTTTCACTCTGAGGGTGGTGAGCCCCTGGCCCCGGTTGCCCAGAGAAGCCGTGGCTGCCCCATCCCTGGAGGTGTTCAAGGCCAGGTTGGATGGGGCTTGGAGCAACCTGGGCTGGTGGGAGGTGTCCCTGCCCAGGGCGGGGGTGGAACTAGATGATCTTCAAGGTCCCTTCCAACCTAAACCATTCTATGATTCTATGAAATTTGGGTCTGTGGGAGGGCAGTGAGAAGCCCATTGGACTCAGAGCTGAGCCAAGCTAAATCGGAGCCCACTGGAGAAAATGGTGAGAGAGATTGACTTGGGGCCATGCAGGAGGCAGAGATGCTTCTTTGCGAGGGGAAAGGAAAGCAGTGGTGGAAGGATGGGGTCTGCCTAGACCCTGGTGTGGTGAGCAGCTGCGGTGGTGTGGAGGAGTGCAGCCACGGCCAAGTGGAGGAGAGCACAACAGAGGTTACTGGGGATTATGGAAGGTCTGGGTGGAGATACGGCTCAGGCCAGTTTGCTGTCTGGTTATTTGGTTTTCAGTGAAAGTATCCAGTCCTTTCCCTAGTAACAGCCCCAAAAAAATAAGGCAGTGACCATCCCAAGGACCGCTGAATTTCCTGACACCTCCTCAGGCTACGTCCCTATTTGGAGGTGATGATGGGATTTAAGCAGGCTGTTCCTTGCATCCAGCACTATAAGCTGCATTTGCGTTCAAAGTGTCCATCCTGATCATAGACTTATGGAATTGCTATGGCTGGAAAAGACCTTTAAGATCATCAAGTCCAACCATAATCAGATCAGATGCTAAAAGCACCTTTGGGCCACCTTGATGGGCTGGGACAAGCCCCCTCAGCCACTTCTTGGCTTATCACTGCAGACCATGCTGAGAACTGGTGTCTATGTTTGGGGCTGAGCTTAAGTGGACAGTGGATGAATCAAGGTGAGTGACAGGTTTGGACTTACTCCCAGCTGACAGCATGATGTAGCCTCTATTGTTGAAGACGGGAGTTTGCCTGGAAGTGGCTAAAGTTTTTGGGTGTCCTTCCTCATGGTACTATGAAACCCTGTGTTCTGCAGCCTCCCCACAGGGATGAGCTCCTCCATCAGCTGGTGAGACCCCACGACCTGCTGGTGATGCCGAGCAGGAGAAACGCCTGTATCCGCATGATTCATGCCAGAGAAAACCACCCCGTAAACACAGCAGAGGCTATTTTGAGGATTTCTTGAGGTATAAATAGTAACAGCTCTGGGGGAGCTGAGTCCTCTCACCTCCTCTGCTACTCATTCGCCTTGTTTTCTCCTAGACTTTCTATTATCTCCAGTAACAAAGGAGATGATTTGTAGCATCCAAGGGATGTCAGACATAACTAGCGCGTGGCCTTCAGAGCAAAACCACTCAATGGCCACACTGTGCTCCCAACTCAGCAGCTCCCGTTGGAGACCTGGCCTCTGAGCTGGGGTCAGAGAGCTCAGACCCATCACAGACAGCCAAGGAGTTTGTAGAATAAATAGACAAAACAACCAGTGGCAAGAAAAAGGACAAGATTATCTCCTCTCCTCTCTTCTCCACCACTGAAGAATTGGGAAATGCAGTATTAGAAATGCAAGTACTTTGGGTGAAATACAAACACAGCTAGTATTGTTAGATATCCTTTACAAATACACTGAATATACTGAAACCAACAAATTAGCAGCAAAGCTAACAAAATTAAGCATTGTTATGAATTTGCAGTGTCTCATGTCTATGCTATTGGAATGGATTATTTTGCTATTCTGTTTAAATTTACTTTTCAAAGTGAAACCTTTGCTTTAATATACTAAAATTCTTTTTAATAGACCAAACAATTGTGAGTGTGTGCTCAGAATAATCCTTTTCTGCAACCTGAGATAATATCGTTTATAGGACTGGGTTTTTTTTAAATATGAAATTCCTAACAGTTTTATGTCATTTTGGGCTGGAAAAAAAAATTGCAGGATTTCTAGTGAAGCAGAAAATCTGGTTGCTACCCTCAGCTCTGATCCCTCTGGACTTGCAGTCAGATACCAATAGTTATAGCATAAACCAGCCCGTAAGAATGAAGTTTCATGGCGAGCTGGTTAACCAGTAACTGAAATTATGGTTACATCTGTCCAAGGGCAGAGGCATACAGCAAAAAGACACTGTTAGCAGAGACTGATCGCTTGCCAAGTTTGTGTTGTGATTCCTCAGCACCTAATTACTCCTACTTTAATTAAACTTTCTTGTAAAACTTTCGTTGTTTCCTTCCCTAAATGATCTGCTTCAGCAGACTGGAGTCTCTCATCTCCTACCAAAATTGCAAATAGAGCTGGATGGAAATTATGACCTTCTTAAGTTTGCTGGAAATGTCTTTGGGTTGGTTTTTTTTTTTCCAAAACAGGTATTTCTGATTTCTTTTAAAAACAAGACGTTTTTAAAAGTTGCAAGTCTGATTAAAATGTTGCATTTTGACAGGAGAATTTTTTTATTACAATTTTGAGCTCCGAGTAAAGAAAATGAAATCATTTTACAACAAATTGCAAGACTGAGAGCTGAAATAACTTTGCTGAATATGACAACCTGTCTGATTTAAAAGCTCTGGACTTCATTTCTTACTCTACCCACAATTTGGGGGGAAAACAGAGATATTCTCAGTGTTCAAAATCTTCAGTGTTCCTGCATCAGCACTTCCCACTGGAAAACCTTTGCAAACTCGTCAGGTACTGTCATGGATTTGTACATTGTTCAGAACAATGGGATCTGTCCTCTAGGTGGCACAAATCAATACATCAATACATCAATAAACCATATCAATAATTAATAATTAACCACATGTGCAAGTGCTGAGGTTTAAAGGGCATACACTTGCATTTTCTTTGTTTTTCTTCACACTATACTTAACTTCTGCCTTATTCTGCACGAATTTCTGTCTCTAACCAATCTTTGCAGCTTACTTACCCCAAATACTTACCCAAATTACCTAGAATGACCTAGAAAGAGAGATCTGGAATGGATGTAAGCTACCGGCCAAATACAAACTAGCTGCTTAAAGGGGACTTGAAGCATATGTGTCATCTGCTGGTATCTGAACTGGCTACCGAATATTGCTGTGTCTGCAACCTGGAACACCTTGGCATTTGCAGAAAGCAGCTGCTGCAGAAAGGGATATTCGCGCCTGTCCGGGTGGTAGAAACCCCACTGAACTTGTCTCAGCTGGAAATAGCTATGTTACACAAGCTGTTCTCATGCACTTGCTGCAAAGGATTGGTATCATAAAGCCGTTAGCGATAGAAGACAGCTCCGAGGTGGTGATTAATTGCATTACACCTATTGTAATTATAAATTCCAGGTCACTCATCATTCTGGAAAGCTGAAGGAGTTCAACCATCAGGGTGGAGTAAAGGCAGACATCCATATTGAAGTGTTCCAATGAACACCCAACGTACAAGGAATGTCTCCATGGGGCTGTCTAAACACACACTGCGCTTTTCTTTTCTTGCCCTTTGGGCACAGAATGTATGTAATCAGACAGGCACACAGGACAGATTTGTAATTGTCATTCAGTTTAACGCTATAAAAAAACTTTCTTACCTGCAAATGTTTCCCTTCGGTGCAACTTTTCCATCCACAGAGAGAGGGTGAACATGCTTTTGCTTTCCCGGGTAGCGAGGAAGAAATAGGCTGAGTTCACAGCCCTTGGCGTCCCTACATTTTTGAACAAAGGAATAGCTTGTGCTGAAGAAATTCAGCAAATTTCTTGGTGTGGGAGAGTTGCAAGTTTTCACCAGTGCCTCTCACTGTGGGAGCTCCCACAGCAGTGTGGAAGGGTGTCATCAGGAGCACATTTACTATGACTTTAATAAAACAATGGTAACAACAGTAAAACGAGGCTAGATCAGGTCTGTGGTCTGTGGCAGTAACCAGCAGAAGATGCTGAAGAGGAATGTGGACAAGTCTTGCCACAAGGGATAGGGTATGGCCTCCTCCTGCTGTAGGTCTAATATAATAGGAGCGCCCTGATGCATGGAGTTGGTCGTCCCTCCCCAAGCTGATCACACATCCATATATTCACAATATCCACAATTTAGCTAGTCCCTTCCTGGATTTAATTCCAACTGGTGTCCTCTTTTATTTTACTGAAGAGTTAGTTACTTTGCTATAAAATTAATTACACTTGTGTAACAGAGTGATAATCATCGTAGACTACAGACAGACAGCTCAGTACATTTCAAAGGTCTCTGAGACATTCAACTCATTGTTCTCCTTTCAAAATCACCTGAGAATCGCACCTCTCGCTCACTGCCCTTAAGTTTTTATTGACAGCTTCCCACATTGCTGCGTTGGAGGGGCCTCCGTCCGCCTGACAGACATCCCAAGGCTGTCCATCATAGCCATAACACCAGTGATACCAAACTTGCCCTGTTCAAAGGACTTTTGAGACCTCTAGTTAAAGTGCTGCAGAAAGGGGAGCATGATTGATCTCTTCTCACAAGTTAAAACCGATGGGACAAGAGGAAACAGTGTCAAGTTTCACCAGGCAAGGTTTAGGTTAGACATTAGGAAAAACTTCTACACTGAAAGGGTTATCAGAGACTGGAAGAGGCTGCCCAGGGAAGTGGTGGAATCGCCATCCTCAGGTGTATTTAAAAGCCGTCTACATATGGTGCTCAGGGACATGGTTTAGAAGTGGGCCCGGTAGAGTCAGATAACGGTTGGACTTGATGATCTTAAAGGTCTTTTCCAGCCATAACGATTCTGTGGTTCTATGATTTTATGCCTTCCCTCCCGGTTTGCTGTCTCATAGCCTCTTGTGGCCACTGTAAATTTAAACTCTCCAGCAGGAAAGCGCTATGGTGCCCTACAGGGCAAAGCTTATGGCTTTGTCTCCTCCGCATGCAGTATAGGTCTGAGATAATTTGTTCCTGTCGTTCGCTGGCAAGGATGCCAGGCAAATAGCAGCCTTATTTTAACAGGCTGGCTCAAGGCACATGCAAAGTAGGCAAAGGGCAGCATCCTGCCAAGGGGGCAGTGCTGCCGCGGAGGCAGACACTTTCTGGGTGATGCTACAACCCCTCTGGCTCTCCTGGGTGTGAGAGGACGTCCATGCAAAGGCCAGCCCAGCTGCTGCCACCTGCCCACCTCACTGGGAAGGATGGAGAGAGCCCACCCTGGGGTTGCAGGGCATGGTCTTCACCTTCCTGCCTGACCCCCCCCTTCTCCCATCACCTTCCTGGTGGGATTTCTGCCTTCGCAATGGAGAACCCTGGTGTCCTGGGGAAACGGGGGGCAGCAGGGCAGATTTCACAGTTTCCCATGGCAGTGCCTGGGGCCAGGCCACCTCTGCCCACATCTGTGAGTGACACAGGGTTTCTCTGGAAATTCCTAGGATGGAAAGACACAAGGGTCTGGAAACTGGGAGCGAAGTAAACAACCTCTCGTGATATATTCAGACATTGATAATGCAAACCACAGACAAACACAGAACAGGGACAAATCTGTTATCAGTAAACCATGCAAACACTCAGATCTTAATGCTTCTTTTCTTTAGGGCTGCCATTTCATGACTGGCTTACACTCATTGAAGATATTTTTGCTGTTGAAAGAGTAAGCCCATGTCCAGCTCAGCCAAGCAGTCCCATCTCCCCATCATACTGACACCAACTTTCACACAAAAAAACAGGAAAGCGACAGCCCAGAGTTGGTGTGCTCTGCAGAGAAGCTGACTGGGCTCTTGCAGAGCAAATCTTGGCGAGGCGAGAGCAGTCTGGATTGTCAGTAATAGCCCAATAATAATGAGTGAAAGCTGTCACAGCCTGTGAGGGTTGCCTGGCTATCCCCATCCTCCCATGGAACTCGTCCCTGTCAAAAGAAAGGAGCCACAGAAGAATTCAAGAACCGTGTCAGAAAATGCCTGGATGCTGCAAGTGAACTTCAGGTCACTCTCCACAGAGCTGACTTTAAGCCAAAACAAGAAAGAATCTGGGATCTGGAGGACACCCTCATATCATTCATGTCATTTAGTAGCCTTAAATTTGGTTGAAATTCTCCAAACACCACTGTTTGTGCAAGACTGGGTCTCCTAAGCCCCCTGCCATTCTCAGCACCTTTGAAATGGTAAGTACACCGCTCCACACCAGGGCTGTGTAGGCTCAAAGCACTGGAGAGCTAATGAGACTCCTGTCCCTTTCCCCTTACCAGTGTCCAGACCGTTGTGTGCATCCTTCTTCACCCAGCCTCCCAGCACCACCACTGAATTTCCTTGTAGTCAGCAGAAAGCAGTGATTTATAACAAACGAGCTGTTGATCCGGGGGTAGGGAAGGGGGACGACGAATGTCCCAAAGGAAGCTTCACTTGACAATGTCTCTTTCCTGCACTTCCTAACAGGGACTCAGTGGGGGATGACCAACTGTGGAAAAATTTTGCTAATGTCCCAGGACAAGAATTACGATTATTTGCTGGGCTTCCATCCACCGTGGGGAATTCTGGCCCGTGACATCACCCCATTGTTCCCGCCTGTGCCAAGAACACGCTGGGATCCCGTCTTCTCAATGGTTAAAGCGCTTTCCTGTTTGCTCGTTCCTTGTTTCCAAACAGCGCATTTCATGAATGCTGCATGGGACGTCTCTTTTTCTTGAGCTGTTTTGTCCCTTTCGTCATGTCTGCCTGGAACCCTTCACAATGAAGTGAACAATGTATTCCTACAGTCAGAAACAAAAGGGAAAAAATAACTGCAGGAGGCAAAGCCCATCTTTAGCATTTAGGACCCTGTGTACGCCTTTGTTCCTTCTTTGGAAGCCGTGTTTGTGTAGCACCGTCCCGTCCCTCTGCTCCAGCCTGTTGTTTTTCTTAGTGATTTTAGCGTGGTGATAATGCCAGGAGTGTTGGCCCTGGGAAGCAGTGGCTCCTGCTCTTTATCGGGGGAACAGGGACAGTTTCAGAAGCTGTGCAGCTTCTCTGTGTCTAGGAGGTCAAGGAGAACCACTGCTCCCAGTCCCAGCTGACCCCCCAGCCCATAGTACAAAGCGGGATTGAACATTCGTCCTCAAATGAGTAGCTACTCTTGAAACCACCAGTTAGACACCAGATTAGTACTCTGTGGGGATGGCTGATGCTGAGACAGTTGTTTCACCCTATGTCTGGACATTCTTCTTCGCAAGCCCAAAGGCATATTACTTTTTAAAAAGTCATTGATTTTTTTCATGCAGAAATTCTGTAGCTCTGGACAAAGGTCTCAGAGCAGGGTCAGTTCAAAGCAGTCCTGGTCAATGCAATCCCAACCCCACCTCTTCTCTGCAGGGTTCCTACACCCCTGCACCAAACGGAGACTTTCGTCCATAGCCCCACATCCTTTAAGATCTTTGAAACCCCGGTGCCAAACATCCCTACGTGCGCTGGTCAGGTTTGTGCCTGCTCAACACAGTAGGGTATTTCCTGGAGAAAAAAACTAGTTCAAACTCCATTCAGTAGGCATATATGAACAAGAGGGTGTAACGCTTGCTCCAGTTTCTGCGACAGTATAAATCTCTTGGGTTTTATGAGAAATGAAGAAAACAAGTGAGAAATCTTGGATGAAAGGTCTGGTTTATAAAGATGTTTTTGCACCTGGCATTAAAGGCAGATACCTAGCAGATATCCAGGCACTTGTTGTCTTCTGGCAACACGGGAAGAGACGTCTACAGACAGTTACAAGTAGCGTCAGGCACTTCTTGGAAATGTAAGCTAAGTGGCAAAGCTATGGCCACAAAAGGAGTCTGGTAAAGGAAATAGCTCGAACCCAGATCTCAGGTTAACTTGAGACCCTTCTTCCTTCCTGGAGACATGAGAGGTCTTCATGTGACAAAGTTCTCTGCTGATCCTTTCAGTAAGTGAATCCTAGAAAGCCATATTACTGTGGCTCTGTCTCGTACTGCATGCAAACAACTGGTAGCACCTTTTCTAAGAAAGAGCCCCTTCTTTAAGCAAAATGATGTCATTTATGCCCCAGCCTCTCTCCTGTGTGTGTAACTACTGCTGCGTTACCTTCCCCACGTCGAGGATATCTTCTTTCACCCTGCAGTGACCAGAATGAGGATAGCAGGAACTGGAGCCAAGGGAGATTTATTGTATCATTGAATTGGCATCTGGAATGTCACATCATATCCGAGCTCTGACATAACTCTGAAACTTGGCACAGCTGGAACATGGGCTGTACCAGGTAATGCTGCTATTGTATTTCCCTATTTTCTTTAGGATGATTGTTGTATTGCTACAGAGGTTACAAACTTCCCTCTGCTTGTTTGCCTATCACATTGAAGCTTTATCAGTTATATCTTTGTTTTCTTATTATTTTAAAATAAAATTTCCACTATTCCTGATTTTCTCTGCCTAACATGTCCTCTAATCTGCAATTTTAGCTCCATTCCCAGATGTACATTTTTCATCTCCTCTGGCCTCCTGTGCCCCCCTCACTTCATCCCCACTCAATAAACAGAGCTTTTGACAGTGTCTGTGCTCTCATGTGCCATCACAGTCAGAGTTGTTTGGTGAACAGAGCAATTATTTCCCCTGAGAATATTTTTGTGATCCCACCGTGGGTTTTCTCCTGCACACATCTTCTGCATGCATTTTGCAGGAATACTGAGATTCACTTTGCTGCTCGGTCCGAGCGAATGTTAAAGCCTCTTGTCACTGTTTGCAGGAATACAATTGTAACCCACTTTACTTCCATGAGATGCCGTGAGCAGAAGCTATTGCTCAGATGAAAGCAGTTTGCCACACTCGGGCTTGCTGCACATTTTCTTATTTCTCTTTCCATTCCCCATGCACGTGCTACACTTTCCATAAGAACTCGTGCTGATTCACTGTAATTGCCATCATCTTGCATCTGTTCATGACAACAGTGCAATAAACCCCTAAATTGTTCGTTGTAAACAAATAAAAATACACTCCCTTTCCTAAGAAGCCTTTAAAAACATCTTGAGAAAGTCAAGTGCAGTAGTCCTTTGTTGGCTCTTCTAATCTACGTGCTCTCCTAGGTGCATTCCACTCCCAAGATTTACCCAAGGTTTGTGAATCCGGGAGCTGCCCCTGTGAGTGGTGGCCCCAGGGGAGATGGGGTGCCTGGAAGCTGGAACCCATCCCTGTTGTCGCCAGAACCCATCCCTGTTGTCATCGGTACCCAACACTGCTCTGGAGGACCGTTTCCTAGTTCTGCATGACCCACACGATGGGCAAGATGAAGCTGCTCTGCCTGCCTCCTCGTGCACGCCAGGAGGTGACTGCTCTATTTTACATCATTCGTATCCTAAAAAATGTGCAGATAGTGTCGATTGTGCCATCACTGATGTCGAAGAAGAACCAGGCAGCGGTCGGACAGCTTTATTGCAAGGAATTCTAATTGCTCAACCTGGCAAAAGACTTCAAAACTGATTTCATGGGGAAAAAAAAGAAAAAAAAAAGAGGGAGAGAGAAAGCAGGGACTTCCATTGAACAGTTGTATTTTCTTGAACTGAGTAACAATTTTACTTGAAATTTAACTCTCCTTGATTTCTGCCTGGTTTACCTGCGTGAATCAGCGTTCCTGTGCAGACCACTCCCCCTGCTAAACTCGGTATTTTTTTATTTTTTATTTTTTTGCCATGCCCGGAGGAGCAGCCTGGGGGTCCCTCCGCGGGGAGGGCCGAGATCAGCCCCCCCCCCCCCCCCCCCACACACTTTCACGCGTGGGGCAGGCGGCCACCGCGGGCTCCCACGCCGCTCCGCGCTGCCCGCACCGCTCCATCTGCCGGCGGCGGCGGCAAATTACCTCCTGCCTCCCCCCCCCACCACCCCCGCTGCCCGCAGGCTGCCGCCCCCCACCCCGGACCACGCCGCGGGGGCAGCAGCCGCCCCCACTCGCGGCCCTGCGCGGGGTACAAACACGCTGCCCCCTCCCACGCACGACCGCCCCACTCTCCATCCACTCCCCGCCACCTCCTCCCGGCAGCTTTCTCCCCACCCTCACTCCGCCCTTCCCGCCCCCTCGAACCCCGGGGAAGCGGGGGGGGGGGAGGACACACACAGACGGGCCCACGCGTGTTTTGCGCAGCCCGCGGAGCGGCGCGGCCGGCGGGGAGGGGGGGTGGGTGGGTTGAGCCGCCTGCCGGGGGCCGCCCCGCCGAGAGCCGCCGCCGCTCCCCCCCCACCCCTCCACGCGTGCCCGCGCCCCGCGTGTTTCCCCCACGCGGCGGGGCGGAGCGGGGCCGTGACGCGGCGGCGGCGCGGCTATAAAGCACCTGCCGGGCGGCCGCCGGCTCCAGACGCATCGCGGCGGCTGCGGCTAAAGCAGCGCCCGGAGAAGCAGCGGGAGAGCCGGGGAGGGGGGCGGAAAAAAAGGAGGAAAAAACCTCGGGAAAAGAGGAAGAAAAAAAAAAACCCCAAACCCCAAACCAAAAGCCTCCAACTCTTGCCGGCCATCCCAGCCCCAACGCCTGCGGGACACGCCATGCCCAGCCGCCCCGCCGGTGCTGTGCTGGTGGCACTGGCCCTCGGCGCCCTCCTGGGAGATGGTGAGCCCCGCGCTGGAGGGGGGCTCGGGGGCTGCGTCCCCTCGGCGGGGGCAGTGGGGGTACCGGAGGGTGCGGGGGGCGTTGCAGGGTGCCCTCGCTCCGCAGCTGCCCCGGGGTGATGCGGATCCTTAAGGCACCTCCTGTAAAACCGCCTGCGTATCGAAATCGCCGCAATCCTTCCCGGAGGTGCGATTGCGGAGGTGACACACGGACGGGCACCCCACAGCCCTGCGCCGAGCCTGCGCCTCATCCCTCCCTCCTTCTGCTGCAGGTACGGGCCACCCGCCGCTGGAGTCCCACCTGGCCGCGCACCCCAGGACCAAGCGCTGTTCCTGCAACAGCTGGCTGGATAAGGAATGCATTTACTTCTGTCACCTGGACATCATCTGGGTCAACACACCTGGGTGAGCAGGAACCTCGCTTTCTAGGGGGGTGGGGGTGGCTCTGTTGGTGAGTAAGTGACTGTCCTCTGCGGTGGAGGATGGTCAGAGGAGGTGAGAAAGGGTGAGTGCCGTGAGGTTTGTGTAGCACCTGCTCGGGGGACCGTGGCGAGTCCCGTCCTCTCCAACATCTAGAAAGGGATGAGATGTGTGTCTGCTCCGGACTGTCAGTGTAACCCGCAGGGGAGATGTTTGTGGGGGGAAGGCACAGGGCACTGCTTCCTCTTGGGCTCATCTTTTTCGGAGATTTGTGCCTCTGCGAGCTGAAAGCAGCAGCGAGAGGTCAGAGCTGCGAGTCGGAAAGTTGTTCTCCCCACTTGCAAACTGTAACCCCGACCGCTGGCTGCCAGCGGCGGTAATGAGACAGCGCTGGGCTGGCACTACCGTCCCGTGGCTGCCAAGTCCTGCCCTCAGGAATGCTACGGCAGCTTTCCGAGGGTTTCAGACCAATGGCCATCACACTGTAGCAAAACACATGTACTCAGGTGCGGTTATAATCATGCTCGCGAACGTGCAATTACAACTCGCTGCTTGCTCAGAGAATAGTTGCAGTCGCTGCCAATCCTGAACCCTCTGGGAGAGTAGATTGCGATCAAAGATGGAGTGGGAATGTGCTAACAGCTCTGAAAGCACGATGCGATCAGAAGAACCTGTTGTGGCCCCAAGACATCTTGATTTGTACTATGTCCTGGGTGTTATAACACACACGGCGGGGGGGGGGGAAGCCCTGACATCTCCGTGCCTGAGAAACCGGCTGCTGGCTGCCGCTGGGGCTGGCGGAGCGGGGCAGGCACACTACTCCGGCGCTTCACCGCCCAGGTGAGCCGCCAGCTCATGACCCTTGCATGGGCGCTTGGGCTGCTGCAAGGGGAGAAAATTCCACTTGCGAGCCAGCACCCACTGGCACGGCAATCTCCCTGGGAGGGGTAGGGTGGGGAGAGGAGGAGGTGGGAGAGGAGCTGGAGTTTAAAGGCTTAGACGTATCAGTGACCTTTTCACCTTATGTCTATAGATGAGTCTTTTATTATCCTGGCGCTGGCTTGGCTGCCTCACAGGGCTCTGTTATAAACCTGTTGGCTAATAAAAAGTTAGCTGCATAGCTGATTTCTTTTGTTTTTAACAGCCACACCGCTCCCTATGGCTTGGGAAGCCCGCCAAGGCGGCGCAAGAGATCGCTCAGCAGGTGCCAGTGCTCGCACTCCAGGGACAGCATCTGTGCCACCTTCTGCCAGGCGAAGCCTGGGTAAGTCACGGGGGGTCCTGGGGACGTCCCTGGGGGCTGCTCGGCGAGGGACAAAGCTTGGGAGCTGGAGTAACCCGACAGCCTCCCTGGGGACGGCTGCGCAGCTCTTTGCAAACAGCTGAAACTCGTCTAGTGGCTTTTATACCCCTCCCAAGAGGCTCTGGCAAAGCGTCACTGGGGTGTTTTTGTTGTACAATAGTCTCTGTACTGGCTGATATGAAGCAATGTTACCTCCATCCCTCCTGCGGCCGGGCGGCTGAGGAAGGGCTGCGCGCGCTGGTGGGAAGGGGGCAGCTGGCAGCACGCGGGGAGGGGGACAAGCGGAGGGTGGGCAGCTTTGGGACAGCGGTGTCTCCTGCACGGCTGCGGGTGGGAGAGGCTGCAGGAGAGCAGGACTGCCGAGAGCTGGGACTCGGAAGTCAAATGTCTTCTGTAGCCAGCTCTTTTTGTAGTGCATGTGGGCTCTCCGTTGTCTCGCTTCAGCCAGCAGCAGAGGAGTGCTTGCACCGCGGGGAGGTGGGGAGCAAAGTCATTGTGGAGATCTGTCATTAATTTAATATCAAGGCAATAGTTAAAATCCCCAATGATTAAACATGACTGAGTAGAGCGAGGACAGAAGAGGATAGAAGTAAAAGTGAGCTATAAATAGCTTTCAAATAGCTGCAATTAACCCTTCAAAAACACGCATTAGTCTGTCACTGGTGACATTAGAGCAACTCTCTCAGTGCTTACCATAGCACGGCTGGGAGCGAGTGGTTCACACATCTGCTCTTCCTCATTAGGTACCTGCAAAGTCTGAAGCTCTCAGTGAGCTCTGGAGCATCAATGAAGTCTCCGCAGGGTGGTGGCACGAGGCTGTCCCATCACAGCCCGCTGGGAGCTCTCAGGTGAGCCATTTAAACCCATTCTGAACATCCCTCTTAAGCACTTTAAAATCTGGGGTTGTAACCTCAGGCTGCAGCTGCTACTTGGATTTGACCTGATGTCCCCCTCTCGTCTCCCTTTGAATGAGTAGACTTGCCTGTTCCTGCGCTCTGTGGAGTTGAAGGCGAACAGCTGAGGGAACCAGTGTTTCTTGTCTCCTCCAAAACTAGAGGAATATTATATAAAATGTAATTCTCGATTGGAATGGGAAATTCCTCTGATATGGGACAGGCAAATGGGTGATGTATAAGAAGGGGGGAGGGACGGCGTCACCCAGGAAAATGATTGATTGGGCAGCAGCTTTGGACCAAAGGATATAGCTTTTCTCACCTCACATAACTGAATTGTGGAACTCATTGCTAGAAGAAACCGTGGACTCCAGGAGTGTAAATGAGTTACAGGGAATTGGCAGATTGAAGGAAGACGGGTCCATTGGTGATCAGTTGCGATGGGAACGAGTTCTGAAAGGCAGATCTGGGGAAGTGTCACTTGGGTCATGCCCTGCTGCAGGACTCCTTCAATCCTTGGCCACCGGTGGGAAGGGCGCATTCGGCTAGAGGGATCTCCGCTGTGGCTTAATACAGCTGCAGCTAGAAATTCCTCCTCTTCCTTCCCCCATCTCCTGCCTCAGAATAAATCTTGGCGAGGGGTAGATAAATATTGTAATATGGGCTGCTGCTGAGTAGTAGGAAAATGGACTGGAGAATGAACATCATGTCTCTTCTGCTTACAGGGATCTGGCTGTCTCTGGTCTGCGGTTCGGCAAGAGTCAGCACCGTTCTCGGAGGAACGCACAGCCAACGGTTTTGCCTTGGAAGAAAAACATCTGGAAGAAGAAGAGATAAGAAACAGGTGCACACCAAGTTCACCAGAAGAATTTGGAGTCCTGCGGGTGCCACTAACTCCGCTGTCGGTAGTTAGAGCTGAAGGAAAGGCCATGAGCGGAAGGGGGAAGAAGTGGAAGTCTCCATGCTCCTGTTGCGTGAACCAGTACTGCGTGCACTTCAGAGACTGTTGTAAAGGGAAAACTCTCTCTCTATACAGTCATAGATGTGTCATGGAGCTGAATTGTGCCTTTTTGGATCAGGCAAGGGTCTTGCTGGTAGAGTACTAGCTTAACTCTGCACTGGAGTCCTAGGCAGAGGGTCAGCCTGTGCTGGGTGGTCGAATCACTTACAAACCAGACGGGTCTGTGCAGTTCTGGACCTGGCAGCACTGAGCCCGTAGCGCTGGTCTGCTCTGCCATTGGGCCATGTTTGAGCATGGTTCCACCTTGACCCTGTTCAGAGGTGGTCCGGCTGGTCGTTGTAGACGAGGATAAACTGCCTCCAGCGTGAGCCCATCTTTGCACTTTTTTCTCTTACTTGTCAGACAGTGCGATGTGCGCGTGAACGAGACTCCCTTGGTAAAATCAGCTCCTGGTTTTTATTAAAAAAAAATTAATTATCACCTAGAAGCCTGAAAGCCAGCTGAGTAGTCAGTGGCGTTCTTTGGCTGAGAAATTCACCGAAGGGCCGTCCTTAAGTGGCTCTTATTTAGGTGGATAGCTTGCGTACACCGGAGCTTGCGTCAAACCCAAGCATGCCCCTGCCATCAGGCACGGCAGCAGCAGGGGTGGGGGGCTGCAGTGGAGCCCCACGTAGCCTGGGGGAGGGAGCCTCGCTGGGTCCGAGGCAGAGCCGAGCTGCCAGTCCGGATGAGTTCAGTGCTGTGAGTCTGTCTCATCTCCTTGGACATACCTTTAGCCGGGTAGAGTACCTCCAGCTCTTAACCTAATATCTCAGCTTGCTTTCAGCTCTGCCTGAAAGGAAAGGCTAGGGGCAGAGGAGATGGGTGGTGGGAAAATAGCACGCAAAGGCTTGCTTGCTGCTTCGCTTAGATCAGGTCTCTGAGTTGGACTCTGTATTAAATAAATGACCAGTATATGGATAGCATGTCACGAGGAGAAGTGTAACCTGAATAGAGAATGCATTAGGCAAGGGGCAGCCAGGTGGGCTCGATGTGGAGAAAAGGGTGGCTAAGAGGAGAGCACAGCACTGTCTGCACAGCTCTAGAAGAAAGGCTTGGGTTTCACTCCGTGCCGCAATCACGGCTGCTTCCCCAGCAGCACAGTGCTGGTGGCCCAGAGGAGGGAAGGAATAATTTGGAAAACACTGAGCCCAGGACCTAGAAACCAATCTTGTAGGCAAACACAATCTCAAGGCTCTGGAGCTTTATCACAAATGCACTTTTGTTTGCCTGGGCAGATTAACTTCTATTATAACTCGTGGCTGCAGCTGTCATCTGGTTCGTGCAGATAAATAATTGCTCTCCTGGAACCACTGTTGGGTCCCCCTTGCTGCCCAATCCAGTATTACACATGAGCATTTAAAAACGCTGCTTGAAGTTGGTGGTGGACCAAAATCTGTGGCTGTTGCGAGAGTAGTCCCATTGGACATATAAAATACTTCCTTGATTTTGCTTTGTGCCATAGGGGGAGGAAAAATGAGACCAATTGATTGTATAGTAGATGAAACAGCAGATTAATCATTTGGTCCCCAAAGCTGCAGAGAAACTTTTTTATATTTGACCTTCTGAAGGTTTGAGTCATTCTAAAAGAAATCCTGAAAGGGTTTGTTCCAGAGGGAACTTTGCACATGATTTAATGTGAGCCTAGTAATTTAAAATAAAACTACTGCTGTAAAGTACTATGTATATCTCCTTGTGTGTATAATGTCTCATCTTTAAGTGACTTATTGCACACATGCCATATGTAGCATCCTGAAATCTGTATATTTATTTAAATCTATTGATTTTTTTAGACAGTAATTTGCAAAATTTAATTTGTAATAAATAATGACAAAAGTCAATACTATTTTTCATCCTTATTTGATGGCTGGGTGGTGGTGGATGAAGTGAAAGAAACCCAGAGGGTGAAAGTGAGTGGGACAGCAAAGCTGGGTGAGAATGGGGAGACTGTGTAGTCTTGTGAACAGTCCTGAGCAAATTTCAGTTCAAAGTGAATCCATCTAGCTGACTTAAACATTCTTTAATTTAAAATAAATACCTTGTTCCTTTCTAGATGTCTATGGGAATATAGATGTGAAATAATCCCCAATCTGTTGTGCTTAGGGCTGTGGATGCTGAGACCAGCTTGAATCCTTGTGTCAAGGGACCTTGTTAATGTTGTCCCATGGTTTAGTCCTTTGCCTCAAATCCTCTTAGCAGCTCCGTGACTGTGGGTGTCAGCGTTGCAGGGACAGAGCAACCACACACCCTCTCCCTTGACCACTAACTTTTAGATCTGAGTTTTGCTGATTGATTTTAATTCCTTTTTTTTTTTTTAAAGTACAGTTAAAAAGTCATTATCCGTTTGATGGTCGTCTTTGCATAAAGACCACACCATCGATTATTCTGGTGTAGTGAACTCAGTGAATCTCATGGCGCAGCTGTGAGAAAGGAATGAAAAAGAAACATCAATGTAATAGCCAGCACTGTGCTTGCTGCACACCCAGAAACCATAGCACTGCTGTGTGGGTTTCCATGGCTTCCTGGGAACGGTAGTTCATAGAGCTCCGGCCCCATCCTCTCCTGTTGCCCAGCTTTCTTGGCTGAGCTGCATCACCCATGGCCAAGCCTCTACCCTCTGACTTGGTGTTAGAGCGTGTGAAAATCAGATTCCTTCAGATGTTTCTATGACAATAAGTCATAGTTTCTATGACCTGAGTGATAAAGGTCCGTGATAAAAAGGAATTACAGGTAAAAGGGAAAAAAAGGTACCCTGAAACACTGCAGATTTCCTGTGTATAGTATCTACTTCTCCCCTCTTCTTCTCAACCCTGTTCCAGAACAGGCCTGAAAATTTTGCCTCTTTGGGGTAATTTCCACGATGTCCTGCTTGAACTGTTTTAGGTGGTGTGAATGAAGAAGCTGAGGGCTGTTGGAAATTCATTCATTTCCCAGGAAAGGTTTCCCCATCATCTGGAATGTCTATTGAGGCAGCCTTGGGCCCAGCCTTTTATTTGTTTTACATAAGTCACAGAAGAACTATGCCCTTAGTCAGCCCTCGGAGAACAAAGCATCCCTGCTCGGGGCCCAGCTACCTGTGAGAGCAATAGCACAAGGGGACCATCGCGTTTGCTGGAGGTGTGACCATAAGAAATTCTCTCCAGCCGTGCTACAGTATATGGGCTTGAAGCAAGACATTCAAACAAGAAGAATTTGAACTAACCCATTTGTGAGTGGGTTGCATTTTTTTTTCTGTCCTTACTAGCAATGGACATAGGAAAATTTCTGGATAAGGCTGAATGACGGAAGATCTTCCAGGGCAGGCCCTCCACATTCACTTGGGGAAACTTTGGACTCACTGGTGAGTACTACAGAAGGAAATATTGGAAGTCAACATATCTGGATAAACAGTTTAAAAACAGTTATCCAGATATGGATAACAGGTCAGACATCCAGAAAAGTCCCCCAAGGCCCTGGTTAAAAAATCTCAGAAGACCTCCTTGCTGGGATCTTACTTAAGGCCCCTCAGGTGTCCTACCCAGTGCTGAGGAGCAACCTGGGCCTGGCAGTAGCCCCATGGTGTTGCCTGGAACAATGCCAACATATGGCCAAAGCCCAGCCCTTTGGGTACAGTTTTAATTACAATAGCTAATTAGGTTTCACCCAAGGGAAGAAGAGAAGGGAGATACTTAAGAGCATCTTAATTAGGGTGAAAAGGGAGAAGGGAGGACAAGCTTATGCTGAGGTTATTGAATTCAGCGATAAAAATAAGCTGAAGTAGGTTGAAGGAGGCATATTTTATAAACTCTCACATGTAACAGGGAAGAATAGAATAAAAAACTTTATTAAAGAGGAAAATGCAGGAAAGCAGGCAACTTCCAAAGGCAGGTCTAAGTACAAGTGCTAGGGTATCTTTCCTAAGATACAACTTTTGATTGAGCAGTCCTTTTTATGATTGACAATTCCCATAAAAGTGAACCTCTTGTGCCTTGCATGTGACTGGCATTTTTTATGCAGCAGGAGTTCCTGAAGAAGAGCTTTTATAGATGGCCCACAGGCAGAAAACTTTTCCTCTGTACCGTGGGACGGTTCTGTCCTCATCAGGTTAGGCAATATTTTTTTTGGTGGGACGTAGTTCATGTCTCACATTTGTTGAACTGATAGGTTCTGCTCAGAAAATGTGTTGACATAAAAATAGAAGGAGGCTTTGAGTGAGGGGTATTTCGGTGGATGCCCTTTCAAGGCCGGCCTTTAATGCTTCCATGGAAGGAAGAACCTAGCCATAGCAGGTATCTGCTTTGCTAGAAGATTCTCCTGCCTGGCATTTTATAATTTTACCCTGCTTTGCTTTGGATCACCCTGCAGAAGAGCTGGGCCTTATGAAATAAGATCTATGGTGCAACACGAAGGGAGAGGACACTGAGTAATGAGTGCAGAAGGATAGTTTGCCATGGGTCAGCAGCTGGTCCCTGTGCCTTTGGTTTCGGCACCTCTGGCCTAAGCTACAAGGTCACTGGCTCTGTGGAGGCTGAATATGGTCCAGCAGTATAGATCCCCAAGACAGTACTGGGGGTGTACTCAGCAGCTGCATCTCTATCTATAGGATTCAGTCTATTACAGAAATCTTTCACTCCCGCATGTGACTAAAGGTGAAGCTACAAGGCACTGAGGCAGATATTCTGCAAAAGGTCTTCTCTCTGGGAAATACCTCCTGTGAGCACTTGTGCTGTAATACCAAGCTTAGAATAATGTAGCTCAATGGAGTGGAAGCTGCTCAGTGTCCTCCATCACCAAGAGGTGCTCCAGTCATCTTGGCCGTGGCCAGGGTGCAGCCCTGTGGTTTGGTTTGCACCCTTCAGACCATGGCAGGATACGGCATGCGTCAATGGGTAGTTCTAGCCAAGGAAATAGCGGGCTTGATTAAACTTCTGTGTTTAAAGTTGCCAAATCTTGTCTTTTGCTCCAGTATCCTGAAGATTAATGACTTGACTGGTTGTCTTGAGCTGGCTGGAGTGAGGAACAGGTGGATCTACAGTGGATGTCAGCTCCATAATTCATGCCTTCTGCCACAAGCTGGTGAGGTCTGTGTGGTCAGCTGCATCCCACATCTTCAGGATCTCCTAGCTGTGGGGCAAGGAAAGCTGTGGGCCCTTTGGATGCCATGCCCAGATCTAGGCATCACAGTAAACCATCACAGCAACCCATCACAGCCTGTCTTATCTGATCCAGGAAACAGTGAAGTATAAAACACTGAAATCCCTCCCACGGGAACTGGGTCTCAAGTTTAACCCTTAATCAATTCCTTTAAGAGAGGATTTGTAGGAAAGCTTAGGCAGGCAGAGCTGGCATAAAACTGTTGGATGAAGCACATCTCCATCTATCACACCTTCCTCTGACACTCAGCAGGAGCATTATACTGCCTGTAAGCCTGTTTGAAGTCCTTTCCTCAACCTCAGACCGGCTCACTGATGAGTGACTGGGTGTCTCTCACCCATCTAACTTCTGCAAGACCTTTGAAGAGACCTTGCAGACACTCCCTTGGTGAAAGGAAACAGCGTGTTGCTCTTCAAAGCACTGCTCCATCAGATTTCCCTGCAAAGGTGAGATGGTTTCACGAGGGAAAGGCTTCTCAAAGTGGTGAAGTTGACTTAACAACCTGCCCCCTTCAGTCCTCATCCCCCTTTCCCCCCTAGTACTGACTCTGATGCTAGACTAAACCCCAGTGGGCAAACTGAGCTGGTAGAAATCCAACTCAAGAGAAGTGAGGGAGGAGGTTTCTGGTGGTTTAGTGAATTCAGCTGGATCAGATGAGTCCAGAGCTGAAAGATGAAGCCCAATGAGCAGCTAAACATCTGGCTGAGGCACCAAAATGTGGGAGGCCAGCAGGACCATCGAGCTTTTGCAGGTGGAATTTACCACAGAAATGGCTTCTAGTGATTTTGGTTTGTCATCTCAGCTGATAGCAGGAGGCTTATGAGAGGGTGAAAGCTGAAGCAGAAAATTTAAATGGGCACAGTCAGATTAAGTAATCAAATAATTTTAAACCATATTTGTTAGCTGTACTGGGTAATGAATACAGGCTCATGCCCCACCCTGGCAATGAGCTCCAGGTAAGTATATCCCTGATCCCACAAGGAGCTTAGTGAAGCATGGGAGGTGTGAGCAGCCTTAGCAACACGCTGTGTGAGAAGGGAGCTGAGGCCGCCCACTCGCCCTGCAGCCAAAGCAAGCCGTCAGCAGAGCCGTGTCCCATCTCTGGACGTGCACCCTCTCCGGGAGCTCGAGGCTGGTGGCTGTTTTCCCAGGCTCACCGCATGGATTTATTTTGAAGCAATGCAAAGGGGTAACCTCCCTTTCGCCTTCTGTTGTGATCCCAGAGGGTACACGCTGCTGAGACGAGGAGCACAGAGGGGAAAACTGCTTGTTTTCTGATTTAAACAAACTCTCTTTCTCCAGTTGTGTTGGTGAAGGGGAGGGAGGATGCCGCTGGCTCAGTTAAAGAGTCTGCGCTGGAAATCGTCATTCCTGGAGTGCATTTGGAGCAAGCTGCAGTACAGCTCAGTGTGTAGTTGGTGCAGTCTGGAGGACAGAGTATGAACACCTTGATGAGCAGCTTTCCCTTGTGAATTAACGGGAAAACACCTGAAGTGCACATTCCAAAGGAAAGAACAGCAAGGCTGATCGGAAAGACTTCCACAAACTCCGGGACCTCACTTGTCTGTGATGAGGTTGTTCCATCAATACACCTAGGAGTTGTGAGAGTCTACCAGAGGCTCGAAAATCATCTTCCCTTTCATCCCAAAGACAGGGACCTCCCTTCAGCATATCTATGCTTTCATTTTGTTATGACCCTAATAAATAGCACATTATTTGCAATATGTGTTAACCAATTCAATAAGTCACCCTGATGGCTTTTTTTTCTGTAGTTTTCAATATGTGCCATGAAAATCTCCAAGACTTCATTTCAGCAGCGAGACCATAACAGTTTAGACAAGATCTTAAATGGTGAATAACCCTCTCCCTGGAGATTTGATGGCAAATACGAGGTATGCCTCTGTGACTTTATTATTAAAACAGAATGATCTCCCTCCAGCTCCGTTGGAGGGGGAGGAGGAGGGAGCACACATGGAGCAATTAAGAAAAATGTCTTTGACCTTCAGCAACTTAATCAGCAGCCAGTGTTCTTTCTAATAGTGTGCTAATGGTTAAGTTCTTCTGGATGCCATAAAAAGTGCTATAACTGGAGGCTACAATAAAGTGCTGATCAACCCATCAAGTGAGTCAATCCAAAAGTAATATCTGTCTTTGTAATGACTATAATAAAACCTATGCCAAAGCCAGGAGATGACGTGAATAAGAATGCTGCTTAATTATGCTGGGCTGCAATGCTGGGTGAATTCGCCACACTTCTGCTAACTTGCTCTTGGGTCACATTCTCACTCCTGCCTAGCAAAGCCAAACTTTATATCTGTGTGGCCAGTTCTCCAAGGACAGTCCTAAGAGGTCTGAGTAGATGACATCTGCATCGAAGCCCACTAGAGTTTTGGTGCAGAAAAAGCTGTTGAGTTTGTGCTGGGGCTGTTCATCCCAGCAGTAACTGCACTGACGAAAAGCATGGCTGCGATTACCTTGTTGACAGGTTGGGGCTGGGGAGAGGAGAAAAGGTGCTTATAAATTTTATGTATCCTGGTGTTAAAGATAGCCTAATATTTAATGCCATGGTATTAAAAGTGGGTGAAAGTTCACTGGAGCACCCAAGGCAGCACCGTGGGGTGAGGTGGTGGAGTGCTATGCTTAAAAGGCACGGATGTGATGAAGGAGAAAGCATCCCTGGCAGAGGGTTATGGCCTGGATGAATCATAGAGACCCTTCCTAGTGCTGGGGATGGAGCCGAGGAGCTGATGGAGGTTGAACACCGTCCCTGAGTATTTACCATGAAGAAGGCGATGATCAAGTGCCCTTCAAAGGTATCTCACGGGATAACAGGAGCAGAGGGACTGGAGGGTCCTGCCATGCATGCTGCCTTTTCTTGATCTCCCTGAGAGCTGAGGGCACTCAGCACCCCCAGGGAACCGCTCACCTATCGCAGGATGGAGCACAACCCACGCTGGGCTTTCTCTCTCATCCCCACACCCTTTACAAACCAGGTTTTGCCCGTCTTGCCCGTTGCAAAGGCACAGGTGAATAATGGGGTCAGTGGCAGTGAGGAAACCAACACTGGGATCTTAAATCTCCCTGCTTTGGGAATTGTCCGTCTGCCCACAGACAGTGGGGGAATGGGATGGAGCACGAAGGGACGGCGGGTGCCAGGAGCCGAGGCACCTGCTGCCATCGGCAGAAGGATGGCAGCTCTTTTCCTACAAAACATCGCTGGTGTTTTGGGATGCCTTTGAGCACAAAGCTGCTCTCCAGGATGCTAGCAAGCAGGAATTGAATTCACAAACCCAGCATGGAGCTGGTGGAAAACACGCCGCAGCCTTTCAAGGAATTGCCGAGCAGATTCCTCCCCCATCGGTAAAGAAAACAGGATGCAGGCCACATTCCTGCTCACATAGACAAGGCTCTCCACACCAGCACAAACACATTTGCTCAGTTCCAATTAAACCCTGGCTTTATATCACCTTGCTGCTGATAAGGGTCTGATTAATGGAAGAATTGTCTTTTTTTTTTTTTTAATAAAGTCTCTGGTGCTAATTGTTTTTTCCCTCTCCCATTTCTTGTTTAAAAGGCGCTTTCGAGGAGGGCTGCTGATTGTGCTGGAAGTTGCATGGGAACACTTAGTCTCTTCCTGGTTTTGTTTTTGGGGCTAACTGCTGCCACTGAGACTAGCAGGTCCAATAGACAAATCACCTCTGCGGATAACCGGCAAAATCCTGCCCTTGTGCCTCCCGATAAACAAGTGCAGATTCATGTGTTTGTTCATGAAACAGAAAGCACCAGAACAATGATTTGGTGACTTTTTGCCAGTGTTGTTTCCTCTAGAGAGCCGACTTCCCTTGCGGAGCCTCAGGTCCATAGCAACAGCTCAGCAAAACAAAAGCCAACCACTGTAAGGCATTAGAAAAATATTATCCCGGTCCGAAGGGTGGGGTGCACCTTCCCATCGGCACACTGGTGTTGGGACCAGCCCCAACACCAAACCTTCCTGCGACGCAGCCGCATGCATGCCAGACTAATTAGCTAACCATTCTTCTCCCAGGTAAAGCTGCCGGAGTGCAGCGGTACGAGAGGCGGCTTCTGCTCCAAGCCCACAGGGAATGGCGAGATGATGTGCACATGTGTCACAGCTTAAGTGAAAGGCCAGAGTCTTAATTTAAAAGTGTGGTTTCTTCAGTCATCAAAATGCCTTTGCTCTCTGCCCTCCATGGGGTAACATCAGGTGGGAATGGCTCCATCACCATGTTTGTAGTTGAAGAAAGGGAAAGAAAGCAAAGAAAGAAAGAAAGAAGCCATTTGTTTGCCTTTAAGATTCAGCATCTTCATCAGAGATGCCATCAAGGGGCCATGCTGTTGGTCGTGCCTCAGCCCTGGTGCAGAAGTCAGGCCCTACAGACCCTGCCTCCAACCAAGCTGACACCAAGTCCTAGCAAGGACACGTGGTACTCAGCCTCTGAAGTGTCCTTGAGCGTCTCTCTTGCTTGTGCTGGAGCAGTTCAGCTCTGCATTGTCACTGTGTCCCTGGGGAAGCTCGCTAGGAGACGGTGCCGAAATGACTGATAGAGCAGAAATGCCTGAGACCCTGCGCTCCTCTCCTAGACATGCCAGCAGAGGAGAAGCACAGCCGAGGAGCTCGGAGGGACAGGGTGTAAAGGAGACCAGTAAAATCAGTGACTGATAAAGCAATTGGAAAGTGTGAACAAAGAAGGAATCACCCAGTCCGGGCCAGTGGGGCTGAAGGTATCTGAATTGACAGGGGAAATGCTCTCCTGAGAAGTCCGGTCTAGTGCATGGCAGGCTGCTGTCATGCTCTCCAGGCTGGTCTCACCTGTAGGAAACTTTCAGACCTCACTGTGCTGCTGTGCCCATCTGGGCACCTGCTGTTGGGTGAGGCATTAGCTGCGTGCTTGCTGTGTGCAGGGTGCGTGTGACCCAGTACACACCATCACATTTTCTGAAGTTGTGCGGTACTGCCCTGTAGATTGCTCCCCGACGTTGGCTGATGGATGACTGCCTTTCCCCAGTCAGGCTGGCCTTTTGCTTTCTTCTTCTACCTCCACATTTCCCTGACTGAATCTTTCCACACTTTCTCTGCACATCTTTGCCCATCTCCATCCCACGGCTGTGATCCCCTGCTCTGCTTTTCCCTCCCCATCCTTCCTTCTTCCTTTCTTCCTTCCTTCCTTCCTTCCTTCCTTCCTTCCTTCCTTCCTTCCTTCCTTCCTTCCTTCCTTCCTTCCTTCCTTCCTTCCTTCCTTTCTTTCTTTCTTTCTTTCTTTCTTTCTTTCTTTCTTTCTTTCTTTCTTTCTTTCTTTCTTTCTTTCTTTCTTTCTTTCTTTCTTTCTTTCTTTCTTTCTTTCTTTCTTTCTTTCTTTCTTTCTTTCTTTCTTTCTTTCTTTCTTTCTTTCTTTCTTTCTTTCTTTCTTTCTTTCTTTCTTTCTTTCTTTCTTTCTTTCTTTCTTTCTTTCTTTCTTTCTTTCTTTCTTTCTTTCTTTCTTTCTTTCTTTCTTTCTTTCTTTCTTTCTTTCTTTCTTTCTTTCTTTCTTTCTTTCTTTCTTTCTTTCTTTCTTTCTTTCTTTCTTTCTTTCTTTCTTTCTTTCTTTCTTTCTTTCTTTCTTTCTTTCTTTCTTTCTTTCTTTCTTTCTTTCTTTCTTTCTTTCTTTCTTTCTTTCTTTCTTTCTTTCTTTCTTTCTTTCTTTCTTTCTTTCTTTCTTTCTTTCTTTCTCTCTTTCTTTCTCTCTTTCTTTCTCTCTTTCTCTCTCTCTCTTTCTCTCTCTCTCTTTCTCTCTCTCTTTCTCTTTCTTTCTTTCTTTTTTCTACCTTTTTGCTGTTATGACTACACCATGATTAGCTCCATTTTTTTCTTTCACCTTTTCTTCTCTGCTCTTCTTTGATCTTCTATTTTGCTTTCCACAGTAGGTGAATTTTTAGATTTAAGTCAAAAAGAGGACATCAGGGCAAGAAAAGGAATGGGTGAGAGATGTCAAGAAAAGAGACACGGAGCAATGAAAGACAGAGAAGTAGCATGAAAGCTCAATGTCAGCTCACCCTTATGGGGCAAGCAATGAAATGAATTTGTGACAGTGTCTATAGCTAAGGACACCGACCCCACAGGCAGATTCTCATCCACTGGCCCAGTGGGGACAAGCAGCTCATGTCTCACTGCTTAGGGGGGTTCCTCCAGGGCACAGTGCCTGGGTCCAAACAGCTCTCAGCATGACTGTCCTCTGAGCTTTTTTGAAATATTATTGTTTTTGTAGTGGTTTCTCAGGTCACAATGATGGCTTTGTCACAGCATGATATTTTTGTAGCACAATGCTGAGGATATGTGTTGTGTGTTTTAAAACCCAGCGGGAGGGCACGGGGGATAGCTCGTAGGGACCCAGTCTGCTGGGAGAGATCGGGATGGAGAACAGCCTGACTCATGCTGCCTGTGGGGAGCCGTCCCTGGAGCACATTGTCCCCAGAGCCACGTCTGCTTTGCTTCGGAGAGGGTGATCTGACAGCACAGACATAGCTGGTATAAACAAGCTGGAGATGGCATTGGAGGGAGAGTCTGAGGGAGTGCCATGTACGCAGGAGTCCCCTGAGCAGTCAGGGGAAGGTGACAGTAAGTCTGCTAGCAGCCGTGCCCAGCTCTGGCTGGTGTGCTGTACACGGGAGCCTGCTCACTGGAAAGGCACATCACACCTCAGCTACAGCCTCTCTGGGCTGTGGGCAGGAGACTTGGGCTTCTCATGGAGGAGACTTGACCAAAGTCTCCTTGAGGGAAAGATTTATGACAAATGTTTGGTCCAGCTTAGGGCACTGAAAGGAGCCGTTGCAGGGAACGAGGCGAATTTTCCAGCCTGGACTAGACACAGTGGCAAACCAGGTGGTTCATATGGGTCCTGCCGACCTCACAGTCTCTCAGGTGTCACTGCAAAGGCAGGTGAGAATGGAGAAGAAATTTTGGAGATGATGGAATGAATTGGAAAACAATCATCTCTCTTGGCTGTTGACAGAGAGGCACGAGTAAGAAGATGCCACACTGAGACTACAGGGGTTGAGGGGAGATTTCAGAGAGCAGTGCAGAGCCAGGATTGTCACTGCAAAGTGTTATCCTAGTTTCTTTGGAAAACTGACCAAAACACAGTCCTTGACAGCCTTAAAGCCTGAGGGTAGGTATGGGTTTTTCACTTCGCTGTTGTCATCATCTTCCTCACAGTGTCACAGGGCAGGGAGCTGCAGGCATACCCCCATGGACACTTTGGATGGGATGCTCCTGCCTTACTGGGGGAACAGCTGATGCTTCATGCTGCATGAATGTTTTATTTTGAGAAGAGATCTTCATTTTTCTTACCTGCTAGAGCAACAATTAGAAGACTTAGGCCTCTTGGACATAGGTAGGGCTCTCAGCTCACACCCGCTGTCACCAGGCCCCATTCAGAAGCAGATGAGATTAGCTGCCTTCACCTCTGTTCTCACTGCCAGGCAAGAGACTGGGTACATTGCTCTGTGTGTCATATGTACTTGGCATGTGTGGGGCACAGAAATACTCACACACGCATGCTCAAGGGGATGGGCACAGAGATGCAAAAAGGTACCAGTCCAAGGTCTGAATGCAACTGCCCCCTCCACCAGTGCACTCTAAGCACAGACACACAAAACCTGAATTGTAGTGTCATCACTCTTCCTAGAAAAACTCAGTTTGTGCACTGTCGTTTCCAGTTCTAAACGCTCAGAAAGTCCTTAGAATGGGGCTTTGGGTCCAGCCAGAGCTCTCCTTCACTCCCTCTTTTATCATGAGCTAATAATACCAAGGGTGCAGGAGATCATGAAAAAGCAGCACAAGCAGCAAGCCAGTTTGACGGCTGCCTGCCCTTCACTGATCATCTGCACGGAGTTGCAGAAATTCCCTCGTACAGGGAAACTGAGGCATCCGAAGGTGCACACAATAAATAAAGAAGGCAAAGAGCCAGAGAATGGACAGTCTCAGGGATGGGACTGAGAACCTTGCACTGGCTGTGGAGCAAAGCGGGAGTCACCATGGATCCCTGCAACATGTAGACCTGAGGAAGGCTCCCAGCAGAGCTTAGAGGTGTTAGAGAGCTGGGGATGTTCAGTGTGCTGGTACCACAGTTTGTCTGCCCTTCCCTCGTTCTACCTCAATGACCTCAGGATTGCATTGCTGTTGCTTCTCTGTAGTTGGATGCTGTTGTTAAGATTATAAACAGAGACGGATATCCCAGCTGCTCTTCTTGCAGGATCATATCCAAATGCTGAACACTGGAAGATCGTCCCGTATGGATGGTGCACACACAGGCAGAGATGGATGTGACGGACAGAAGTCCCTTGGACAGAGGGGTATGCATTGTAAATGAATGGATGGACAGTCAGATTCTGCCCCTTGAGGAGTTGTTTCCTCCCAGCGTGTTTTACGATGTGTAAAACCCCAAAGTAAAAGGTGTTAAGCAAATACCGAACATGTATGAACATCTCCTAAACATGGAGAGGAAATATCCCTCTCTGTTGCCGTGAGACTGCATCAACTCTTAGGCCAGACATGGCCTAAGACTACGCACTGCCTGAAGGGTATACAAAGGTATGCTGCTTCCCACTTACCTTGCTCTAGTGTGTTCTGACCCTGCCATTCCCTTGTAAAAAGAGAAGCCAAAGCGACTAAGGCTGTTACCCCTTTGCAGCATCCTCTTTTCGCCTTTCTCCTTAACTATACTTTAAGTTGCTCTTGAAAACTCACATTATTTTGGCTTCTGAGAAATGAGCTGGAGGGCTGCAGTGGGGGCAACTGGAGAGTTTTTGGGGACATGAATCAATGGCATACAGGCATAAAGCTTGAGGAAAGGTATGGAAATTGGGAAAAAAATGAAGTGCAGTCTCCTTAAATAAAGGACATGGCAAAAGTTTTAGGTACTAAGAAGTACACAGTCCAGCTACTATTTTATTGGTCCTATCCCTAGAGGGTTAGTAGAGTACTTTTTCACTAAGCTCAGAAATTTAAAGGATCATGAATCTGTATAAAAATGACTTTAGTATAACACTGATTTCAACATCTGGCTGTATAGAAGAATGTCAGTGCGGGTCTTTTTTTAATTGCCTTTTTGATGTTGAGCCAGAAAATGTCATGTGTGAAGTGTGCTTTTCAACAGAGGAACTGGGAGCATACTTTAATCTTCGTGAAAACAACAGAGTCTCACATCACACCATGACTCTAGGAGTTGGGGATTTAAGGAAGATGTCAAATACAAGTTGTAACACCGCTCGCTACATCCTGGTCTTGAGGAGGCATCCCACTTTCCAGTTAGAAACCTGGAGCCTTAGTCCAACTGGGCAACTGTTTGTACACACCTTGAAAAGAAACACGCTTTTGTCCCTTGTGAAGACCTTCAGCCTTGGATGTGTGTTTTGATACGCTGGATGCCCAATTGCCCCTCTGCCTGAACTGTGACCGATCTGCCCTCTCAGATCAGGGGTAGCAGAGAGCGGGAGAGCATGGGCAAGTTGGAACAACACCTCCACATCTGATGCTTTCTTCAAGGGCTGCTGTCTCTGTGTCACCTTTGAATTTTAGCCAATTAGCCTCTAGAATCTGATTTAAATATTGTTGCTAATGTTAATGTAGGGTGCGTATGTTTTGATATTTACAGCTTGCCTGCAGGCTGGGAAGAACTCTTGTCATCCAGAGAGGAGAAGGAGCAGCAGGGCCCAGAGACCTGTCAATGAAGGGTAGATGTTTGCTAGGCATCATAGATATCCTGCTTATAGCACTTAATCAGCTGAACTGATAAGTCTGTAACTCTCTTTCTGCAGAACACCTCGATAATGGGTGGCAGCACAGAACGTCGTCCCATACACTCTGGTATGTGCTTCAAACCTGCCCCGAGGTAGCCTCTGCTAGGGGGAGAGAGCAAGACAGTCCCTGTTGGTCCTGGTGTCCTCTGCTGTCCTGCTCTTGGAAGAAGCCACGTGTGGCTGGCATCAGGAAGGTGGTTTCTTTAGATCATTCCACACTGTGCAGGTCTCAGTCAAAGGCCTAAATGAACCTCTATACCCAACATAAGGAAAAAGCCTTTCGTAGCTTGAGTGGGGTGGGAGGGGGGATGATGGCGGAGTCTGTAGCACGTGCAGGGTGACATACCCGGTTTGTTTGTGGGTCTTGGCACTGGCCCAGCAGAAGGCATTAATTATCATAATGCTGAGGGCTGCACTGCCTAAACAGGGGTGGAAATCCTTAGCCCTGTTTGGCACCTCGATCTGTGACTCAGCGAAGTGGAGAGGCACCTTGGATGGGACTGGTGACACTTAGCACCCGGGTGCAGAGCCCGATCTGTAGGAGATGCCCAGGTGGGGACAGGGTGAGTGTCCTGCAAGATTCAGATTCAGGGCTGCTCAGAGATGCCTCTTGGAGGTGGGTTTGGACCCTGAAATGGCTGTTTGTGATTCTTTGCCCAGCCTATGCCTTTCTCTGCTAAAGTGGGCTCCTCCCTGTGTCTTCTCCAGCAGCACCAGACCCTGGTTAGATCATTGACTGACTGGAGGAGCTGGATGCCCTGAACCTCCAGACACTCAAAGATGTTTAAACCTGCCTCTCCAAGGGGCCTGACCATCAGTCTGGGAAATGTTCCAGGTGGAAGGGTTTTCCACCTCTCCTGTGAAGCTGGGACTCTGCTACAATTCAAGCACTGAGTAGTCCTGCTCACAAGGTGAGTGCTGTAATGACTGCAGGTTGACACAGACTGGAGAACCAGGGACAGAGTTGCCTGTTTTCTGCACCCCAAATGGCCTTGAGTTGTGAAGACATAGGAATGCCGTTGATCATAGGCAGGAGGTGTGTAGGGAGATTTCTACCTGAAACCTTTGTCCTCTAGGATATCTCAAGGGCCTAAGATCAAGCAAAGCTTTCCTGGACCGCATTCCGCATTTCTCTACCTATAACCACCCGTTAGGTCCTGCCCATCAACATTTGCATAAACTTCTGGATTTCAGTTGTTGCCTTTACCTAGGAGAAAGAGACTGTTGAAAGACTGGTTGGACATACTAAATTGGAACAGCCTTCTCTTCAGCCTCACAGGTAGGTCTATCAACTGTCTTGTGCTCAACTTCCTCTTGTGTCCATGCCTTCAGAGGCAGAAGAGGGATGCTATTGCTGGCAGTACAGGGAACCCGGTACTGCTGCGTTGGAGGCAATTCTGAAACTGATAGGACAGTTTGAAACTGTGTTTTGCTTATGACTGTAATCAACCAGGAATGAAGTGACAGTCAGCAGTATCCTTCTGTTGACCTACCTATGACACCGATTTAGAAAATTGTCTGGTATTTAATGAAGTAATTCTGAAAGCAAGGGATGGTCTTTCAAGGAAATTTGTCATGGTTTATCGTCAGTCAAGCACTGTAACTCTTGTCCTGCTTTGAGGCTGTGAATGATTAACTTGGTTTGCCTCGCTGTAGCATGAACGAGTTTTATGCATTTTTTTTAACTACATTTGTTACTTGGAAAGCTATGCACCTGCTTCTTAGAGTGTAGCCACCTGCTACTGCTAACAGCTAGCTGAATTGGACCTTTAACTCAACTACATAAACCTTGGCTTCTTGGCTTTTGCATTTATGGCAGAAGATCTCAATTTGAACATCATTTGCAAGCAGTAATGAACTAGTTGTGGTGGAAAGCAGAACTCTGACACCTTTGAGACCTTATCACTGACATCTGCAGCATGCAGACCAGGTTGAGCCAGCCCTTCTGCACAAATGGAAAAGAACTTTAATTTCACTTGAAAAGTTTCAAATGTGTTTAATGAATCTTTCTTTTACTCTCTTAAAACCTGTGCCATCACCAAGGAAGGCGCCATCAGAGACTGTTCCTTCTAATGCTGTTCATGGTTTGGCTTAGTCTGAAGTAGCATAAAAACATCATGCTTTTTTCTACATGGCTATTTTATAAGTCATCTTTGGAGATCTAACTGTTCTCCGTCTAGTACTTTCACTCTAACTTATACACTCTCATAAAAACATACATATAAAACATAGCCTCCGGGTATACGGATTATCGCAGTGCCAAGACAAGTGCATTTATTCTGTCCTGTCCGCTTGTTTTATTGATTTATGCCCACATGATTTAAAGAAAAGTTCACTGAAGCATTTTAAGGCAGTTTCAAGTGTAGACAATGACACTTTTTTTGGTAATATACTGCTTGGCAAGAATGTTTGGCCATATTAATATGTGTATGATGGTGCTAGAGGAAGAAGGCAAAACAGAAGAAAATGAGAGTTTAAACATCTTTAAAAGGCTTTCTGCATAAATCAGAACATCATTATTTGACTGTCCCACCCCTCAGCAGCACATGCCTGAAATGAAGAGCACGTGGTTCAGAAGCAGCAGTGCTTACACAAAATATGTGCCTGAGATGCTTCGGGCTTCAACCCTGCTCTCTACAGAGCCTCTTGCCATTCTGCCAGCCCAAGAAATGGGTCAAAATGGAGTAACTTCTACAGGGAGCAGCTAAGGACTGGAGGATTCCTGAGGACTGCAGGAAAGCCAACGTCACTCCAGTCTTCAAAAAGGGCAAGAAGCAGGACCTGGGAAACTACAGGCCAGTCAGTCTCACCTCCATCCCTGGAAAGATGATGGAACAGCTCATCCTGGATGTCATGTCTAAGCATGTAGAGGAAGAGAAGGTTATTGGAGTGGTCAACATGGATTCACCAAGGGGAAATCATGCTTGACCAATTTGGTAGCTTTCTGTGATGGCATGACTGGCTGGGTGGATGAGGGGAGAGCAGTGGACGTTGTTCACCTTGACTTCAAGCAAGGCTTTTGACTCAGTGTCCCATAACATCCTCACAGGTAAGCTTAGGAAGTGTGGGTTAGACGAGTGGACAATGAGGTGGATGGAGAACTGGCTGAATGGCAGAGATCAGAGGGTTGTGATAAGTAGTGCAGAGTCCACTTGGAGGCCTGTAACTCGTGGTGTTCCCCAGGGGTCAGTACTGGGTCCAGTCTGGTTCAA
>RSEF01000023.1:1716996-1767777 GCA_003993805.1 Himantopus leucocephalus
AAAAAAAAAAAAGAAAAACACAAAGCAAAACATCTAAGATGAAAACTTGGAAAATTTCCGGTGAGTGGAGACACTTGAATTACCTTGGAACAAAGGTTGTTGACTTTCCTCATAAGGAGAGAGAGTCTTGTTTCTAAAAACCTAAAAGCTTGCTAAATAATTGTTTTCTTCTTTATTGATTTGTTGGAAGTTTAAAAAAGCTAAACCAGACACTTTAGAGTGAAGCAAATGTTTACTTCAGACAAAATGAATGGATAAAAATTCCAGTTATTTCAACCATTTTAAAGTATTTTAATTCTGTAATTTATGCACTAATCTGCACTGCCAAAAAAGTTTGAAACTGGAGTAATGAAATACATTTTTATTCATGTTTTGAGGCCTCTTTCTTCCCATTTCTGTGTAAGCAATTTTTGAGGTGAGGATGAAATCACAATTGCCTCTCAGAGAGCCAGGTCAGTGGGCTTATGGCCACCTGATGATGTAATGGGAAGTCTTCACACAGAAGTCACTGGGTAAAGTCTGCTTGCTCTTGTGCAGGACATGAGAGGAGTGTGTCAAAACACTCCCTCTGGATTTTAAAACTCTGGCTCCATTAGTACACCTCACAAATTTAAATATGACATGCAAGGAGCAGTATGAATAATTGTTCAAGCCATGAATAATAGCTTGAAACTACTGTCTGGGGATGGATGCTCAGGTCACTCAGAGTCCTTAGAAGGGTGATCATTTAAGGAGACTGTTGAAGGAAATTTGGAACACGGTTCACAAGCCTGGTCCTGTGAACACTTTTGGACAAGGCTGATGCACTAGGAGGGAGAAGCAGCAACCGGACCTGCAGAAGGGATGTGATGGAGACTTCTATTAGCAGGGGGATAGGCATGACTGGGAAGGTAGAGCAGGATTTTATTTGGGCAGGTCCTGAAGAAGCACATGGATATTGCATCGTACGGAGTGGGCAAAGGATGGCAGGAGAGTGGCTAACCCTACTGCCATGTAGATAGGCATCTAACATAGAGAGAAGGTTTCTGAATCCTCTGGGTGAGGGGAAGCTTTGGGTTAAAGACAAATGTACGCAGGAGGGGCAGGTTTTGCTGAAGGTTAAAATGGCACCTGGTCAACGGGGTCTAAGTAATTCAAGGAAGCACATATGTAGCTCCCTCTAAATCATTATACACAAACACAAACCCTGGTCCCTTTTATGCCCTCAAAGTGTAAGGTAAAAAAAAACCAAACACAAAAGCCAGGCAGGAATCAGGGGCTTTCACTCTCCACCACCACTCACTTTTTTCCTTTCTTTTGATTGCATGCCCATCAAATCCACAAGAAAATGCATTCCTGCATCCAGAGTATCTGCATATCACTTGTCCCACCAAAACCATAATAAATGTGAACACAAGCTTAAGACCTGTTCCAGTGATTCATTAGCTGTCTAAAGTGAAGGTAATAAATCACTGGAGACAGAGATCAAAACTTTTTTCCCAGAATGACAGTAGAACCACCACACAAGCAATACTAGAACAGCTCTCTGGAAGTGTCATCTGTCTAACCTGGTACATGTGAGATGGAAAGCAGGGCTCATGGTACAGTTCTCCAATGATTAAAATGAGGAGAGGCAATCAGAGGTGCCTTCTGCATGCAAAGGCATGTCTGCAAGGAATTGATAGCAGCAGGAATGGGATGAGGAGGGGATCTTTCCCATGTCAGGAACACAGTAACTCTCAGTATACCAAATACCTTGACCTTATGCAGAACTTTTTGGTTCAAAGGACCTCACAGCTTTTTATCCTGGGCTCTTGATCATTTTCAGGAGGGAGTGTGCTCACAGCTCTGTGCTCTGTAGCTCACTTGTACAGGGAGGAAAGCCTATGCCCAGCTGCAGCTGCAGGAGGTTTTAGGAGACTGTGAGTGATTAGTAGGTGGAACTGCCCCAGATGTGCAGCTGATGCACAGGCATCTGCAGAAGGGCTCTTTAATGACTGCCTTGAATCAAGTTTGCTTCACACCCAGAAGTTCATCTACTGTTGCAACTTGCACAGAGCTGCCAGCTCTACTTCTTCAGCAAGTGCTCACAAGCTCTTTGGGTCAGGAACCTGGTATCTTTTTCTGTATTCATCCAAAGTTTTCTGTCCTGGCTCCCATTCCCAGTTCCCTCATCCCTTACTATATCTCAGGAAAGGGAGCGGGTGTGAAGACAGGAAAAAAGGGGAAAGAATATAGCTAGGAAAGGAACCTCCTCATTACTCTGCCCAGAAACAACCCCACAGGATGCCTTGCACAAAGGTAGCTACTGCTGCTTGCTCTTGGGCAGTCCTACCAAAGTAGTCTCTATCTAGTCTTAGCTTACCATGTGTATGTCCTTGGTCCTCTCCTGGACTCTCTTCCTCTCCGTTTCTCTTGTGATGTACTGCGTTGGAGGCTTCAGATGGAATGGCCACCAAGGTCAAGCAAGAAGTGTCATTTGATGATGTCCTTGTGGACAGGTGCTAGCAGTACCAATACCACCGGCTTGAGTGCTTCCCACCAGCAGCCCCCACATTTCTGCAGGCTCAGGTCTGGCTCATCATTTACGTTGAGCTCAAAGCCCAGATAACTTCACAAACAGCAATGAAAATGATCCTTGGCCAAGCAGCAGGGTTGCAACTGAAGCACCTGTGCATGCCCAGGAGCTGCAGAGAGGGTATCACAGCTTTCCTATTGCTCCCTGGAGGTCCTAGGAACTCAGTGAGCACATGTACCCCACACACCATGATCTGCTTCCTTCAGGGTGGATCAACAAGACTGTGGTTTTGGTCAGCCTGTCTCCATCCCACCCTGCCTGTCCACTCGTGCTGTGCTCAGGGCTGTCATTGCCCTGGAACCTGCCCTGTGCACCTGGAGACAGGTGTCTTGGATTTCACCTGCCCCTTTACAGAAACTCTGAAGCAGTTGTCATTATGTGTCTTACAGCTGAGTCTGTCTCAAATTTGGGAAATTTAATATCTCCGAAGTTCTGTGTGGATGTACGTTTTAAAGTTTGTAGTGTTAATATTTCTCTTTCCTTTTTCTACATTTCCTGTAATATAATATCTCCTTGTTCATTTTGCTGGAGTTAACATAAAAATGTTCTATCAACTGATCTGAAATCTTTTATTCCTGGCAACAGTGTCCCATCAGGTACAGAGAGCAGTGCTGCTTTCGTTGTATTGTCACCGGTCTCCCACTGCCGGGTCTGTACAGACCCTCTCTTCTTGCGTCCAGTGCACCCAGGTTTGTGCCACCATTCCCAGCGGGTCATCTGGGAGACCAATGCCATGATAACATGAACCCCCAAATTGCCATTCTGAAAAAGAAAAACTACCTTGATGGTTAAGAGCAGCGGGAGGGACAGTAAACAACAGTGTGAGTGTGAACCAGGACTCAGCAGCATACTGCTTTACGATCACAATACACAATATATTTGCGCACTTAAGCAAGCTGTAAATTTTTGGAGCCTTTACAAGCTCCACAGAAACCTGCCAGGCTTGTGAACTGCTGCAGAGAACTGTCAGGAGAACAGGAGCTCCCGACAGCGGTGAAAATGGCTCAAGGACATGATCACAAGGACATCCCTCCACGAACGTGCTGACTCTGCCCTTCCCTGGCACAATGTCACCTCTCTCTTGGTCTATGCAGCTCCATTAATGTAGTGTTAATGTAACTCTTTTATATGCTGATATTCTTCCACGTTCAGGGAATAAAGTAAACCATTAACCAAAAGACCCCTAAATAATTGATAAAATAAAGGATGACTGTTATATTATTCAAACACATGCTTTTATTTTTAAACTTCCTATGTTGGCTCTATATGTGGACATAATTTATGTTTTGGGTGAATGCCATTTTGCGTTTAACTCATGAGTCTGACACCGTCTTAGGCGGCATCGTGTATGATCTTGAAAAGAAAGTGAACAATGAAAGATTTGCAGATCACACAGAATTATTTAGGTCAGTCAAGACCTCGGAAGAATGGGAAAAACTCCAGGTGGACCTGCCAAAGGCAGGTGAATGAGTAGATTGGTGTCGGATGAAATGTAAGATGGATAACCACCAGATTAGGAGGAATAACTTGAGCTTTTTATGTATGTGGCTGGGCAAGGAAAAGCTGCATGTGGTCAGTTACAAGACACCTCAGCTTGGTGGTAGCAGAAAAGAATGAATGAATGTGATGATGGGCTGTATAAAGAATGAGACAGAAAAATGATACTGAAAACATGCTAATATTATTGGATAAATCAATGCTGCTCTCTCACTGACAATATGCTGTGCAGTTTGTCACCTTATTTAAGGAGGAAAAAAAAAGTAGTGATTTCAGAGACAAACAATGAAGATAAGTGACCTGAAGAAATTTCTGCAAGAGGAAATGTTGAAAAGCCCCTTCCCTACCGCTCTTTGATATGTGCCACAGTCTCCATTTATCTTTTTCCTTTGCCTGCAAGTCATTTTGTTCTCCTTCTGCTTTCCATTATTTTGATTAAGCACTTTTGGGGGCTCTGATGTATGAAAGACTATATGTGAAGTGCACTGGACCAGTATTGCCCCTTCAGTTCCTGCTTTGCCTTAATTGTACTCTTAGCCCTTTGTTTGAGTATCCACTTATTTCATTTATCAGGATGTTGGAAAGCAGCCTTTTCTTTGAAATTTTTTTTCAGCTAATTTTAGTTTGTTTTATTACATGCACATTGTCCAAGAAAGTGATTAATAATATTGCATTGCCTTCATGGCTTGCTGAAAAGCTTTGGCTGAAACTTTTTTTTTGACAAAATAATGAGTCTTTGAGTTTATGAAGCCTTCCCCAGAAGTAGTTGCTTTCTTCAAATGTTTGATTATTTTTTAAAAAAAAATTCGAAACCAAAGTGTCTGAAAACTGCAAGTTTTCTTTTAATTTGGAAATACTCTTACTTTGATACCTTAAATAAATTGTAACTTGGCTTTTTCATGTCTCTGGTGTCTTCTGTGTAAGATTCCACAGATGGGTTTTTGCATCCCATGAAATTAAAAATCGTCACTGACTGTTTAATCCAAGCCATTTGCAGCTACCTCCAGCTGATGCAGCCATGCAGTGACAGGACTTTAGCAACTGCTGCATCCTGTGTCACTGTGAATGCATTTCACATGCTGCAAGTGCTGTAGTAACCATCCTCTTCCATCTTCTTCACAATGAATTCTCCTTACCTCCAGGGTAGTTTCCAAGTGGCTCTAATGAACTCTTTCAGAGCACTCTAGCACTTCTTGATTCCTCATTTAGGTGTATCATTTAAAGGATATGAAGAACTTTAAGGATTCACTGTGTTTTAAGTCCAAGAAGATAAAAATCATCTTGCCTCCAGCATAACGGACCACAGGACCTCATCCTGTAACCCCTGCATCAAGAACCACAGTGGCTGAATGACTGTAGGGTGTCTATTCAGTTGTCCACCTGAGGTGTCTTAGGGCAGGTGAACCCCTGCACAGTGCTGTTGAACCTGAGATGGGGCAGGTCAGAGTTCTGGCTGGCTAGAGCAGCAGCTCAAAGGCAGATGTGGCAGTGCTGTGTATCTCAAGTGGTACGGGACATTGTGTGTGGTGACTGAAAGGGGCTTTGAAGTGAGATCCAGGTTGCACATTAAAATACAACTGCCTCCATGTGAGCGGGGCATCTCTGCTCCCACCACAGCCAGTGGAGAGCAAACCAGTACAGATGGTGGAAGCTGGAGAGCAATCCCACTCATGTCATGTAGAGATCTACTGAGGGTGTGCCGACCCCCTTTCTAGGTTTCTGCTGATTGATCAGATATTCAGTGACCAGAATGGGAAGCAAGATACCCACATATAGACACCAACATGTAGCTTTCTTAATCTGTACCTGAATCTCCTTCTAAATGAAGTAGAACTTAGCATATCTGGGACATTTGACCAGGTACCTGCTAGATCTAATGCAGGTTTTCTCCTACACTGCTATCCATGTGTCCCATTTTCTTTCTTCGATTGCTTGTATATTTAGCTGGAGGGAAACATTGTTTTATCTGTGGTAAATAACCTTTATGACAGTTGGAGAAAAATGTCCAGTTCCAACTTGGTTTGTAAACTTTCTACTCAAAAGTGTTCTACTTCATTTTCCACTGCAATGATAAGTCTTTTTGCTGTTTCCGATCACTGAGTGGCCCGAGGTCATGCAGGGTCGGCAGTGGAAACAGCAGTCTTGATGTATACATGAATTGATACCTTTTCCCATTAAATCTCAGAGGCTCTGAAAACACGTTATAAGATTTGGGAAGAAACAAAAAAGCAGTTACTTGTGTTGTTACTTCCCTGGTGAGGACCAAATTAAAAGAATGGAGAATGAGGCTGGTATGTGGTGGGCAGAGCAGGGGTCCATATTTATTTACATGTTGCTTAATCTCAGAGGTCAGATCACTCCCTATTGGTAATTCAGTTTGCCTTCCTATATGGCAAGGATGGTGATAGTGAGAAAAATAATTGCATCATAAATGCTGACCTAGAGTCAGGCACAGTGAAAACAGGGGCGAAGTTCATTTATTATTTCCCCTAAGGGCAATTTTGATCTTCAGTGGTGTTCATTGCCTAGGATCTTAAGATGACCTCTCCCGGGCCTGGTTTCAGTGCTGCCTACCCTCAGCTTTTGATCTGGTCGTAGCTGTTCCTGTGGAAGGACTACAGACCCGCCGTGAACGTTGACTGAGACTTGCCTGTTGCTTATGGGATATGTTGCAGCTGGTGGCTGGCTCAGGGAATGCAAATGTCTGATGGTGTGCCCCAAATTCAACCTGCCCTGGGGTTTGTTTCCTTCACACTTGCCTCAGCTCTGGCCTTTTTAATTCTTTAACACAGAGGCACGGAGGGGATGGAGTGGGCAGATCTGCACACAACTCTTGTAGGCAAGAGGAAAGCCACTCAGGAAAAAATTACTGAAAAATGTGGAGGTCCTTCAGAAGGCATCAGCTCCACAAACCCATTCTGGCTCCAGCTGTTACTGTAACAAGAGCATACTGAGACCCATGCAACCAGCTCCTCATCTCTGGCATGAGCCAGCATCAAACTTCAAAGAACGGCCCAAGAACCACTTGGAAGATCTGCTCCCCTTGTCCCCCTAGCCATATAAGTTGTCCAAATGTCTGAACCTACTAGCAGGTTTTGGCCTTGCATAAGATAGCAGAAGTTCCTTCATCATCATCCTTCCAAAAGGAGGAATCTGCAGTCAATCCATAAATATTTTTTGCCAGCACTGTTTGTCCTCCATCAGCAGATGAGGAGTCTCTGTGACCCTGGCTCCACAGGCTCTGTACAAGTCTTGGTCAAGCCTTGTTGGGAAGGTGACCTGCATGTCCCTTCTGATGGAGGGAGGCTGTAATCCCACTCCAGCATGAATGCCTGTCACACTCTGCAGTTTGCCTGCCTTGCAAAGTGTCTTTCTACTGACTCCATCAAACCTGCAATGTGACAAATCCAAGCCTGGCCCTGACCTTGCAGCTTGGCCCACCATAGTCCACAGCTTCAGGCGGATCCAAACTGGTGTCAGGTCCCAGGTGTCCCAGGACACACACTGCTTTGTTTGGATGTGCTGTCTCAGAAAATGTAATGCTGATCCAGATTTCATAGCTTCACCTAGACTTGCTTTTAATACCAGACATGCTTAAGGGTGAAAACAAGTTTATTCTGGCAAAACAAGAGTTTAAATTCCTAATTATAAAGTTTGAAAGAATATTGCAAAAGAGAAAATAAAACACAATTCTAGATCATACTAAACAACAGGATTCCTTCTCACCCCTGGTATCTCTCACCTGAAATCTCTTGGGCGTGTTGCAGCTGTAAGTGCGCACATGACAGAGTGGCTTTGGCTTTCAGATGGGGATTGGGAGACGTGTGGGTCTAGATCTGAGGCTGGCTGACAGCAAAAACTACAGGGGTTCTTTCAAAAAAATGGTAGTTTGTCAGACAGGCTGGCACATTAATGGGAAATTTCAGCAGGAGCACTCGAGAAGCCAGAGGGGGTATAATAAGTGAAACTGGTGAAATCCAAGTTTGTACAGTGGTGCTGGGAGGAAGGAGGGTAAACATGAGGAACTCAAAGTCACCGCCAACACAGTGACTGATTTGACATCAAAGGCAGTGAGAGCCCCCAAGTCTGGAGTGGAGGTGGGGAGAACAACGGCTTGTTTGGGAAGGGCAGGCGAGGGGGACAGAAGCACTCTTTGGAAGACTGATAGCCCATAGACTTGTTCAAAACCCAACAAAAGTTAAAGTCAGATTTGTATAATGTGTTTGGATTGAAATAAGAGACAAATAACAAATGCATGGTTATAGGAGCCAGTTTGCAGGAGCACAAGTTAATGAGGAACTCCTTAAGCACAAGTTAATTAGGAACTCCTGAAGGAGAAGGAAGAAACTGCCTTAGAGACAAAGGGCAAAAATGCTGGTGCAGAAGGAAGGCAGAAGCAACAAGATTATCATTATGGAGTCCTTTAAAAAAACATGAAAGTCAAAAAACATTAAGAGAGACAAATCATTAACAAGGAGTGAGTGTAAAGCACATGGTGATAATGTCAGAAACCCTTAGACCAAGGTGCGATATGGTTAGCAAGAGGCAAGTGGTCTTCTTCCTTGTTTAGTGCGATGTCATATCTAGAGAAAAGAAGATTTTGGTAGGCTTCAGTATTCAATGACTTCTTTGCTCCTGCCTTCATGAAAATCCTGCTAACATAATTAATTGTAAGAGCAGTCAGATGGGCAGATCAGAACGTGGAAAGAAGCAGCTTGAGAATATCTAAGAAAATGGATGGCGTGGGGCACCGAGATGTTGCGAGGTTTAGCACAGAGTGCATGAAGAACTAGTTCATGGCAATCCCTGAAACCAGTTCTCTTCAGGCAGTGATGGAGGATGTTTAAGGTCCAAGAGGACAGAAAAATGGCAAACACAGAAGTATCTACCTTTAAAAGCAGGAAAGGAGGACTTGAGAGCTGCACATGAGAATAATCTAACTTGTGCAGCAGAAGGATACAAGAACAAATTATTAAATAATCAGTTTAAAGGTGCCAAGAGGATAATAAGGTGATAAAGAAAAATGGACATGGATTTATGAAGAATAAATCTTGTCTAACTACTTTTATGTATTTCTTCCATTTAGTGGATATGGGAAAAGCAATAAGTAAAATAAATCTTTGGCAAAGCCTTTGAGAGTTTTCTTTGACAGGAACAGCAGTTTGATAACCATTGTCCAGCTCATAGATCTTGTTATGAAGAAGGCAGTGATGAACTGTTTTTCATCTCTCCTTGGGAAAGAAAAATAGAAATCTGATTAATTTGCAATAAAGAGGATTTAGGTTAGATGCTAAGACAAAACATCCTAGCTAAAAAAGATGTGGAGTACCAGGAGAAGCCACACAGGGAAGCTGTGGAGCCTCCATCCTTAGAAGATTCAACGAACATCTAATGGTCTTGGAAATCCTCAGGCAGCATCTCTGTGGCGAGCGGTCTGTGCGACTCCTTAGCATCTCTTCCCACCTTCTCCTTTTCATCCAAAGGCAAATGGCGTTTTGCCACATGGTAAGGCCTTGCAGGTGGTATTTCAGGTGTCACTTCTGACCTCCTCATTTTTCTGATCTGATAGTGACTCTGCTGTAGCTCTGTATACGCTCTGCAGCTTGTTTGGAGAGCATTCAGACACTTCTCATTCTGGTTAAAAATTTTTATTTCCTTCTTACTGTCTTTACTGGGCTGCCACTCTGGTTCCTGAAAGCCTGTCTCCTGGGCGTGCCCTCATGACCTGGGTTCTGAGTGTTTCATCTAGGTGAACTTTTAAGAGGTGTTAAGAGGTGACTGTTAAGACTTGGGAGTGGAACAACAGAGTGGAGATGACCTCTCATATATACCTCGTAATGGACATAGAAAGGGTAGAAAGACTGGAACATGGCAGGGGACAACCTCATTTTGGCAATCACACAAGAGCCATCTCTGCCAAGGTCTTTGTTAATGATGTAGGCAGCCCTGGGAGCAGCAGCTAATACAGGTACATCCTCCAGTGTCACATATGAGCTCCACTTTTGTTCAGAACATCTAAAAGACGGTTACAACTGTTGCTTAGCCAACATGAAAATTTCCACTGATGCTATATCTGTTCCTGCTAGCATTGTTCCAGGAAGGACTAACCATGACCCTGGGCCTCCCTGGGCTGAGCTGTATAGAAACAGAGAACAAAAAGATGTACCCCAGAAGCTCTGGAGTGGGCTTGTGGTTTGGCTGTGCTCCTCTCTCTGCTGGGAGATCAAATGTGGAGATGCCAGACCACACTGGGTGAGCATATTGCTGTGGAGGTCTGTGTAGGCATGAACAGATGGGGAAGCCAAGGGTCAGGCTCCTCTTGCCTTGTATCCCATGTTTTCACACAAGTGCAACGTGCTCCCATAGTCTTTGCACAGTAGTTTGCATGAGTATAGCTGGCTAACCACAGTCCAAGTCTGTGGGAAATTAACCTCCTGTGACCATACTTAGCACTCTCCCAGTGATGGAGTTACTTTTGTGTAGATGTACGTGTTCAGGAGCAGCAACTGATCAGAGCAACTGAGGGGACCTATTGTCTCAGCTGTTAGGAGCTTGTTCTGAGTTGTCCCTAAGGAGAGCCTGACACTTTGGAAAGACTTCCGATGAAGGCTGTTCAGGTCCCAGAGAGTCTAGCAGTGTGTGCTCAGATCAACCCACTGTCGTCCATCACCCAACTGTGTAAATGAGGCCCAAATCTCCTTTCTGAGCAAAGGGGAGGGCAGGTAGGAGACTTCACGTGCAGGCAGTTTACAGGCATAGACATGGTGTAGCTGGCAGAGGAGTTACCATCCATGCCACTCTATGTGGCCTCCCCAGCCATTATAGAGCCATCCCATGGGGACTGCCAGACGCAGGCTGTGTGCTTCAACACCGCAGACTGCACTGGGCATAAATACTGCCGCTTGCCTCCACATTTAATTTTCCCTAGAGCAGAAAACAGGCCATTTAAGCAGTTTGTATTTTTAAATGCGAAATGGATGGTATCAAACTGAGCTGTTTGGGTAATAATTCTTGTAAGATCCATATGAAAATATTCTGACTGACTCAGCTGTCACTGGCTGGGAGTTTGCAGGTACTCAATACGATTGTCATATATTGCAAGACCAGAGCTCACCACCATGTATTGAACTGTCTAGCAAAAGAGATTCATTCTATGGGCGCTGCATATTTAAATACCTAATGGCAGTAATGTCATTGGAGACCAGCCACTTCAAGCTAATCCTAGTGAGGTTTGATGTAGAGGACATGCACCCAGTGCACTCTTTCCCTGGGAGACTTTATTGTCTTGCATGTTTGTTCCTTTCCTTTGAAGCAAAGCTTGAAGGTTGCAGCTTCTACTTCAGTCCTGAAAGGCATGTGTGGCATGTCTGTATTTTCCTACTCTACCAGTTTGGCCTAGTGAAAGACTGGACCGCCCTCCACCACTTTTTTTTTTAAACAAAGAGGGAGGCTGTCTTTCTTCCACAAATACCAACCTTTGTATGTGCCCCAGTCCAGCCCTCACTATAGAACTCACATTTAAAGGTCACCTGGTCATATATTTATTGAAGAGCTTTGCAGACATCTGCACGTGGCCAAAGAAGACATAAGTCAGGTACTCGCCCACTGACAAAAGTGCTTTTTTGAATATAACCGCTGTGGCTGTATGTCTGTGCTGATCAGTGTCCAGCCCGGTCCCAGCAAGAAATGGGTCACTGAGGTGAACTGCTTGCTCTGGCAGATAGTGATTTTTCATAATTACTTTTACAAAGTCTTAGTCCTGGCTGTGAAGGGAGAGGCAATTACAGGAGGAACATGCACTACAGAGCTGGAAGTGTCTTCCCAATCCTGGAAATAAAGCCAAACTTTTCTTCTAAAGGACTCTAAAAAGATGCCACTTACCTCCTGCTTTATCCATGCCTTGTCTTCATCCAGTTATTTTCTTTTATTTTGTTTCAGCAAGGCTGTGAAGCTTAATTATTGTCAGTACTATTGAAATTGTTACAGGGATATCAAGGAAACAGTAGGAAAAGATTTCACTTGGGTTTCTGTGTTGAAATATTCTTGTTCCATCTCTTTCCAGTATGCCAATAACATGAATTTCTAGCATTGTCCTGAATAAGTCTGGGAGCCCTAGACAATTATGTAATATTTTGCATAAATGTTTTATAAAAGACTGCTTAATCACCATCTTGCACCCATGACACAGGAGATGTGGTCATCGGCTGAAATTCCTCCAGCAGAGACTGAGCTGACCTCGCTGAACTCAAGGCTGTGTTGAAATGTGATCTCTTTCAACAATCAACCACTGGCCTGGGGGCACAATCACCTTCATCCCTGCTCCAGATCAGCCCTACTCTGGAAAGTGTAAAGCAGCACCTCCAGGGAAAAGAAGATGCTCTGTTTGCAGATGCGTGTTTCCAGTCTGAGGGCAGGAGGGATCTCTAAAGAGGCAGGAGACTCCTAAAGAAATCTACTTCTTTGACCCTAAACTCTTTCAGGCACATCTCAGTCCCCACTTGCTTGCGATGGACTTCCCTTGCCACCGGGACGGCGGTGGGGAAGGCGGCAGGGCTGGACGTGCACAGCTGTGCTGCCTGGTCCTGGACACCCCGCCGGACGCAGGTGTCCTCTTCTCTTTCCTACGTGACACTCAGTCTGCACCATTCCATCAGATCCTCTGTGTCTACATACGACATCCTTAAAAAACGTTAAGAGTACAAGCTATTTCCGTGGTTGGCAGCAAACACAAAGAATTGTTCGCTATATCTGTTGGCTACTTAAAAACAGGAAATGTTCTTTCCTTAGTGCTGCTTTCTAGTAGGGGAGATTTGTACAGAGCACTGCGCCTGTTCTCCTTGCTAAGGCGAATTTTTGTCACGGCACACGCTGTCTCATTTGCATGAAGCGTACAGCATGTCTCGAGGTAACTGATGTAAACAGAAAGGGTAAGTACAGTATGGAGATCAGTGGGGTGTTTTATCTCAGCTGCTGGAAACAACTGAGATCAGTCACTGCAAAACACAAGCAGTGAGTTGGGTATGATTTTTTTAAGTTTCAGTGCCAGAAAGCATTCCTCAGTTTGGAGCTTCACCTTCAGTAAAAAGGCAGAAGAAACACTCTCTGGGGTCTCTTAACTTTCTTTTGCTGCTGGCTTTTGCTTTCCACCTTCAGACATGTCTGCACATATGGATTAGTATTTTCTCTTTGATCACATGCAGCTGTATGTGTGTGTCTGACTCCTGTAATGCAGAAGATTTGAAAAAGAGCACTTGTGGGGGACAGTGTTGGTTCAAAAGTCAGTCAAGGGGGGCATTTCATCCACAGGCAACAGCTCTTCTGGAAGCAGTGGGAGAGGAATCAATGCATAAAGTTTCTTATTTTCTTAATCATGCTCCTATTCTATCTTTCCTGGGAGATTTATGAGCCTGTGAATGTTGGACAAACACCAATAATAGTTACACATTTTTAGCATCTGAATGCTTTGCTTTGCCTGGCTTCATACGGAAAGACAAGTCCAGACAAGGTGGTCCTCCAGAAAATGGTTTATTGGGACAGCATTCTGGCCTGCAGCCATGGCACCTTGGGCAGTGATCTTATCAGACCTCCTAAACAGAGCAGGGTTGGGCCTGTTTGTTACTTCAGTGGAAGACCTCCGAGGAGAACCTGGGTGTTGCAAGACATGGTATCAATTGTTCTCTGGGCAATGCTTTCCCTGGAGAGGAACGAACCCATACTGCAGGCTACTGTGCTGCTGAAATGGCACCAATTCAGGGAGATGCAAAGCCCAGCTGAACTGATGATGAAAAGCAGAAGGAATAAACACAATCAGATCTGTATTCTCAGTGGTATTCAAGGAAGTTAGGGAGGAACTGGCCATTGATTTCCAAGGAGATCTGGGTAGCTAAATACTGCAGGTTCCTTTGGGATTCCCAGACCAACTGAGTGTCTTTGAAGTGTACAGTTGATTTGGCAGAGCTATCAGCAAGGCTTTGCTTGTTTCTTATTTTAGCCAACTTTGATATGTGGGCTGAACTTTGCCTTAACTTACAGTCCTCTGGAAGTGCTCTCATTCCATTTTCTATTAAGTAGTGACTTGCCTGACAGGTTTGATGTGATTTCAGATAATCTTCTGCTGAAAACAACCACATCCATAATGATGACACTTTTGGCCTTGACATGACTGTACCTTTGGACTTGATTAAGGTGCCTAAACATAGACTTCTAGTGACCTTTGAGACCCCTTAGGGTATCTGAAACATCTGCATAGGGTGGCAGACATGATGGGTCTACAGAAGACCTGTTCTTTTCTTAGCTGGCAGCTGGTGGACGGGTGGGCTGCCCCTACCCACTTGAGTGGGGCTAGATTCCTGCGTGCAGGTTACTGGACTGAACTGCCCATGTCCATAGTGTTTAGGGCCAGAGTGGACTATCATGTCTTCAGGATAAGATTCAACTCTTAGTTAAGGCAACTAAATGCAGGTGTCTGCATCTAAGATGCTATAGCTCAGCTAGGGGTCTAAGGTCTGATTACAGCCAACGGAGAGCTAGTAAGTCAGTCAGTTGAGTCTTGAGTGATGCAGACACCAGGTGATCAGCTGGATTGCTCTTTAGGCTCCTCTGACCAAGGCCTCAACTCATTCACTTACACATAAGTGGCTAGTGACATTTCTAATTACCTGTTTATTCCATCAACTCTCCAGCTCTCACTGTAAAAAAGCAGTTACCCAAGACTCCTATGACATGTTTGTTCCTTGTGGATGTTTCGGATACCTTAAGATGTCTCATATTACAGTTGATGTCTACGTAGAGGAAAGTGAAGAGCACTCCACATGTCCCCGAACTTTAATGTAAGCTTAGAGCTACAGTGCACATGGATTCACCAGATTTTAGGTGTCTTAATTGCAGACTGCATCCCACCCCTTTCTCACCTTCTGAATAATCCAGAACAGACACTTTTTCCGGTGAATACTGCATTAGATTTTATAACTTTTGGAGTAAGAAAAGGTCTTTTATAATTTTGGTGTTATTCACAACAGGCTGTTCTATTGCTACAACAAAAACTATTGTCGTTAATACTTGTGTATAGACCATCCCTTGGATGAAATGGTAGACAAAGAAACTAGAAGGAAATGAAGCTTGTTAAAATGATGTCTAATGTAAATTAGACAAAGATTCTGTGACTGTTTTTTCTTACTCTTTTTTTCCTATGTTAAATGTAAAGATTTTGGGGTAAGGACTTTTCTTACCATGTGCATGCACAGATTTCATTAGCTTGATACGGCCTCAATTGTTATGTTGTACAACTAACAAATACTAATCTTTGCTATGTGTTTTCCAGCTCACTACATAAAAGACTCAATTGTTGGTTCTTTCTGCCTCTTCCCTTAGGAGACTATTGCATATTCTGTTTGCTCTCATTTGATGTATAATTCTGGCTGATTATTCTTGATGGTGTTGCGTGACTAATTACCAGTATCATAACTTGTTTTCTAGCATCATAACATTTCTTCTATTTGTGTCTTTGCATCTGATAACAAGCCATTATCACCCTAAGAAATGATACTATCATTAGAGTATGATGTAGTAGGACAGAAAAGAAGTTTTTGCTAGCTGGTGGTAACATTAGATTTTTTTTCCTTTTCTTACAAAGCACTCAGTCTAAAGCCCATTGTTGTTAACTGGCATCTTTCCTTCGGCTTCAGTGAGCTCTGCGATGGGCATAAATCCAGGACCATCAAAAATATTTAGGGGTGTAAGTCCTCTTGATTTCAGTGGAACTTATTTACAGACCTGGCCCTAACCTTTTAAGCACAAGTTACGGGGGAAAAGCAGCACAGAGAAAAATATGGAAAATTCTAACACTTTTCTTCAGTGTCCCGTTACTGGGGTCCCTCGTCTTTCGTTCCCTACTTGGGAATTATCTATTTGGGGCTTCTTCCTAAGTTTCTTGCAGCATCCTCATGAAAACTGGGATAGTTAGGAATAAAGGTACAACTGAATCTTCAAGTAGCATCTGTCACACAGAAAACATGCTTTTTTTCAGCCTGTTATCTTTAGCCTGAACACCTTGTATTTTATATGCTTCTGCAGATGGTAGGGTTTCATTCTGTAGATCCCATCAGAAATCAATGCTTGTAAGCATGTGGTGAGAGTAACGAGACTGGGGTAAAGAAGTTTTCTTGAAGGGGAATTTGCTCAAAGTGTATTTGCAGTGGATCAGAATGCATTCAACGAATAAGTTTGACAAAATAATGACAAGGCACTGAAAGAAATGTAATAGATTAACAAATGGATTGTGGTACTAAGCTAATCAGTAACAACGTTTTGCTGGTGCCAGCCATCTCAAGTCACTGGTGCTCAACCTTACCCACATTTTGGGGGTGGATTAGTGAGATCTAGAGTCTAAAGTGAGTTTTTGTGTATCACCAAATGAAATAATAGAAAAAATGTGCCTAGAAACTCAACCCAATCTCATTGTACTGAGTCTTTCCAGCTTGTGTTGTTCACCTCTTTCCAGAGCCTGCTATACGTTCATGTGTCTGTTATGAGAAGAAATTGGTAATGTGTACCAAGGTCTACCATTGGGGCAATTCTGTTTATTTATGAGCAAGAGGAACACCACTTTTTTTCCTAGAAAGCATTTGGAAGAAATGCTCTCTATGCCTGCCTTTCCAGTGAATTTCAGTTATCAAAGAATTCCCTTGCTACTACTTCTATTCAAGGCCATCTTTCAGAATACATCTCTTTTCTGTTTATGTTTCTGCTGGTTTTGAGGTTTCTCTTTGCATATAGTTGACTAGACAAATAATTTCCTAGCCCCTCTATTTGCCAACATCTTGTACAAATGTTTAATGCTGCTCAGATGCCCCCATCCAGTCAGCTGTTTTGGATGACTTTCTCTCCAACTCCTTGGATTGACACCCATGAGAAAAGGGGTTGATGAGGTCACTGATTTAACTTGATTTTTGATCGACGATAAGAGAGTCATCTTCTGGCGTAACAGCGTGTAAATATGAAAATAAATGAGTTAATTTTCTGTGGAGTCTAAGCTGTGATCGCTATTGCTCAGACCTCTTCCATCAGGACTCCTGCTTAGAGTCATTGAGGTAATGCTAGACTTTAAAGACAGGTAAGAAATATCCTCTAGAAGTTCAGAAGGAGTGACAGCAAGATACTCTAGGCTGAGAGGGTATTCTTTATGTCTTAATATCAAGACAGATATGAGCATCTTTTTTGTTGTCCTTAAAATAACCCTTTATCATGAAGATGTAGCTAGAATAATCACCATGAAAAATGGGCCTACCCTGGACAGAAATGTGCATTGTATCCTGTATTTTTTGAAGGGATATTTATCTGCTTTATTGCAAGGTCAGAGGAAAGTGCAGAACATTTTCATTATAAAGCAGAAAGCCTTGCTGAAAGCATTTTGGTGATCTCCATTGAAGTTTCAACAGAGCCCGGTTGTGTGACTTTTGTGGCCACTCTCCTTTCTTACAAACACTTCAGCCCTTTCTTGGTCCAAAGTGTTCTGGTTGGGTGTGGAGAGTTGTATAAAACCATTTCAAAGAGTGTGTCCTGAACACTCCGTCATCTGGCTATAAAATCTTGGGAAGTTCTGGTCACCAAAGAATGTTGTGGAGGCATCACATGGCTTTTATCATCTCTATGGTCCTTTCATTGCAGGTATCCTCCTTTGCTGATGCCCACAGCTATTCTGTCCAGCCTTGTTCAGATGTTACATAAAGAGTTAGATTTCAATAAGACTCCTAATAAACAAAAGAATATGACCCGTGAATGGGATAGCCTTTTTTTTTCTTTCCAAACACATCTTAAGAATTTGGCGTTTTCCAGAGCTGTGAACACTCAGAGTCCTTTGAGCCATGTCCTTTGATTCATTCGTGGCTGTTTTTTTTCCCTGGAGAAGAACTCCCCACTGTTGTCCCAAGAGCTGTTGAATCCACTTAGATAGAGCAGACACAAAGAGAGCTACAGGGCAGCAAAGAAGATGCTGACTGTAAACACAGAATGAACAGCTGATGGAGACCAAGCTGTGACAATGTCATTGGCATGGACATGGTGTCAGGAAAAGGTGTATCAGAAATGTACAAGGATGTCCTATTTGGGACCCTCTGATAAAGTCATAGATTCTTTTAATAGTAAGGCAGAGGGGGGTGATGCAGTATGTGTCTGAAGAGTACTGTTTAACTGAAAAGGAAAGTTTCTTATCTTATCTGGGATTAGACTAAGGAATTTACATATCCCCAGGCTAAGGAGTGCACTCCCACCCTGTACCTTTCTCTGCTAGAGGTGTTATAAATAGGGACTCGAGTTTCATTTTGCTGGCATTCAGACATGGAGGGCTTTCTGTGGGAACACAAGGCACAAGAGGTAGACATTTTGCTGCAGTGGTTTGAGTGTGCTGGTCTAGCTTGTTCTGAGTGCAGTCTACAATCCACAGAAGCTGACTGAGAGGGGTGGGAGTTAGGTTTGCGCATGACCAGAAAGATCTTCAGCAGAAGGTCTGGTAGGGAAGGGTTGAGCCAGATCCTGCAGCCAGGCTCCATGGGGTCCCCAGCCTTCCTGCAGTTCATGTCCTTCCCGAGAATCTGAGTGCTCCAGACACTAGGTGATGTCTCTGCTGGGTGTTACTGGGGTTAAGGATGGAGGAGGAAGGTGCACACTGTGAATGGAGCAGCTCTCTGCTTTTTAGATATGGTGTCCCACTGTCAGATCTGAGTGGTCAGTGTCAGCATCCAGACTTCCTTCTCCTTGGTTCTTCTTGCATTCTCCCATTCCCTTTCACCTGGAGGAGGCAGATAATAAAGTAGGCATCTCTCCCATGGGATAGGAAATTTGAGGAGGTTTACCACTGCACGGAGCAGGGAGCTGAGTTATCAGGGATGTCCTGCGATCTTACCCCTTTTATTTCCTTTCTTGAGTGACAGTCAACATATAAAAACTAAAAATGCTGCCAGGCTTGGAATAGTTTCTTTTCTGGGCTTCCTTCTACTTAGGCTTTGAACTAGCTAGGTAGGAAACAAGTGTGTGGGTAAAGAGGTGATAATTAGCGGAGGTAGGCAGGCAGTGACAAAGCTGAACGGATGGATGCATTTGCAGGATGCAGAAGGCAAACAAAACATGTGGGAATTGCAGCTTCACAAGATCAAAAATATGCTGATAGGAGAGTTGGTTAGTACTTCTAAAAAGCCATGGTTAGGAAATTAATGAATTACTGGAGGTTTAACTGGGTCAGTGGGGGGAAGTAGGCCTGATAAGGAACGCCTCATACAGGAGTGTTTTGATGTTTGGATACATCTGTTTATTTTCGTCAGCAATATAGATAAGATAACTTCAGGCTGCATTGTAAAGCAGGTTAAAACAGTTTAGTAAACATAGTTATTTATATGCATGAACATACTTGCATAGAATCATACATATGGTAACACATATATTAGCATATACTTCAATTCAGGAGATTTTTCAATCATGATTACAGTCTTTCTCATTAGAGAGGCTTTTTATCACTGAAAGCCAAATTTTCCAGACAAATCACTGTAATTATACCTGTGAGATAAAATAACATTTTTTGGCCAAAGCAGGTCCCTCGACCTCTGTCTCACTACTTTGAGGGAGTCCAGCCAACCTGCTGAGGCAGCCAGAAGGATAAAAAGGAATTGGATAGGAAACCAAATTACTCATCTCTGCTGGACAGACCCCATTCAGGCAGAAAATCCCAGGATCAGCACAGATGCAGCTCTGTGCTGCAGCCCTGCGTGGAAAGGAGAAGTGAGCCAAAGCTCCAGTGAGGATGACCTGTCCAGGGACAGCAAGTGGAGCAGGGAGAAGATCCTCCAACCCACTCAGGCAGACATTGCCACCACCTGTGGTTGTGTCTAGGCAGGGTGTGAATATGGGACAGAGACTGAATACAGAGAAACAGAAATTGGTGTTCATGTGGTCAAGTCCCTTCAATCCATAGGGAGAACAAAGGAGGGAAAGCTCTTCCGTGTGGGAACCGCCCACAGTGACAGAGTGACAGAGCTACATGGCCAGGGGACACTAAATCCCATAGACCAGGCACAGTTGTGTATTGCAAGCAGCAATTTTTCCCATCGTTAGTGCTCCTGGGTCCTGCTCAGACAGCATGTACACGTTGGGTACCTCCTCTCCACCATGCAAGGGTCCTGCTGGACCTTCCAGCTAGGTTAGTCCTAGTGCCCACCTGCTCCATCAGCACTTCTTGTCTCCTCTAGGACCACTTTTTGCCATTCTCCCCTGAGGGAAAAAGACCCTGAGAAAAAGCAGGGAGGTGTAGAGGGGTTTGGATACAGGAGATCTGGGGAGGAGGTGTGGAAACATGGAGCAGGGAAATTGCTTGCTCCCATTCACTTTCCCTGTGATATGGGGAGCCAGGTTCCCAGCAAGATTCCCCTAATGCAAGTCAACATTTTGCAGTGAAGAAATCAGGATCTGAGCAAGTCATCTGAGGTGCACAAGCCATGAAAGAGAAAGCTTTCTCCAGCCCTCCTTAGCAAAAATTTCTTCACTGAAAGGGTTGTCAAGCACTGGAACAGGCTGCCCAGGGAAGTGGTGGAGTCACCACCCCTGGAGGTATTTAAAAGCCAGGCAGATGTGGTGCTGAGGGATATGGTTTAGTGGTGGTTTTGGCAGCGTAAGGTTGATGGTTGGACTTGATGATCTTAAAGGTCCCTTCCAACCAAGACAATTCTATGATTGTATGATTCTTTCCTTTCCCCAGCCCCTGGCGCAACTCCAGGCCTGGAGACCGACCCTTTGTCCCTGAGCATCTCCAGCAGAACAGCAATCCGAACACCCCTTCCTTATGGCTCCGGCTGGTGAGGGCTCTGCATCATCCTCAGAGACAGCCCCATCTGCAACCCAGTGCAGGCAGTCCTCCCCCTCTGCCCTGGGGCACAGTGCCCTGGACCCCCGGGGCCTCTTTACCCAAGGGGGGAGCACCCTAGAAGGGGCAGCTGTCATGGCCTCTTGCATGGGGAACCTGGCAGGGCTCCTTCCATCTGTGGAGGTGACAATTTCCACCTCCAGGGGTTTTGCTCTGGGCTCTGCTGATCATTCAGTTCACCATTTGGATTGCCTTCCCAGGGCAGGACTATGCAAGACAAACACGCAACATGGGCTGCTGCTGCAGAGACCATGACTGCTGCTCATTCCCCCAGCAGTACAACAGGGATGGTAATTGGGAAGCTGCTTTCTAGCAGAAGACTGGAGTGCAGAGCCTGGCCCTGTGGGGGGCTGTGCAGTTTCAACCAGGGGAGTAATTGACCGTGGATGTCAGGGCAAAGACAGGAATCCTTGCAGGATAAGAAAGCAGAAGATAAATAAGAATAAAAACAGATATAGAGGGAATCAGTCCACTAAAATCTTGCTGGAAATCTGGTGACACTGTTGTGCCAGCAGCCAAGTGCTCTAGCATGTCCCTAATCTCTCAGCCTTGGCAGAGCATTGGGTGGAGAAATGCTGGGAGTTTTCCAGGTGGCAGCAGTGCCCAGTGGTATAAACCCACGTCCAGATCAGGGAAATCTTACATACATGAAGCTTCAGAAGGAGGCAAGGAGAAGTCCACATGGATCCAAACAGAGGATCAGGTCCTTAGCTGCACTGTGGAGAGGGTTCAGTGTGCAGATTTGACTGGAGAATATGTCCTCAGTCTGGCCTGGAGAAGGAGGGTGTGGGTTCCCATGGTGGCAGACTAACTTCCCAGACAAAGGCAACGGGCTACAATAGCTAAATGAACAAATTTATTATCTGAGACTCTCCCGCATGGTAAAATCCTTCTTTGTTCATTGATATCCAAGAGCCAAGTAAAAATGTCAGTGCGCTGTGCCAAGGAGCACTCCAGCACTTCATTGCTGATTGTCTGGAGCTCTGTGGCTGCAGAAGGAACCATACCCACGAGCTCGGGATTTTTGACCATCAGTCTCCTACCAATGGTGCCCCCACCATCTTCCATACTGCACCAGCCAGTGCACACACCCTACCCTGGATCCCCTCCCCAGCCCACAGGCACAGCATGGTGCCCCATCCAGGGGATGCTTCACTGCCTGCTCGAGCTCTCCTCCTGCCTTGCCTGGCCCTCCTCAGGGCTGAGCCACCTCTGCTGTTGAAGCCATGTCACAAGGAGCTGGGCTGGTCCCCCCAGGAGTCAATAGTGCAGTGTCAACTGTCACGGTCCCAGTCTTTTCCCATGCACCTGAACTGGGGGTCCTCTGGGAGAGCCTGGAGTCTGTCACCTTCACCCTTCTACTTGTTGACCAGACCTGCTCTTCCCATAATTGCAGTGTTGCTCGTGGCTGTAGCCGGGGCCAGCTATGGCTAGTACATGGGCAGCTATGGGATGGACCTGGCTGCTGTCATGGAAGAAAGGATGTCTCTGGGTGAGCAGGGAAGGGTGGAGGGAGACATCTACTGCACAGCGGGGCTGGGTTTCCCATTGACAGCCTCCCAGCAGGGTGTATTACATAGATGAGGTGAAAGGAGTTCAGACTTTTGGATCTCGATGTGGACATGATTTGGGAACAGAGAAGTGGAGCTTCCTCCTGGCCTGAGCCCCAGGCCCCAGGTCAGGCTGTGGAGCTGATGCTGGGCTCCTGCTGTCCTTTTCTGGTTTGTCGGAAGGAACTGTATCAACAGGGAAGTCCTGGTGGGTTTGGGTATCTGTGTTCACCTTCTGCCTTTCTCTGGATTTGTTGTTGAATGAAATCATATATATGATGCCTACACTGCTTATTCCTTTCCCCCCCCTTTCTTTATTTTTCCTGATGGAGGAAAACTTCCAGTTCAGGTGAACTGTACCAGTTTTTTCTTTCTTTTTTTTTATGGATGGAGCCTAGATGAAAAACAGCACTAGTTTAAATAAGAGCTCAAATAAGACTGAATGGGGAGTTTTCATCCAGCTCCCTTTCAGCATTCCTCAATGGGCTCAGCCCTAACTAGAAAAGGAGAAAATGGGAAGCAAATTCCTCATGAGGAGGTAATGCTCTTAACTAGCTCTCTCAATGAGCCCTTTCACCCTCTTCTCTCTGGGTGTGAGGGCATTGGTAGACTTCAATGGCCCTAACTGGTCTCCACTGGGGCCTCCATCCAGCCCCTGCCCTCATGTCCAGGGGCTCGTCTGAGCTCAGCCCTGGGCCTTCAGACCATACCCGAGCTATACTGGAGAGTGTTGATCTCCAGGTCAGCCACAGCCATGCTCCTGCCTTGTCATGGACCCTGTGCATCCTAATCCTGTCCTGCAGACTGACTTCCCAGATTGACCTGGGATCTCCCTCATCACCAGGATCTTGTCTGGTGACCTGGACTCTGAGTTGAACCTGGTCACGATCTCTGGTTCTGCCCTGATGGCTCCCCATCCCTTAGGCAGCAGCAGCTCTTGCTGCTCCTTGTCAGTGGGGAACCTCGGGCACATATTACTCTTGATTTTCACTTTCAAAAATTTAGTGAGGTCGGTGTATGTCAACACATAATTGCAAATTTAATCCTCCCCAAAGGTTTTGTACAATCCATCTAACATGTCAAGACATACAGAGGCTATTTGGTCCAGAGGAACTTGAGGGAGTAAGCAAAAAGAGAGGGCAAGAAATCACTGCTTTGAGGTAAGATTCATTCCTCTGTAGAGGACCAAAACAAATCTCAGTTAAGCCAGCAAAATAAGAGTTAATTTAACCCTGAAGTCTTGACTTTCTAAGAAAAATTAAAAGCTAAGACCTTAGGCCTCATGGCCTTTCTCAGAAAGCCAGGATATGCTCTCCCAAACTGTAGCCTTACTTACTGATTTCCTTTCCACAATTGCCCTCTTTCTGGGACCGAGTTGCCATTCAGGACCTCGACAGAACATATGCAAAGCACTTCTATTTCCTTCAGAGTTTTATGTAGGGGTGAGACAAAAAGAGCACAACATCTCCCTTTCCCCTTTCTCTGTTGCACACTATGGGTCTGTCTTATCTTCTGCTTGGTCTGTAGCCCTGAAGCATTATGCCAAAAGAGAAACTGGAGGAAAAACTTCCAATAGCATCTCCTGGCAGAAACAGAAAAGGCTGGTGAGCAATGTCATTAATTGCTGGGCAGATGTGGGGTGATGATTTAAATACCTAGACTCTTGGAGCCTGCAGGACAGTTGGATGCCCCAGAGAAAGCACAGAGCTTCAGCAGGAGAGACTGGCCCACTTCATCAGTAAAGATGGGACAGAGGAGATGGCTGTCTCTGAGGCTGGGGAGAGGAAAGGGATGTAGGGAAAGAGTCAGGAATTCAGAGCTGACCATCCTAAAGGCACAGTGTCTGCAGAGCCAAGCTCTGCTGCTCTACACATGCATGAATTCCCCAGAAGAATGTGTTTGCTTGGTGCCTGTTAGAGCAGAGGAATACATCAGATTTACCTGTGAACTGAGCAAAACCAGAAGCTGAAGTTTCCTGTACCTCCCGTCATGGGGAGAGAGGTGGGCGAGTCCAAGGGTGTTCATAGCATCAAAGTCAAACACCACCTCTGCCCCATGCAAGTGCGTTAGCAGAACTAGGAGAGATTCCAGACTCTGTAGAGACAATCATTAATATGTACAAATGTGGGCATTTCCCCTAGTTTTTCTGCAGACTGAAGACTTGTCAAGCTCTGGAATCTTCCTGACTGCAATCCTCAGGATACACCTGGTCCTCTTGTTTTCCTGCGTTAGATAACCAAGAATAAACCACTTGTGGTTTTTGAAGAGTTGTGCCTGAAAACTAGGCTGAGTTTGGAATTGAAATCCACAGCAAAATGAGGAAGAGGTGAATTTACATTAACAGAAGTTGTGGGCACAATCTTGAATGTGTCATTTCTAATTTAGGTGGAGGACTAATGAGCTCCCACCTGCTTTCCAAGGCTGTTGTATAGCTGGTTGCAAGCTTATCTGAAGTTCTGTATGTTTATATCTTTACTTGTTAATTGACTTCAGCACTCATGGTCTCACCTCAGCCTTTTTTTTTCCCCTTTATACATTTCACTGACATCTTCTCCTGGAAATCTTTTCCATCTAATTTTCCCTGAAAGAAGGAGAATCAGTTAGCACAGAGCCCTTGATCTTGCAGGCACTCTTGAGGGTGAGATAGGTACTCGTTAGCAGACCCCAACCTGACAGTAGGTCATGAACTAGGGGGTATTAAAAGAAGAGCACATATCATTTGCCCTCATCCTTGCATATTAAGCTGTCAGCGCTGTGTCCCCAGTGTAAATGGGAAGGGAGCTGTAGGTCTGGGTCTTTGTGTACAGGTAGAAAGCCAAAAGTCACTCCAAGCGTGAAAAAGTGCACGTGATGAGGGCGTAGATTGGGAACAGGACACGTAAGCACCTGCTCACACCGACAGGTATCACACCTCCTCCGGATCACGCCGGCTCTTACGGAGGTGGGGACCGATGGCCGCACTGCCCTGCACTCCCTGACCCGCTGCGTTTTCCTGCTGGCTTACAGCAGCCAGGTACATTACATGTGTTTGGATGAGTTTTCTAGATCAATGCTTCGCAGTCCACGCTTCACTGCAGGCATTGTAGGTCTGTTTGCATGTTGCCCTAATAGCTTCTTCCCAGGGTCTGGGCTGGGGTGTGGGAGAACTGCCCTGTGCTCACTTACCAGTGTGTTTTGTGGGTTGCTGAGTACATTTCAAGGCGTATGGGGCTGGTTTTTTTCTCCAGCTTGCTTTCCTTGCAAAGCAAACTTCATCTTTGAGCACCATTAGCCTTGTGCCTAAGAGCAAGAGGAAAATGACAGCTACCACCAAAAGACACGGCATGCTCCTTGGCAGAGCGTGAAGGCCAACAACACCGTCAGTGCCAGGAAGTTTAAGGAACACACGTATTTCCCTGGACATGGCATTCATGTACCGGGGGTGGTGGGGGGGTGGGAGGAGGGAGCGTGTTCCTGCCCCTTCCACACCAACAGAACATCTTGTTCCTCCTTCTCCATTTTACACAAAAGTAAGTTGAGGACTGAGAAGTTTTGCCCAGTGTCACCCCTCTGCTGCAGTAGAGTTGGGCTGAGGATCTTTCTTTCCTGAGCCTCGTGCTGTGGTCTCTAACAGTTAATGCTCTGCAGTGCTTTCAAAGGTTTTCTTTATTTCCTGCCTGACAGACAGGGGGGAGGAACTTGGTCTGCCACTGAAGGAGAAAGATGTTTTCCTACAGTGCTCACATCCAGCTCCATCCACACCCTCTGCTCAGAAGGACAATTGTTTCCAAGAGCAGTACAAAAACACACCATTCACAGGAAAATAAGAAAAATACAGAAAATTGTTTTCCCTTTTCTCTCCACCAGCAGAAGTCAGGGAAGAAATTGCTGTGTTGCGCTCCAGAAGAGAAGCCTGCAGCGAGGCTTGGTGCCAGGAGAGATTTCCACTGGAGGGGTGATTTCCACTAGAGGGGTGATTTCAACTGGAGAGGTCATTCTTTAGCATCACTGCAGAGTGTGTCCGTCAGCACAACATGCCCATTGCCACAGCACTCAGCTCAGGAGAACTCTCCCTTGAGGCAGGTGAAAGGAGGACTTAATTGTCCCTAGCTTTCCCCCAGCACATCGGGAAGAAGGCTGGAGTAGATGGTTCTCCTGGCTGTGTGCCTGTCACCTTCGGCTGCCCCAGAGCTGAGACAACAGGGGGTCATGTACCCACAGTCACAGCGCTCAGCCAAAACTAGCATGCAGCCCACCTTTCTCCTGCTACTTTCAAACTGCAGGCTCTGAAGTAGGTGCCACATTTCTTGCCCAGAGCTTGCTGATCTGTTATGATTTTCCTCATGGCAGAGGGGCAGCTTGCTGTCCACTAACAGCCTTTCCTAAGGGTTTCACTCACATCTGTTCTGCAATTCCTAGGAAGTGATAAGAGCTGAAAATATTTTTGGACAAAATACTAGAAGACACAGATCTAAGGGGTGCTGGTCCTGAGGAGTCCTGGGCGGCAGCAGAGAATGATGAGTAGTAAAAGATTCAGATATTAACAATTTTTCTCCACTTAGATGTTTTCCTTCCAGTGCTTGTTGCCCTCTGTTGTGGTTTAGGATACCCTCTCTGCTAACTAAGACTTGTTGTCTTTAAGAGCTCACCCAGGTTTCTCCCTTGGTCATCACCTAGGAACACAGCCAAGTGTGAACATCAGACTCCTGTCGGAGTCAAGGCTGGCTCACCTGCCACCACCTCATCCAGGCTGAGAGTCACGGAGAGGATGCAATGCTGCCGTCCCCCAGCAGGAGCTTTGCCACCATGATGGTGCCTCCTGAACCCCATGTCCAGGGGTTTGCAGTACAGAGCGCCTATACTCCACCCAGCTACCTCTGAGCCTCGCTAGCAACATCCCACTCCAGCCAGCTCTGTTCAAGCCCTTCTGAAGTGGTCAGTCCCTGTGGTGTGTGAAGACAGTCAGAAGGATGTGTAGGCAACATATGGCTCAGCATCTTCCATGGGATGGCAAGTGGGAAAGGAAGGCTCCAGGGACTTTCCAATTTTGCAAGCTTGGGTGGAATCTGCTTCTTAAACTTCATGAAATCAGATGTGTGATAACGCCTGGGGGCAGATGCTGCAAATTCCTGGGATCAGGGCTTTGGGAAGCAGCAGTGTAATGCAACCAGATGCTGCATGCCATGGGCCTTTTGGCCAGCTGCCTCGGACACTGCAGCAAGCAACATGTCCATCCCTGCCAGAAAACGTAAGCCCTGTGTGCTCATGCTTTGTACGCATGACCCAGGAGCAACATTCACACTGCCAGACTATCAATCAGGAGCTCTTTTTTAAAAAAGAAAAATAAAACAATAGCCCTGTGTTTTCTTTGGAGTTTCTAACCGCACAGTACAGTTAGCAGCACAAGCTGTGGCTGGCAGCAAGTGCTGCCCGCTCACCCTCCCCAGCAACAGCCTGAGTCATGGCTGTGGTCACAGACAGTGACACAATGCCATTGTCATCCAAAGAATGCAGTGTTTTCCTGCTCTGCAAAAATATTTTGTACAGTGCATTTTCCATGCTCTCCAGAGGAGACACTGTCCAGATTCTTGCTGTAAGTGCCCCCAGGAGCGCTGCTGACTAATACTCCTATTTCTCTCCTCGTGTTCCCCCAAGGTCCCAGACTTATTTACACTCTGCACAAAGAACTCCGAGTCAAGGCTGGTGAAGTGGATTTCCTCAGCGCAGCACATGCACTGAAGCGTGAGGAAATTGTGAATTTAATCTCTCGAGGTACGATTCATTGAGGTCACGTCACTGGAGCCAGCTCATGGTTAAGGGTCTGGTGTGGAGGAGTTGTCTTGGACATATATAGGCAACAGCATAGAAGGTAGACAGTTTGGCCCCCCTACTCTAGAGACAGCCATGGGGCGACTCATCCTCTGGAGATTCCTCCCTTGCCGATGCCTCCTGAAGTAATGAGACACACAGCTCAGACAAGAGCCACGCTGCAGGCACGCTAACCCCTGCAAAAGCCTCCGTTAATCACCAGCCACGTTCCTGCCTGCTGTGCACACCTCAGGGGACTGCAGCCTCGTAACCTCCACAGACCTGTCTGCTCCACTTAGCTTGGAAATGAAATTGCAATTACCTCCTAATTCTGCAGCCCTTCTGCCTTTCTCATGCTGCACAGCAGACAGCGAAGGACAGGGCTAGCATTTTCTGTTTCTGCCAGGTGGTTATCAGGGTGATTTAAAATCAAATTGCTTGGGAATATATAGGATAAATAAATTCAAATGCAAATCTCAGGATGTGGAAATGACCCCATTCCCCCAAATGTCTTTGTTTTGTGCATCTGAAGGACAGATGACGAGGCTGCAATGAGGCTGCTTGGTCTGGTGAGCTCCTCAACTCCTTAATGAACACTGAGGGCTGGTGCAGTGCTGGTGCACTGTGTGTAACCGTACACACTCCAGAGGTGAAAAGCACATCTTCAGTGCGACAGCACTCAGGGCCTTGCTGGAGCAGGGTTGTGTGATGGGATGTAGCTTAGCCATGGTGCTTCAGCACATTTTGGGATGCAGCGCAATTTTGGAGGGATAAATGTGCAGAGTGGGACCTGTCAGATAAGCACTGAAACGTGGCCATTTCTTCTGTGTTTCTGTTCAGGTAGGACAGATGACTGTGGCCATGACATAGTGGTTGCAGTGGTTGCTCCCCATTAAGGAGATGTAAACTTACTGCATGTCTTTGTGGGAGATGTGTTTTTGTGAGAGAAATTAATTTGAAAAATGAGGTGATCGATTTTGCAGAAACGTATCGGTAAGATTTTGGGTTTCCTCAACAATGCTTAAACCAGGATAAAAGGAAGAGTCAACATTATTCATATTACTATGGTCTACACAAAGTATATTTCCTCCCCAAATGGAACATTCGTATGTCTCGCTGGCAGGGTAAGCCAGGCTGGATCTTACCAGCCAGCCTGGTAAAAGCAGCCGGTGGATGCTGCTGAACTTGGGCCTTCAGTGGACGGTGAAAATCCGGCACGTTGGACAAAGTCAGTTGTGAAATAGCGGATGTTTTGGAGCAGATAGGTGATGCAGAAGACTTCCTTCCTCAACTCAGAAGGCAAATAATTTGTATCCTGATTACAAATTATGAGGCTTTGTAGATTGCAAGGTCAGAAGGGACCACTATAATTGTGTCATCTGAACTTCCCAAGTAGTGCAGTCTTGGAATGACACCTGGTGATTCCCATGCTGAGCCCAGCAGCCCGTGGCTGACCTGCAGTGGGTCTTTTCTTAAAGACTCGGACACAGAGAGTTATGTGTCACTGGCTCTGTGGCCTGCGAGGTTATTCCAATACATAACTTCTTTTTTCTGCTCAAAATACGCAGCTCATTTCCAGTTTGTATTTTGCCTGCAAGACCTTCGTCTAAAGAGATCATGTCAGATTTATAATCACCTGCTCTGTGTGAAGTAAGCAACAGTGGGATTGTGCCACGTGCCCCTGTTCCACAACACCTCTTCCCACCTCAGTAGTAACAACGTGGCGTGAAGAAAAGATGAGACTGCTTAGGAAACGCAGGGAGGCTTGTGGACCCGGGGTATCACACTCCCACCAGGACCGTGCAGGTGTCACACGGGAAGGTCATTTATGAGCCAAAAACTGAGACTTTGACCTCTGCGGGATGTAAACATGTTTGAAACTTGTATCCAAATTTCTCCACTGTTTAAATACGGAAACTCTCTGGAGGCTGCAGACCACAGAGATCTGTATCAGTGCAGAGTACGCCAACCCCTAATATAAGAGCGATGCATCCTGCTCCGTGATTGCACCGGTCTGGCTTTAGCAGCCACATTTCCTGGTTAATACAAATAACACAGAACAGTTTTTGCAAACATTAATAAAGCCACTCGCCACCCCAGGAGACAAGCGTGTACCATTATTAATTAGGCTGTTTATCATTTATATTGTGGTAGAACCCAGAGGCCCCTGGTCCAGGATGTGGGTCTCGTTGCACAGTAAGTTAAACGCAGTCGCTGCCCAAAGCCCCTGCAGCCCAAGATGAGCAGAGATACCAGCTGCATGCAGAGACCAAAGAGGTGCCTTGCAGGGTAACAGCAGGATGAATTCTCACTGATTTACTCTTCTGGAAACCGAAGCACATAGATAGCAAGTCTGTGGCCACATATTAGTGCAGAATACAGCCCCGAGACCCTGTCCTTCAATGTCCCTGGTAGCCAAGTGCGGTGGCACTTCAGCCTTGTCTCAGCGTCTTTGCTGCTTTGTAGTAGGGGACTGGAGACATGGTTTCCATTCCCAGTTTAAGACTTTTGAGGCCGGTCTCTGTGCCTGTAAAGCAGGAAGGTAATGAAGTTTCCTGTCTTGCAGGTGTGCAGCATGTTTTACCCCACACAGTGGGACTTGCAAGTTAGGAACTGGACTGGAAGGAGCTGGAGACCTTCCAAACGCTGTTATTACATTAATATGTCACTTTCATAAAGCAGCCTATCTCCCATCCCTTGAGGTGTTCGGCATACCTGGCTGACAGTGGGGCTAAAGGGCTTTTCCAGACTCTCACGGCAGAGCCGTGGCAGGGCCAGGAACACCCCAAAGGCAGCCCGCGAAGACGACTCACACCTATCGCGGTTCAGGCTGCAACACGACTGTGGGCCTTTGCTGCAAAAGGTGCACTGGCAGTGCAGGGAAAAGCCTACCGAGTGAGGATTTGCGGCACATCCAGAGAGCTCGACTCAGGCTTTGCCTTGTCTTAAGATGACGCAGGATGCTCTGTTTTAGCCAGGGAGGGCAGAGCACAGTGTCAGTCCCTTCCCCACCGCTCTTACAAGAGGTCCCAAGCGCGTTGCAGCTCAGGGTGCTTCTGCAGGCCTGCGTACAGCCTGGGGATGCCACCTGTGATTAGCATGACCAGGTTTATGCAACTTCTCAGCCCCGCACAAGCTGGCAGCTTTATCCCTGCTGAGTCAGGCAATATTTTAACATGAGGACAGTCCTAAGCTGAGAGAAGAAAACAAAGCAAACCAGCCGTTCCCCGGGGGCTGAGCTCATGAAGGGTCCAGGAGATAGCGATAAGACAAGGGCAAGTGAGTCAGGCTGCACGGGCCGGTAGGGATAAGGGCGCACAGGGATCTGCTCCCTCCCTCCCGCCGGGCTCCCGGCTCGCCGCGCTGCTGGCAGCCCGCTTCCACCACCTGGGCCCTGCGGTCACTGGGTTCCTCGGGTGCGTCCACCCCAGGACACGCCGTTACGTTTGCAAGCGTCCTGCTTTTCCCCACGCATGGGCGCTGCCTCATAGGCTCAGCTCGACGGGTCCTTCCCAGGCTGGTGCGGCCAGGGGGGGGATGCGGGCTGGCGAGCAGCACCTCTGGCACCTCTTCAATGCGGGACACAATGAGGATTAATCACAGCTTGTCAGAGGCTGCTGTATTTTTCCTCCATTCTTATTTGCGTGCTAGCGCCTGGAAAACAGGATGGCGATGTTTTCCTGCCACGCATTCACCGAGACTAAACAAAAGAGGTTGTATTTCCAGCCCCCCCCCCGCTCTCTGATAACTGCGGAGTTTTCAGGAATCGCTTGGGGAGAGCAATAGTGAGAGGGGTTCAAAGATCTGCCTCTTTGGCCGGCTGGGGTGGCCACAGATCTGAGTAGAAAGCCTCTGATGTCTCTGATGAGGGTGAAGGTTTTCCATCTCACTTTTGGGGAAAAATGCATTGGCCAAAGAAAGGTCTTGTGCGCACAGTCTGCCTGGCTTGCAACGGCTGTGCTGGTTTGCTCTCATTAAGATTTATTACTCATAGTTTGTCCAGGTCTCGTTAGTTTTAGGTCTGACCAATGCTAGGTGCTTTACAGTGTAGTACAAAAGAGAAGCCAGGCTGTTACAGTCTAAAGAAGGAGGAAATGTTTATTTCTAATAGTGTAACCATCAGCATCACCCAGGCATGAGCTGGATGCCGGGTCCTTATGCCAACATCTAAAATGGGATTTGAGCCCAACTGGGAATGCCCTTGCAATGCTTTGGAAGCCCAGGCCTTTCCTCTACCTGTTACAATGCCTTTCCCTCATCCCAGTTTCAATAGGATGCACTGGGTTTCTACTTTTTACCTGATGCTTCATGGGTTTAAATAGCTGCTTTCTCCAACCTCAGATGACCTTCGCAGAGTAAGCAATAATTGGTGCTTATGTAGCTTGTGTGGAACTTTTGGGAGGTCTTAAAATGTTCCCTGAAATGGGAAAATGAATGGTGGAAATCCTAGCTGTGAACTGATTTTGGGATCTTAACCCCACGTGTAGAATTTCTGCATGAGCAGTGGCTCCATGCCTAGATTTGATGAGTCTATTCCCATCACCAGAAGCAACAAAACCAGCAAGAGACAGCTTCTGGGAGAGCAGGGACCAGGGACAAAGAGATGAGCTGAAGAGAGAAAAGCTGTGTTAGATGCCTTGGAGAGAGGCTCTGAGTAGCTGTGGACATTTTCAAACTGAAAATATCTCAATTTCAACTCAGACTTCACAGGGAAACATTTTCCACCTATAGATCATCCTTCTCACCTGTTCCCGTAAATGGGAACAGTTGTGCTGCCAGGCAGTTTTGCTGATTTGGAGGACAAAGGCTCAACCCCCTTCCTGGCATTAAATTGGGAATACCACCCAGATTTGTCTAATTCCAGGGAAGAGATCACAGTGTGGGTCTGATTCCTGTTTTTCAGCTATGCTTTCTCTGGTCAAAAATCCCATCCGCAGAACTGAGATGCCTTAATGAATGCAGGCTGTTCATGCAAAGGTTTCAGCCAGCTAATATAAGGAAATTTCTCTCTTTTAAAAAAAAAATCTTTCTATGAAAACTCTGTTTTCTGAAGTAAAATTGCGATATACATATTTGTAAAACCACTGCTTGGGGAAAATGTTGAGAAAAGTCCATTGCAGGTCTGACTTTTGATGTCCTCCAACGTGGGATAAGGGGACTGTGCTCGTTCCTCCAGGTGTGCATGTCAGAGCAGAGCCAGGATGAAGAACGGCACTCGACTCCAGCTGGGCTGCGGGTTGTAGGAGGCCAGGGTAACCACAAGCAAGTGGATTCAGTCTGCTCTGCGCTATGGTTCAGTTTTCATCACTTCATTATATCTCTGAGTTTGGCCCCGGACGTTCTGTCCCTGGGGTACTAAAATGCTGAAGAAATTCTGCCCCCCCCCAACATAATCTCACTGGATTAAGGTCTGAAACCTTATTATAGTTTACAAGATAAGAGCTTATTAAACAGCGTGAAAGTAACCTTGAAAAAGGGGATTTCAAAATCTGCAGTGCAAGTTCCTGAGATTTGAACGCTGAGAAATCTGGTTGGGTTACTTCATATTCCTTGATGATGTTTATCTCTATTATCCCCAGTAATTGTCATATGGGAACCTCACTGCATTAGGGACCTGATGTTACCAGGAAAAATGGGAAGGGCTGAGAGGAAATTGTTTGCATATATATTTTTCTGTGTGGATGACTCAAGCAAGGAATAAACTGTACTATCTATAAAAATATCTGCAAGATCTTGAGGCAGGGATGATATCTCAGGAGCACTCTTCATGTCCAAAAAAAAGCCCCAAAACCATGCATCCTACTGAATACTGGCACACCACAAACCACAGGTTTAGCCCGCAGCAAAGCCGCAGAGCACCTGTGCTGCAACCAAGCAGAAGCATCCCAGAAAGTTAGAAGGAGAGGGATGAAGCTCACCTGGAAATGGCAAAACCAAAAGAAAAAAACAAAACAAACCCCAAACTTTCTCCCTCTTTCTGCCCCCCTTCCCATTTCTCAACAAAACTTGTAAGTTAGAGATTTTAAATATGTTACGAATGAATAAAAGCTTGCAATACTGCCTGAGGTATGGCAAGAAAGCACGTGCTGTCATGATTAGAGCACTCAGATAGCATGCTAATTACATAACACCCCAGGAATTTGGCAGAGCTGATCAAAAAATAGGGCAAATAATCATGTTTCCCCCCACACCTCCTTCCCCAATTCTCTCTGCTTCAGTTTTCCTGGATTGAAAATTTAGTTTTCAAACCCTTCCAGACAGCTCTGTAACCTAGCAAAAGTGAGAAGTAACTTTTACAAAAGCTTTGTCATACCTCAAGCAACTCTTTTTTAAAAAAGAAAAATGTGCACTAAACGTTCAGTAGTGTTTTGCTTTAGTGTTTAAGAAGTGCTTCCAAAGTGTGGCATAGACTGGTATTAGGGTTGCTTGGCCCCACTTTGCCTCTAGGCAAAGACTTGGCCCAGAATATTTTAACATTCCTATCATTGTAATAATTCAGCACTGCATAAACACGAGGACATTTGTTCTATGTCGCTCATGTTTAGCAGGGAAGCAATTTTCCTAGTTGATTGAGGAAAAATGGAGACAGAAGCACTGCCAGTGCTTTCCAAGTTGGAGTAAACAAATGTCAAGTCCTTCAGGCATGCTTCAGTCCACTTCCATACAATAAGTCTCGACAGCTCTCTGCTTTTGCATTCCCAGGTCTGGGCAAAGGAAAAATGAATGGCCTTCAAGCACTGCCAATGCAGAGCCGTGGTGGGAGTGGGACTGACACCTCCAGAGCTCTCTGAATGTAGGTGGTCATCTGGTCACCAGCGTCCTCCTTTCCTTTCGGGGCAGCAGCAAGGCTTCTCTGATGTCCAGCACTGAGTGTGGGTCGGGGAGCATCTTTTCTCAAGCTCTGTGAACTGAAGAATCATTATTAGTCTAAATCTAACTATTGCAGAAAGTATAATAATGCAGTTGGAGTACTTACTTACAGAAAAAGTCACTCTAATAATAATGGAATTAAAATTGCAACACATACATTTCTTAGTTTCTGTCCTTTCTCTTGGAGTCATGCACCCCCTTCCATTGCTCCTCTGGGTCTTAAAGTCGGTAGTCACAGAGGCTGGAGAGGGTAACACCACAGTCTTCAGCCTTCAGAGTCCTCTTTTGGGAAGAATTTGATGTTCATGTTGTTGCTTTCTTCTTTTTCCCTCCAAGATCCACTTGGAAACATTTTTATATGTTCATTAACATGCTAATAGCTAATGTTTGTGTGTTAGCTATTAAGGTAACACGTAATGTTTATTTGCACCCAATGTGTAGGGTGTCGTTCATGTATATTGGATGCTACCTTCTTGTTCTCTTTGTTATCCTTAAAACCAGTTTTCTCAGACTGCAGATCTGTATTTTTTTAACTGACCATTGGAGAGTTGCTCATAGCTGTGGGGTCTCCCGTGACAGCCTGTGCCCCACCTCTTACCACCCTATGTCTTATCATCCCACACCTTATCACCCCAACTCTATGCATCATTCCATGTCTCCACTTCTCAGGGTCTTTGCTGTCATACCTGGCTTGTATTTCTCCAACTCATTGTCTGAGAGCCATAAACATGTCATTATGGCTAGAACAAGCACTTGTTAATGCAGTCTATAAAAAACCTCTGATTATAGAACACAAAGGCAACAAAAATACAAAACAGTAGCCGTAGACACACAGTCAATTAGCTAAACTGATGTCACAGTAAAACTTGGTGAAATAAAGGTCCAAAAGAGTCAGGAAAAGTTCAGATGGAGCAATCCCAACCAGCCTCAGCCCTGAGGTCCTGCAGACTCAGTACAAAGCTTATGTCTCATTGCTAGCAACAGCGATGCCATGTTAGAAGGCAACCCTGTTACGACGGGCAGCATCTCAGTGCAGGAGCATTGAGCAGAGGTGAAGAGGTTACAACAGTCCAGCATTTCCACTGATGGTGGTTCAAGGAGACTGAGAGCATCCCAGCAATGGCTCAGAGAAAAGCCCCCCACAGGGTGACAAAATAGACAGGAGGGTCTTTGTGGATACCCCCCAAAAGGTGTGATCTCTTTGAATATGAATAGCAGAAGTACCAGATGCCTTCAATTGGCAGTGAAGGTGGAGTAAAAGTGGAGGGTAAGACCGTACAGCTACACATGAGCAAGAAGGGATGGACTGAGCACCAGGATGGAAACGGCTCATTGGGATGGCTTGCAAAAGGTGTGGATTTCTGTATTGTCCATCACTGGCATTTTTTAAATCAAGATGACGTTTCTTTTTCAACATAGTCTCTGCCTCACTCAGGAATGAATTCCCTACAATCTTGAGGTCTTTATTACTCAGAAAGACAGATCAATGCCACATCAACTTCTCCTTTACAATCTATGAATCTCTAGGAAGAATCCGATGTTTCAAATCAATGTCAAGGGTGCTGCAGAGAGGAAATTGGCAGCTTCTTAGGTGCTCAGACAGCCCTTGGACCTCCTTATTGGCACAGCACACATACTTCCTCCAGCAGGTAGCAAAAACGTCTCTCATAGTGCTCATCACAAGCCATGGGCTGGGATTCTTGGAGGGAAAGAGGATGCTCAGAGGGCAGATTGGCACTCATCAGTGTAAGGTCAAATGAGCCACTGCAGTAAGCTGTCAAAGTTGAAGGAACTCCCCATGGTTCCCATGCAACTGGTTCACCTGGACAACTGGTGCTGTGGGGCTCCACAGTCCTTACCCTGATTCATTGAAGCTGCAACTAAACTGAAATCTGAAACTATTAATTAAATCTCAACAGCAGATGTGTGCGGACTTTTAGATAAGTGGACCGCCCCGTGGTGAAGCATTCCTGTAGCGCACTCTGTCAGCTTGGTAGGATTTGTCTACAAGGAAGGACAAAACTTTACACCAAAATATATTAGAAAACCAAACCAAACCAGCATTTTTAGGGGGGAAATATGCTTTTTATTGTGAAAATGACAGATTTCTTTCTCACAAGCTCCCTAGTTAAAAGAAAAAAAGAAGAAAAAAATTTTGGTCGGGGGGGTCCTGGCGTCACTTGGCTTCCCAGAAATCTGCGGCAATTTATGTTGGTTATTGCTAGGAGTTCAAGTGTCACTCTTGTTCTTGGTGGAGCTGCCATTACAATTGTTATTCCCATGTAAGTGCATAGGCTTAGAACAGACTTCCTAAAAGATGATTCAAATTTCCTGTGGAATAAGGCTCTGCACCTCAGAGTTTGCTGTCTGCACCTGAGTGGCATCAAGCAGAGGCAGTAAGTAGGCTGAGGATGCTGCCTTGCACTGAAACTCACACATAGGGATCGCTCAACCTCTTCCAGCTTCATGACCACTACAGATCTTTTAGTGTTACCTGAACGTCGGTCTGCTCCCAGGGTGGGAGACATCTGTTCAAACACAGGCAACTATTCCGTATCTCCAAGGCAGGTATGAGAAAGCCACTCCTCGTGTTTGGGCAGATTTGTATCCACGGATGTTTTTCTCTGGTAGCAGAGCCCACAATATTTTTGAAGTATGCAGGACTGCTCCTCCAGGCTGCAGGAGTGAGGAGCCCATCTCGTAGCACAGGAAGATTTGGAAAAAATTTCTCCCAAGCAGACAGCACAGGGCACCTGGAGAGCACGGAGGCCCCTAGAATTACTGGTAATTAAAGGAATGCCTTCTCCGGCACAACCTCTTCTTCAGTGGGCTTTGGTTCAAGCTTCTCCATCGTCTTTCCATCATCTCTGAATGAGAGCCAAGGAAAGCAAACAAGGCCCATGTTGCTTTTTGCAGAAGTCAGTCATGTAACTGGCAGTTGGTGATAGCACTGTTTGTATCTACATGAGAAATTTAACCTGCCCTCAGACTCCAAAAAAGCACCTTGACATGCTTGGCATCCATGTGTAAAATTATCTGGTGTTCTTAAAGCTTGGGTTCAGACTGGCCCCCAGGAGCATTGAGCCCATGACAAGACTTCTGGCATCCTCAGCCAGGCCATGTAGGGCTAAAAAGTAGTCAGGAGTCAAGTCTTGTACAAAAGCATTGCTCAGCCACACTGTGTTCGTGCCAACCCCAGAAATAAGCGTATGCAGATAAGCTATATCCCTAGATCTAGTTACTTAATACACATATTAACTTCACTCTGTTCCCAAGTGATTTTCAGCTGACTACTATTTCTCTTCTGTCTGCCTATTGCTAAGACCACATCTACAGGTGACTACCACACCTGCCTGCTCAGTGAGGAACTGCAAAAAATTAAAAATATCATCTCCTAGACCGACAGAGAGCAGCTTATCTTCCATTCACTTCGCGGTTGTGGTTTGTCGTGTAGGGCAGACCCACGTTTTTCTGTGGCTTTAGAGGACTGATCATTAGCTTTGCTAGTCTGCGTGCAAAATGAAAGTCTCAGACCAATGCCACAGCATCCTGGCCATGTCCAGGGTTATTGCTGGAGTGACCAAGCTGTTTGCTGCTGTTCTGAGTTCACTGCACTTCATTGCAGTTTGGCTGAGTCAAGATTCAGGTGCATCCAGGAAAAATTGCTTTCCAAACAGTAGGTCACTCGGTTCAGAGATGTTCTTCCCGGCCACTGCACCCACATGCTGCCTGGCCTCTTGTACCTGCTTGGTACAGTAGTCAGCATGTAATCCTCTCCTCTCCTCCGTCACCCAGCTGCTTCCACCCATCCACTGTAAACTGGATGTCAATATTTAACAAAACCTGTAATAATCTGGGATTTTTCTTGGCCTCTGATGGTGCAGCCTGTGCAGCTGGGGAGTGGAGCTGCTGTGTTGGGAAGGAGATGTAGAGCGCAGCACCCCGGGTACGGGCTGGCTGCGCAGCTCCCTTTCCCTGCAGGTGATCCCATTTCCCACTCATATTTGCAGACTCGGAAATAACCACAGGGTTAACCCTGAACGTGCACCTCCGGGATGGGGCCAAACACAGCTCCAGCAGAGCAGGCAAGTGATGGCAGGGAGTGCCTAATGCTGTTATAAGGAAATGTTTTGTCACCTTCATTTGGTCTCACAAACACCGTCCCTTATCACAGCAAATCCTTTATAGAGCATTGTAACTAAACACAGTGCCTTAAAACCCAACTAGAAACATGACCCTGCCCTGAAGAACCAACAGTCTCGTCAGCCACTTTATTAGTTAGTGCATTAATGTAAAACCAGCTGGTGAGTTGTTGCTGAGATGCGCTAACAGCAAACACATCTCAGGGACTTCCAGGTAGGACCTGGCCAACACTGGCTGGGGACACTGGAAAAGCATATGCTGGTGCTTGGCCGTGCGGGGTCAAAGTCCCTCATGCATCAACCATCAGTCCAGGAGAGGAGGGGCAGAAGGCTCCAGGACCCTTTGCCAGCAGCATCCAAGGAGCCTCCTCCCTGGAGTCAGGTGGAAAGGACTGAGGCACAGAGGGACTGGGGTGAGTTGGGGTGATGGAAGTTCCTGCAGGAAGAGCTGGAGCTCAGCAAGGAGAGAGGATGCCAGCAGTGCCGAATGCTGAGTGCCTGGTGTCCTTCCTGTGTGGACCAGGAGAATTGAGGAGCTGATCTGTGCTATGGCAATCATATGGGACTATTTACTGCTCAAAAACACTCTACCTACTTGGGAAGGCCAGATGTTTCACCACCCACCTTCACGTACCCAACTGACAAGGCACCTAGGCAGACATTGGCTGGTAATTTAATTCTCTAACATTGAGGGACAGGAACACCCTTGTGGGTTCAGAAAACAGTATTGCAGAGAACAATAAGTTTATGTATATAGAGGTGGAGAAACTGAAGCACAGAAAAACAGCAACAACTGTCAGCAGTACCTGCACAGAGAAACAAACTGTAGTGCAGATCCCAAAAATGCTCTCTGCCACTTGCAACTTTGCTTCTGCTGGCTGTGTCTGGTGAGAAGGAAGGCTGAGCTCATTCTGCAGCCCAAGCCCTTTGCACTACTTCCCCAAACAGCAAGCTGAGAGAGAGCAAAACTTGCAGCATTCATCAAAACTGCCCGTTTAAATACATGGGAGAGGTTGCGATTGCTATCTGGGCACGCTCGTCAGGTGAAGGCATCTCAAGACAGATACCGCAGGAGACTTCCTGGTAAATTGCAGCATCGCAGAGGAGTCTGCAGCTACTTGTACCCAGCCATCATCGGAGCAAAGAACACTCCGATTCCTGGCTGGTACCTGAGCTGATAATTGCTCAGAAAAATTAAGGGTTGGGTAATTCCTCCTGAAATTAATTACCTTGCTAAGATGCCGCAGGGCAGTTACCGCAAGAGGGTTTGAAGCAGATGATATAACCATTTCCCTCTACAGGATTAAAATCAGGAAACAGGTCACAAAAGTCCACCTTTGTCACAAATGGCTTTTAGCTTTCTGGATTTCTCTTCCCTGGAAAATTTTGGGGCTTTTCAAGTGTTCCTGAAACAGGTACGAGGGTCCTGAGGAGTTGCAAACATTTATGGACACTCCTATTGTCTGCCTCGACTGATGTTGACAATTCAATTCTCTTCAGCAGCTTGCTTTGCTCATTTTAACACTTTTTATTAAGCAGCCACTACTCATTGCAAAGTGTTTATAAACAGAGGCAGTAAATTAGAAGAGGCTCAGAATATTCACAATGGTCTTCCATCTTCAATTAATTTAAAAGGCAGTCCTTTGTTCCTCTCACATGGTCTGCTTTCACTTACCTTCTCTCTCTCACACTGTGCAGCTGACTTTGGGCAAAATCCTCTATTTCCCCTGCATCTGCCTTGCCTTTTGTGAAATTTTCTCGTCCTTCCTTTTTGTGTCTTGGCTCCCACAAGAAAGATTTCTCTGAGGCAATGGATGGCTTTGCCTGCGCATGCAGGCTACCCCCTTCCTTCACCTCCTTTATGTAAAGAATATCCTTTTCCAGTAAAAGAAACCATAAAACCGTTGATTCACAAAGGAATGGAGTTCACGCTCCCTGCCCAAGGCAGATAAATTATATTTGTGTCTCTGTCCCTGTTAAATACCCCCAACAAAGAAGTTTTCACCACCCTCCCAGGCAAAATATTCCAATATGCCACTTCTTCACCCATGGAAATTTTCCCTTAATTTTCTCTTTATTACCAGCCCAATTTATATAGTCTTTCTACACAGTTCATGTCTTCCAGACATCTCCCTACTTCTGCTTCTCCCTGTGGATGATCTCCAACTGGTCCACAGCTCTCCTGAAGTGTCGTGGCCTCATGGGTACAGGACCCCTCCTGAGACCTTGCCAGGTCCCTGCTGTCCTTTCAACTCTATTTCCATTTACACCAGTACCAGTAGGGCATTTGCCTTTGCCATAGCTGTCTGACACTGGTACCTCACACTAAGTTTGTGATATACTGCAGCCTCCAGAGCCTTTTCAATATTACTGAAGCTGTTTACTCAAGAATATGGGTAGGATTTCCACCTAGACACCCATTTTTGAGATGCAACTCTGAGTCAGTCACTCTTTGGGTCCCTCCAGTTACCTGGGAGATAAAGGCATCTCAAGATGACAGGAGAGGTGTCTAAAGGCAAATCTCTCCCTGGAGGCACTTTGACCTGCAAAACAGCATCCAGGGTGGGTTTTGTTGTTGTTGTTTGGTTGGTTTGTTTTTTGTTCCCCAAACCACTTATTGACCATTTTGAATTTTGATTTAGTCTTCCAACACATTTTCAATCCCCACCCAACTTCATGTCATCTTCAGGTTTGCATGTTCTCTTCCTTTACTGAGCACACTTAGGAAAATGCTGAACCGTTGCTTGGTAAATCCTGTCATTTTGATAGTCGGCCTTTGGTATGTAATGACAGAAAAATGGTCTGCTAGCGCAAATCTACATCACGTTTCCCTGGCTTACTTATAAGGATGTGCTATAAGACAGCGTGAAATCCTCACTAAAGACAAGACATAATATCTTATAACTGTCTGATAGCCAACCTCACCTCCAACCCTCTAGCCAGTGTGTTGAATCTCCGCAGCATGTGGTTCTGGATTCTCCTGTGCTCAGCAGTGGAGAAAATTCACAGAAAAAAACTGTTTCCATAACGTTTCAAATCAGCTGTAACCTCCCTGGGCAATATCACAGTAGGAAACAGCCTCTTCACACAAACTTTCTTTAAGGAAGCTCCCTGTAACATTCCCTATCCCTCCTTCTCCCTCTCCCTTCCCTCACACAGAGCAGAGGATGTATCTGAAAGCAGTCAGCTCCTGGACTCCGAGGGAAAGCCCGCACAGCCAGCAGAGGAGTGGGCAAAGTTGGTTTGACTGATGTTTGGATGTCTCCTATATGGTCTGGAATTGGGGTCAATTTGGACCCCAGTTGGATGTTTGGGGGGAATCTCGAGGGTTGCATGCTTCAAAGAGAGCAGGTGAGACACATGGAGAACATCAGAGGAACCTCTGTCGCCTCTGTGCATGCATGTGCCAGTACCTCTTCTTCCTCAGTGCTTTTGAATTGGGAGTCTCTTTTGTATTTCAGGAAAAATCAGGAATTCGTAAGCCTAAGAAAATAATGCTTGTGGTCAAATGCTGAGCTCACTAAGAACAGATGCCAGCTCTTGCTGTGATTCATTCCAGGTACCTGGTCCTTTCTTCAGCAAACCGGTTCCCTCTGGTCCTCTATCATCCTGACTTACAGATGCACTTCAGAGAGAGCAGGAAATCTAACACCACCAAATAAACACAGTGGGGGGATGAACGCCAGCTCTTCTCCTGGGCTGCCCTTGTTTTTCTTGCTCCTGTTTTTGGCTTAACACAGGGTTAATCACCAACAGTTCCGAATTCCACCCGTGAAGAGGGGAAAGGGAAATGAGCAGGAGGGCTTTGATTCAGCACGAGCGCACTGCACGCTGCCTTGAACCCCTTGCCACTTCATTAGTTGCTTTTCCATGTTGGGAGACGGAGGCTGCATGAGAGACACGAACGCTGCCAAGGCCAAGAACCAGTGCCCTTATTCAGAGCACACAAATGCACTTTGCATTGTTCTCATTTCCCCTCATATGAATAATAAAAGCTGTTTGACAGCATGATGACTAAAACTTTTTTTCTGCAATAGCTAAATCTCCATAATTTGTCCCATTTAAACCCTTAGATCCATTTAACCCTTCTCCACCCATCTAACTATAAGGAGCATATAGGTAGAGCAGAGATGATGGACATGGAATCAGCTCCTAAGAGCTTAGATGGCTGAGAGCACATTGCAGGCATCTATGGTGTTGCGTGCAGTCTGGAAAACTGAAAAGGACAGTGTGTAGAGTCAGGTAGCTGAGCAGAGCCCCAGGGATGCAGATTAGTTTTTTCACTACTCTACTCTGGACTCTTTTTTTTTTGAAACTAGAAGAGGTTTCCTCGAAGAGCAATCTGTTTATATGAGAAAGTTTTTAACATCTCCATTACAAAAAGGTCCACTTCAATGTAAAAACAAAAGTATTAGCACCAAAGTGGAGTGTTTGCCATGTGCCTACTCAACGTTAAGTGGAGGAGAAAAGCAAAGAAAGTGTAAGCAAATACTGTTCCTAATAACGCAGAATCCTTTAAGGAATCTTGGAAATGGAAAAGTAACATTTTCAAAGGTGAATGAGTGATAAAGGTGCCAGGATCTCATTTTCTACAATGATTCAGGATCTATGGTCCAGATTCTCAGAAGAGTGTAGGTGTCCAGCTCCTGTGGATTTAGGGGCCCAGCTACTGTGAAGCACCTACACCAAGAAGCTCTGTCTTGCTGAATGCCCACAAGACTTTGGCATAGCACCTTAGTGAATTTTGTAAATGGACTTAACTTCCTAAGTCACTAGTGCTGTTCAGAAGACTGTTCATATGGTCTTCCTATTGTGAAGATAGCTTTTTAAAAAGATCTTTGTGTTCTTTACCGATAACCACTGTACCCAATCACTGCAAAGATGTTTTCAAACTAAACACTGAACCACCCTCATTATGGATACAACAGGACTCATTTTTTGAATACCAAAAAGCAAGTTCTCTTGGGAGAGGACAATAGGTGGATAACAGCATTTGGGAAAAGGAAATGTCATTGTTATGGGAATAATTTAAAGTAGGATGCTTGTAGCTAGGAAATGAACTGTCTGGAGTAGAGTCTGCTGCCTCCGCTGTTAGGAAATGCAACATCTTTAGTGAACATATGTGAATCACGGTGGCCTGTTGGTTTCACAGCTATCTGGAGAAGAGCAGCTCTGTCCTGTGTCTCCTGGAAATATGCCTCATTTGTTGGGTCTGATGGTACAACACAGTTGCAAAGGTGCAACTGTGGCTCAGAGGCCCACGCATGCTCACACGAAGTACAGTTTACTTGGTCTGAATCAGCACAGGTTTAGATTTTAGGATCAGTCCACCTTGTCTGTTACCTCAGAGATATTGGGAAGGAAAAAAAGAGATTAAGATCAAAGAAGATGGAGATACAGAGCAAAACTAGTGCAGACTGGAGGCAATTCGAACTGAAGAACAGGCGTTTTCTGCAGTGGAGAGGGCATGACCTGTTCAACAGGAGGGCTGAAGGGCCAGATTTTCAGCGGATTTAGGTGCCCAAGCTGCTATTAAAATTGTCAGCCAATGCTATCCACGAACTGTAGGAGTCAGATGCCTAAGTACCTTTTTGACTTGGTTTCACAGTAGGTCATGTTTTCATGCGTGAATTAGAAAGGGATTGGGTTGCAAGAAAAAAGAATCCTGTTAAAAACATGCTGCATGGTATTTATGAAGAGCTTCACTGTGCCATTCCTTCAGCCCAGGATGCTGCTCATTAATCTGTATGTCCTGCTGAGCAGTCCCGAGGCCATGCAGGAGCATGTTGTGGTTGTTCTACAGCCCTGATGATTCCATGAAACTTGTACTTCAAAGCTCTTGGCTGTCTGGGCTGAAATCGATAGAACTGTCTATGGTATTCAGGTATGTAGCTCCAACTAATCCAATGAGACCTGGATGTCTAATTGGTTTTCTCAGAGTTAAATATCAGCTTTTGCATATTGAGGAATCTTTTTACCCATCACAGAAAATGGAGCACCTCTTGCTATGACTTAAAACAGCAACAGCGTGGATGCTGAAGCCTCTGCATATGCCGGAAGATTCAGGGAAGAAATCTGCAGTTTTTCAGACTTCTCCAGACTTAACAAGACTAATTGCTCTCAACAGACACTGGAGTCCACCAGGAGAACCTGGTTCTCCATCTTTTGCCAGAGAAACAGCTCTTTTGACAGGATGGAGCCTCTGGTACTACATTGTGGCTCAAGCGTGGTGTTGTCTTGCAGGGAGATCATCAGCATTTGAAGCCTGAGCCAACCTCCCTGCAGAACAAGGCCTGGTTATTTTCTCTGAGCATCCTTTCAGGGCTCTTGCGTGGCCCCAACGTGCTGATTCTTGGAGGACCAATGCAGGATGAACCCTAGCTGCTGTGAGGGCTCTCCCTCATGCTGGCTCTCAAACAGCACGTACAACGTGGCACCTACAAAGTTTCTGCCCTGGGTTCGGTGTGGGGCTGCACAGAGACATTTGATGGTATAGGGACAGAGATTCTGCCATGCTCCTGAGCTCACCCTCTTTGCTCTGATGTCTCTGACTGCAGCACAGTGGGCTTTGCATGTGGTGAAGACTAGAAGGGACAAATTAGTTTCACTGGTGTAATTTGGACCATTCAATGGGAACCGAAAGGAGATTTTAATTTTCACAGTGCTGGGCTGGTATGGAGTCACTGATCCTGTCCCTGCTGTCCGGATGGTGTTGCCATGCACCTCCGTTCATCAACATGGGATGAGGGAGAAAACACCCCAGGTGCTGGATCTTCCTCCTCAGGCTCTCCAGCATTCCTCCCTGGCATCTGTCCCAGCCACACAGCCTTACCTGTGCCATCCAGTGAGTCTGCCCTAAAGCTGGGCTCAAATAGCAAACCTGACTTGTCCGACACCTGCATCTTTCTACAGCTCTTCTCTCCCATCCCTGCTCTGCTGGTGCCCTAAGCTTTGTGAAGACGGCAGGCATGCCCCAGAGGCTGCCCAGGCTGTACGAGCCGGTGGCAGTGACACTAGCAGAGCTGGCCCCCATGACAGATCACCCTGTTTTTGAGTGGTTTCAAATAATTTTGGGGTGGAATAATCCTTCTCTAACAGGAAAAGGTCCCAGAAATCAGAGGTTCCTTGACTCAGAGAGTCAAGCGTTTTCCTTCTTCTACCACCTTTATGATTTCAAGTAACTAGATTTTGATCACTGTAGGGCAATTTTGATCTAAGATTCAGGATTTTGATCTAAGATTAGGTACCTAACGCCTGGGAGATGGGAGCCTTTGGTATAGGCAGCAAGTCAGGATTAACAAAGAGGTGCATTGTGGTGCATTCATTTAAAAAAATAAAAGAGGAGTTGCTGAGATGCAAGAGGTGACAAGACCATATTAAATCCTTATGTACACAGTATTCACAAGGGAAATAAGACTCTTGGTCAGTGAAGTGCCATATCTCCTTCTTCAGTCTCCTGTTCTTACCTCTGAAAAGTCACAGTCTATCAGACAAATGTCATTCACCCTGAGCAATAATGCCTTCAGGAAGGAGAGAAACATTATTTTTGATGAAAAGCATTAACTGGGGTAAGTTGCCCTGGGACTTTGGAAGTCTGCCCTGGAGAAGCTTGCAGGACAAAGTGCAGAAAAAAAATGGGAGATAAATGCATTTTATCACCTTGGAATTATGTAATAAATAGATGTATTGCCACCTTTGCCTCCTTTGCACCCTGCCCTCCTGTCTCTTTCTATAGGATTTACACCTTCCCACAGCTTCGACAACTCCAAAAAGCAGCCAGTTTTGCAAAACAGCTCGAGCTCCATGTATTTCCCTATCTTCCTGCAGAATTTCTTTAGAGCATTCAGACCGATATCCCAGGTAGGCAGATGTGCAGTATAATCCATTGATCTAAACAGCAAGGCTTGAATGTTTTGCTATGCAGAGTCCAGGAGCTATGCGATTACCGAGTATGCCATGTGGCCAGTGCGTCTCCTCTCTCTTGTGCTTCTGAAATGTATTTCTTTCCTGCCGAAGGTAGGTAACCTTGGGCTGGGGTAACCCCTGAGAGTTGTGACAGCTCAGTGAATCACCCTGTAGGAGGTACTACACCTTGCTGTGGTAATTGCATTTGTGCAAGAACTATCACAACCTTGAAGAACAGAAGGATATTTAAAGACAACGGCAATAGCCTGCTTCATACCTTGCAACATGCCCTGTTGTTATGTATGAATATAGGAACGTGGAATGTTTCAAGATGACACCCAGAAAAGATGAGAGTGGTTGGAAAAAGAGGAGGATGGAATTCCCTGCTTGAATGCATGCTTTGCTGAGAAATGCTGGTGTCCAGATGTTCCCAAGCCACCAGTGGAGACAGTGCCTGCAGAGAGCTACATTGGGGCCAGATGATGTCTGACGAAGAGAGCTTTTGCTCACTTCTCTTTTTACCCCAAAACAGCAGTCTGAAAGAGGGAAATTGCATAAGGCCATCAGAGATGGTGCTTCCTGCCAGGATCACTGTTGGACACAAGAGGTCTGACCTGGGTGAAGCCTTGCTACGTTCATGCAAGCTGCAGTTATATGAGGGAGGGTCTACGGTCCTAAGGCAGAGCTGCACAGAGCAGCCCCACAGACATGAATGTGAGAGGTTTTGCTGCTGTAACTAGCTGTGTGTCAGCTCCCACAAGCTAGCCAGGACTACGTGGGAGACCACCAAGGGAAGCTGTGACGCTGCAGGGCGAGATGCTGCGTTCTGGCATGTTGGTCTGTGAGTCAGAACTAAGTCAATGTATTTTGGATCTGGAAAGACTGTGACGGGTTACAGTCTCTGAAGACCCCTGGCTATATTTTTTATACTAGAGTACAGAACTAATGTTATCCTGAGTTCCAGCAGAGGTTACTATATCTGTCTGACAACTCTGCCCCAAGGCTCCACTGGGAGCCAGGGCCAGGCTGCACTTCTGAAATGACAGCATGAAGTAGTGGAATGGGAAAAGATGTTTTGCTTTTAGATATCAGTGGGGGATCTGGCTCCAAACTTATTTGTCTTTTCCTGAGCTGCATAGGTTATCTGTGTCCTGTTCAGTAGCAGCTGTATTCTGGCCCAGAAGCCACCTCAATCCAGAATGAGATAAATCAGTGACTTATGCATCAGAAAACTTGAAAAGTATTCTGGAAACATTTTATTGTCATTACTGTCTAACTGTTGGAATGATTTGGGCTCCCTCAACATCTTTGCTGGATGTCATGTTGTTTGTTGTGATCATTCAGGGGAATGTCCTGTCACCAAGGTTGAAACTGCATCTTCTCTGTTAATTGAGATACAGCTTGGGTAGGATTTGCAGCCAGGGCTACTCCTGCTCCGGCTGTATGAAGCCTTACTAATACTATGTGACCTCCTGTAGCCATGGTGCCACCAGCTATCACTCACAGCTTTCAATATTAGCCAAGTGGAGGAGGCAATTCAAGTAATATCTTGGATCAGCAAGGACTTGAGGTCTAAGGGGGCTGAAAACATACTGCAGAAGAGATCAGTTACTGGAAGAAACCGAAGGATCCCCCCAGTGTTATTGACTTTTTCCATAATTTATCTTGGTCAGGGCACTGGGAGTTTGTTTTTTTTTTTCCTGGAAGCTCTATGTCTCATGGCAGTTTGGAAAAGCAGCAAATTAACTGTAATCATGCATTGCATGCCAAAGGGGAGTGAACTGCACTCAGCAGAGAAACGGCTTAATTAGGGTGCCCTTGGAAGAGGCAGGACTCAGTTCTGGGTATATTCTGAAAAGTAATTATAATTAAAAGTTGACTTTCAAGGGTGGGAGAATTGGAGGGTCAGTCTAGGGCTTAACTTCACTGCACACAACAGAGTAAAAAGAATTGATATAGGATAAGGGAAAAATCGACAGAGGCAGATGCTTTCATGTCTGGGAACCAGGCAAATGGGGAAGGAAACTTTGGGTTCCTCTTCAGCAGCATGGGAAATGAAAAGGCAAAGCATCCCTTTGGAAAAGGTTATGCTTCTTCCCAGATTGAGCAAGAGCTCAGCTGTGTGACAGCCAGCACAGGGCACCCTGGACCTGGCCTGCAGATGAGAGTGTAACTGCTGATTTCTCAGTGCTGCAGTAGATGTGAGGACATGTCATGTTAACAAACCCTCTGACGGGTTGTTCTCTAAACCACCAAGGAGCAGCACTTGCCTTACTGACACTTGCTCTCCTATTGTTTGTTCTAATGTTTTGGAATGTGGGAAACTTATTTGAAACCTTCACCCAGCCTGCTCTAGCCATATCTATGTATGCTGGAAAGGCAACTTCAAAGAAAGGACCGTTACCTGGAAAAGCCTAAAAGAAAATAACTTAGACAAAATAAATGTAAGAAAAGGCTCACAGAAAATTTTGTTAGAAGAATTGAGCCTGAGATCTAGTGGGAAAAAACCTGCATGTGGTGACATAGGAAAGACATCGTCATGATTCCACTGTCCAGAGACTCAGCTGTGGTTGTGCAGGAATACACAAGCTTTCTCGAATGTTTTGAGTTTGGAGCCTTGATGTTCCTCTAATTTGCTTCAACAACCTGGAAGTCCTGCCTCAGGAGCACGTTAAATCTCCATCCAGCATTGCAAGGTTGAGGTCTCTGATCTGCTCATGGTGAAGGACAGGAGCAGAAGAAACAGTCCAGTTGGGCAGGGCTATGAGCAACATTTAGGAATCACAGATGTTTGCTGACTGAGGGCAGATGGGTTGTGAGGAGCCTCAAATGAATTCCTCTTTGGCTCCCACAATGGACACTTATGTCTTAGAGTGACCATTCCAGTGCAGCTTCATCAGAAACAGCTCAAGGGACAAGAGGAGTTGAGAGATTTCATTTCTGTGCAATTCAAGGGCGAAAGCAAAATCATTCTTGGGAACAGAACTTCAGGCCTTTGCATATCATCGACAATGGAGAGGTTGTCAATCAGAAACTCCTTTCAGTGTGAACCTTTTACTGCCAAATTTTATTCTGTGTTCAGAGCTTTCCATTTTTTATCACAAGCCCCTTGAATGGACTTGGCAGTCCCTATATCAGAAGTTAAGGATGGAAAAACTAAGAAATGTGATAAAAGGTTGAATTGGTGGCAACAACACCACACTCAAGACATAATTTGGAAAACACCAGCACTGTTGTCCAGAGAAGAGTATTCAGATTTGTTTCTCACACTTCCATAAAAATAGGATAGAGGGAGAAATAAACAGGGTAGGAAGACAGATACAGACAGAGTAAGACTGCAGAAAGGTTAATGGTTTTGATAGTACGAGAGTGGAAATAACTAGAGGTTACTTAGAGGATTAGAAAGAAAATAAAGTTTTGTTATGAAGTGTGATGAGAAATTAAATATTTAATTCTGTAAAGCTTCTGTTGCATTGCAGATGGATTAATGTGTTAACCTCTGCCATTATGACCTCATGAAGTTCAACAAGGCCCAGTGTAAGGTCCTGCACGTGGGTTGGGGCAATC
>RSEF01000023.1:1771833-1788668 GCA_003993805.1 Himantopus leucocephalus
AGAACCAAGGAGCCCCTGACACCCCCCCCCAGCAGCGAGCGAGTGGGAGAGGGGGGTCCGGCCAGTCTCAGCGGGGCTCGTTACACAAATGATGCGGTCGGAGGGTGCAGGGCCCGCGGGGGGAGCCCCCCACGCCTCTCCCCGCCGGGGTCAGCTGCGCGGCAGCAGCCGGCGAGCCAGCCCGTCCCCACGCCAGCTTCCTCCGCTACAGAATGTACCGAGGGCCCCGGCAGCCCCAGCCAGGGACACGATGTGCTCCCCGCTCCAGGCCCTGTTTTTCCTGGCCAGGCTCCTGCTCCGCTGGCGGCCCCGCGCTGTCACTCAATGCAGCTTTTGTTCGCTCCCCGCTCGCCTCCCTTCACACCTCCATCCCACCCCTTCGGCCCCTCCGCACGCCCTCCGGACCCGGCCATGACCGTCCTTGGCCGTGACCGTCCCCTGGCCTCTCCCACAGCTCCATCACCGCCTCGATGGCTTTTTCCTTCCCCGCAAGCATGGCCAGGGCTGCCAGCAGCGGCAGAGGCGATGCCATCCTGCTGGCAGGGCAGCCCAGCATCTCCAAAACCGCAGGCAGCATCGGGCCCCCACCAGAGCACCAGCTCCCAAACACCACCGCCTAGGAGGGAGGAGGACGCTGTGCTCCCTTCTCCTGCCCACGGCCTCATCCTGCTCTGTGCACAGACTTGCAGCCCACGGTTAACGGGTCCATCCGTAACTCACCCGTGTGTGTTACACAGGGCGCAGGGTACAGCCAATGTGAACATCTCCCCGTTGCAGGGCTCAGCACCATTCCAGCCCCATCGCTCCCCACGCTGATGCTGTCCCGGCTGTACAGCACTGTTCTCCTCCTGGGACACCTGGGGACACCATCCCCACTGCCACAAGGGTGAAACCCATCCGCGATGGGGATCTGGGGAGGGCAGGATACAGAGCTGAGCGCATCCTTCAAGTCCTGACACCACTGGAAAATGTGTATTTGAGGTGGAGTACAGCAGTTCGTTTCAGCTTCCCAGTCTTTAAACGTTTCCTATAGTAAAAGCAAAAGGAACCAAAACTGCCGATATGTCGTTTAACCCCGCGGGAGTTGGCTCCTTGCTGCCCAGCGCCGCCTGTTTTCCAGCCTTCCCCTTTCATCCAATTTGCTATCTCAGCGGGTTGACCCAAATTTGCTCTTCCTCTGTGGAAAAAACCTCCCCACCAGCAAATATTGCCCAACTGACTTAAAACCCAGCTCCTCACCCCCCAAACCTTCACTGGTCCTAACAGCCATCCCCATGCCCGCTGGCTCGGCCAGCACGGGGATCCCAGTGCTGCGCACACTGGGAATGGGTACAAATATACGTCGGGATAAACCCCAAATGCTCTGGTGCAGCTGGGCTAGAGGCCGGTCCTCCTGCCCCACAAACCCAGGCTGTGGGGCTGGAAAGGGTGATGATGAATCGTAACCATGTCCCCAAGAGCATCCCTACAGCCACGTGTGCCACCGCTGCTCCCGGTCCCCTGGAGGGTGCACCCTGCTCCTGGGGCTTGGCAGGCAGTGAGGAGGGACACGCTCGCCTGAGCAGAGCCACTCCAGGCCCTCATCATCCCCAAAATCACCAGCGGGTCTGGCTGCCGAGCATCCTCACGCCAAGCCGTGCACGTGGCCCTGAGCTGGGGCAGTCTCCCATAGGGCTGCGAGCCCCCAGACCTGCTGGCCTGGGGAGCCCCCAGCGATGCAAACCCTCCCCGCGACAGCACCACGGCTACCCCCCACAACCTTGGCATCATGGCAATCACCCAGCGCCGCTCCCTCCATCCCTCCACCCGCTCACAGCCTGGGAACAGCCAAACCTGCTCCCACCTCCAGGCACCCCACGGATTAAGCCTGGTGGCATCGCTCCTGTGTTCCCAAAGCCCTTCATTATTTTTTTTTTGTTTTGCCCCCCTCTTTTTTTTCCCCTCCCTGGCAGCAGGAGGGAGGGGGGGGTGGTCTTTCCTGCATCCGTCTGGCAGCTAAGCCCCTGTCGCCACGGGGGCATTAGCACCAGCGCTGCAGGGAGCTCCCCGGGGAGAAGTAAGTGGATCAAAGGGTTTTAGCAGCAGACGGCTCCCAGACAGATCTGGATCGTCTTCAAGGCGGCCACTTGCGGCTACAAATGCACTTTCTGCCTGCAGCTCCCCAGCCAAAAGTTTCACACCGGCTTTATTGCGTTTAACCCCTCGCTGGTCCCGGCCCCGCAGCCAGACCCCGGCTGGATGGGGTCTCCCCCCAGCCCGGGGCAAATCCAGCCCTGCAGGAATGGCTGGAGGGATCGGGGTGCTGTGTGCTTGTGCGGAGACATCCCCCTAAAAGCCGGGGTGTCCTCAGCCAGGCAACGAAACAACCTGCTTGCCGGTCCGGCCCACCCCAGCATCCTTGGCACCATGACAAGGGGGAAACTGAGGCACGCAGCATGGGGGAGGATGAGGATGCTCCCGGGGAAACGCACACCAACCCGCTCCTCCATCCCTGGCCCATGCCGTCCCCCCCAGCCCCTGGCAGCGGGTGGCAGGTGACCCCCCTCTGTGCCACCCCACTGCCCCAGACAGCCTGCCCCCCCTCAATTTATGGCACCCCCAAAGCCAGCTTGCCAGGCAGAGTGGTGAGGAGCCGGGGCAGGGAGAGGCTTTGTTGGAGTAATGCTGCTATGAATTATTCAGAGCATGATGATAATTATAGGAGCCCCCTGGTTCTGCTCGCTCTCCGCAGGCAGGAGCAGGATTCATGCTGCGGAGAGGGCTGGGGGACAGGGAGAGGGGTCCTGGGGACCGAGGCCATCGCCAGCCCCATCGCCCTAGGGCTGTGCCACCATGGGGGTGCTCCAGTGGGGCAGGAGGGGATCCCAGGCATCCTGCCCTCCCCTGCTGAGGTGCCCCTTTCCCCAGACACCCGCGCAGCTGGGTGCCTTGCTGGTTAAACTGGGAGCTTGGGGGAGCCAGACTGGCCCCGCTGCCAGTGCTGCCCACCCTGTCTCTGTCTCCCCTTGCTGCCCCGTGGCAGCTGAAGCACCCCACACTTCCCAGCCCTTCACCCCACACTGCACAGTCCCATACCCCGAAGCTCCCCGCACTGCACCCCAGTCCTCCCACAGCACGGTACCCCACATCTCCCCGTCTTGCTCCCCAAACCCCAGCGGCGGGGTCACCCCCCTCAGCCCCGCATGGGCACAGAGATTTGTCCCTGCCTCCCGGGGACAGGCAGAACAGGCACAGAGGTACCTGCCAGGACCCCGCTGCGCATCCCAGAGGTACCCCCTGTGTCCCCCCACACCGGGCCCCCACCTCAAAACCCGCAGCCACCACCGCGAGCCCAACGCGGGGCCACCGCTGCCATAAACCCTGCAGCCTCGCAGCCGGCTCGGGGGTCTGGCAGGCAGCCTCCCTGCACAGCCGCTCCTTGGCTGGCGCGCTCAAGCTCCGGAATGGAGGAAAAACAAGCCGGGGTCAGCCAAAAAATACGCATGGAGGGTGAGCGGATCCTACTGCCGGGATCTCAGCGCTGCCTGGCCATGAACGGGGCACAGGGAACCTCGGCCAGAAGGTCCCGGTGCATGGGAGGACACCTAAGGACACGCCGCTTGGAAGCTGGGGATGCTGTGTGGCTACTGGTGGCCCCACCGGAGCTGCGCCCAGTGCCATCCACCAGCACGGGGCAAGGGGGGGCACACATGTGCCCCGCGGTGCAGGCCCGGTGGTAGCAGGGAGGTGGCTGGACCACCTCTGAGCAAGCATCTTCCCATCATGGCATGCAAGGACGGACCCGTCCCGCAGTCCAGAGGGCTCTGAGGCGGCACCCCCTCGCCCCATCCCCGGGGGGAGCCAGACCCCCCGGCGTGGCTGGGTTAGCTCCCCTCAGCCCCGCATGTGACGCACCCGCCTGGCATGTTCTCACTACACTGAGGGCGGCCGTTGCCCTGCGTGCCTTTGCCACAGCGTTGTCAGCGGTGGAAAAAAAAACTATTTTGCCGGTTTGGCGGCACACGGTGGGAAATTGGGGTGAGCGGGAGTGCTCTCCTAACGCCCATCACACCCGTGTGGGCCAGAGGCAGGGTGTGCCGGGGACCCCCCACCCCATCACAGCAGAGGGTGGTCCCCGAGGGACGGCGCTGCACCCCCAGGCCCATGGGGGCGCACAGCCCAACTGCTTGCGCTGGCGTGCCATGGGGCGAGGGGGCACAGGGGCGTCCCCTCCAGCCGATGCACTTTGTAGTCACACCCCGTAACCCACAGAGCACAGAGGGGACGGGAAGGCAGAGCCTCATGGGCAGGATGGGCATCACCACCCATGGTCAGTGACCTGGGAAAACAGAGCTTCCCAGTGCCCAGGATGCACTGGGCTAACTGGGAATCCCCCCAAAGGGCAGGCGGCAGTGCCCACGCCGTGACTGCAAGGTGCGGACCTCACCGAGGACATGATGTGTGGGGCAGAGGGCAGGGGGCCAGCAGCTCTGGGGAAAGACAAGCCAAGTGTGAGGGCGCCCTCCTGCCCGCAGCCCCCCTGCCTGCACCTCCTGCCAGCCCCAGCAGCCCCGGGTTAGCAGGGAGGGCACGGTGGGGGGATGAGCTGGAGGTATGGGGTGGGCTGGGTGGGGGTAGGAGGGTGGTGGGGTGTCATACGGGGTGTCCAGCAAGCACAGGTGGGTTTCTGGGTGTGCGGGTTCAGAGTACGGGGTGCACGGGGAGGTTCAAGGCATGGGGTGCACGGTGGGTGTGGGTACAGGTTTGCAATAAGCAATGTCTGGGTGGGAGGCTGGGCAGGTGGGGCGCAGGGTTCGGGGGTGCAGGGTCTGGGGGTGCAGGGTGCGAGAAGCAGGGTGCAGGGTGCAGGGTTTGGGATGCAGGATGCAGAGTCTCGGGAGCAGAACGCAGGGTGAAGGTTCTGGGGTGCAGATTGCAGAGTTTGGGGAGCAGAGTGCAGGGTGCAAGTTTTAGGGTGCAGGGTGCAGGTTTTGGGGGGTGGGATGCAGGCTTTGGGGTGTGGGATGCAGGTTTTGGGGTGTGGGATGCAGGCTTTGGGGAGCAGAGTGCAGGGTGCTGCTTTCGGGGTGCAGAGGGGTGGCCCGGCATGATTCACTGCTGCAGGGAGCATCATGCCGACACGGGACCCTGCGTGCCGCGGGCTGACATTCCTGCCGCTCCCACTGACACCCAGCAGCCGCCCCACACCCCAGCAGCCGCCCCACATCCCAGCCTCCCCGCTCAGCCTCGGGGCTCCTCGGGGCCGCGGCTGACCAGGCCTGTCCCAGCCGTGCCCGGGCAGGCTGCGCTTCCCCTTGCCAACCATGCCGGCTGCGTGCCAAGCCTGGCACAGCTCCCCGCCACCGCTGCGCCCGTCCCAGCACCGTGCGCGGAGCCCAGGCACGTCTCCAGCTGCCTGGCATCATGCCCCCACACGCACACCCCCAGCCCCTGCCCCATTCCAAACCTGCCTGCTGCCTCTGCTCTCCTCTGCTCTCCCCATGGGGCATGTGCCCAGCCCCAGTGCCTGAAAGCAAGGCACGCCATGCACAGCTGCGAGGATGCGGTGGGTGCCGGGGCTGGCGCAGCGCTGGGTGGGCAATGGCCAGTCCCCACACGTGGGCAGAAGCACTGCTCAGCCTCCGCACCGGGGCGAAGCACATGGGAGGGAGGACATCCAGCATCCTCCATCCCACCGCTCGGTACCCACAGCCCTGGCGACACGCTGCGAAAGGCATCAGCCGGGGGCTGCCATCGTGCTTCTCATATTTGCCTTAAAAACACGAAATCCAGCGGGAAGCAGAGCGGCCCCCCCGTCCCCATCACCCCTCATCGCGAGCAGCCAAGCCCTCTGCCTTCCCCCGTGCATAGCTGAGCGCGGACGAGTCGTGCTCCGTACACCATGCATACGCGTTCACCGCCCAGTGTCCCGCAAGAAATCAAACCGATGGGACCTGCAATTAATACCTGTGACAGAATAGAGCTGATTATTATAATTGGCACAATAATTGCGTCACACCTAGGGAAGGGTGTAAGCCGAAAGCCCTGCAAAAGAGACTCTTTGTCTTTGCTTTTTTGTTTTCTCTCCAGCTCACAGGTAATAGCCAGGAATGGGCAAACCCTCTTTTAATGGACTCTTAATAATGCTGTAATTTCCCTTTGCAGGGAAAGTTTTCCAAACAGTCAAAGATTCAAAACAAAGCAATGATTGTTCCTATTAGCATTAAATTCTACTCTGGGAGAGAGAATAAATCAAGCAAGGGGATTCAATTCAAAACAGAACTATAAAAAATCCAATAATGATTTTTTAATATTAATAAGAAAAATATATTGTTATGCACCCTTAGCATTTAAACTTCTAATCCAATCAGCGCAAAGTGCAGAGATAAATCACAGCCGCAGAGGAGAAGGGAACAACCATCAAGCAGGCAGCAATAAAATGCTGTCTTACATCCCTGGGACAGGCATAGGTTTNAGGCATAGGTTTGACAGTCTAAAAAAAAAAAAAAAAGGCGAAATTTATGAGCCTGTCGCTCCACAAGCTTGTTAATTCTTTCCCTGCGTCCCCGCACACGTTCTCCACCTGGGGCAGGGAGGGCGCGCGGGCCGGCTGCCGGCCAGGCAAGATGCAGGCAGGAGGTGACAGCAGGCGTCCCGGCTGCCCGAACCCGCCGGTGCGGGGATGCAGAGCTGGGAACTCACCCTTCTTCATCCTCCTTAAACCTGCTCCCCGCGGCTGTCGGCTCTCGGCCGCTCTGACCGGGGTGGGATGCTTCCCAGGGCCCTGCACCCACAGCGGGAAGGAGCCAGCGGGACCTGCTGCTAAAGGAGACCCCAAGCGCGGTCCCAAGCGCGGTCCCAAGCGTGGTCTCCCCACCTCTCCCATCCTTAGAATTTGCACTGGGCGTTTCTGATCCCACGCTACCAAACACATCCGAGAGACTGGGCAGGCTCCAGGGATGCTTGAAGCATCAGTGCCCACTGATGCGGTTCCCGCTCCCGCCAGCACCGACAGACGCTGGTACGGAGCCAGTGGTACCCAAACGGGCCCCCTGGTCGCCCTCCGCTCCCCATCCCCGCGTGCAGAGGGGACAGCGGGCAGCCCTTCCCATCGCACAGGTCCGCAGACACCACCCTCCTGGGGTCGGAGGTGCCCCCCACTTTGCCAGGGTCACAGTCTGGGAAGAATCCCGGCCAGGCTCCCCCCGCGGCTCGCGCCATGCCATCCTTGTTGAACTCATTACAGATAATGGCCCCACAATTCACCACTGACGCAGCCGGGCTATTCCTCCTGATTTATCGGCTCCGGCAGACGATGCGCAGCCACGGGGGCTAGCGACGAGCCCGGGCAAGCTGCAAAACGCCACGAAACGTAGCCAGCGGGTCTCAGATCCCCTTGGTCCCCCTGAACCCTGAACCCCAGCGTGTCTGCTGAAAGCAGCAGCATCCAAGGGAAAGGAAATGCCGAACGATAGCAGCGGGAAGGGGGAGCAGCGAAGCACATGCAGCTGGCAGTCCCGGCCATGCGATGGCCGAGGACAAAAGACATCTCAGCCATGCAGGGAGTTCCCGGCCGTCTGGCAAACTGCTGACGCCACGAACCCGGGCGAGAGGGCATTTGGGGACAGGGGGACGGACACGCTGCTCCTGCTCGGGAGCGCCCTGGGGCTTCGTTCCCGCCGGCTCCCAGTGGCTGAGCTCCTGGAGAGGCTGATGGGGGGGCGAAGGATTAATTACAGCTATTACAGGCCCAAACCTGTCATGTTCTGGAGCGTTTCTGCTCCGCTTTTGCTTCGGACGGTTTGGGCAGCGGGTCAGGGAGCAGGTGCCAGGCTCGTCCCCGCGCTCCCCAGCTTGACACCGCTTGTGTCCCATGCAGCCCGTGACATCCCGTCTCAGGGTAGCAAAGCTGCTCCCCCAGGAGCAAAGGGCACCCAGGCCCTCCTGGCACTTTGCAATATGTTTTAAGGAAAAAGAAAAGAAAAGAGGTGATATATCCCTTCATCTGGCTTTTGGGCCCTCCCGCTGCCAGCAGCCAAGGCTGAGGTGGCTGCACCGTCCTCGGCATACACCGACAAGCGGCACTGGGCTTGGTGGCCAGTCCAACCAGACGGGTGGCCCAGAGGCTTATCCCTCCACCGCGGGGATGCCCAGCGAGCCCAAGGAGGGGGGAACCCACAACCCCCATCCCTGCACCACCCTGCCGTCCCTGCCAGCCTGGCTGCCGGAGTCGATGCCAGCGGTCCCCGGGGTGGCACAGCCACCAGCGCACGCGGCCGTGACTGGAAAGCACTCGGGGACCTCAGAGCGTGAGCAGTGCCGCCACTCGCAGCATTGCAAGGCTCTCCCACTGGACTCCGAGCAGGATCTGGCACCCCGGCACGCAGCGCCCATCCCGGGCACCGTCCCTCGGGGACCTCGGCAGTGCCAAGGCTGGGCACAGAACAGGCACAGCCCCGCGAACGCCCGTCTCCTCCGTACCCCAGGGCTGGCCCCGGCCACAGCCTCCTCCCAGTCCCGCAGGAGAGGAGCCGGGCTCCCCGGGAGACACAAGGGCCGCCCCGGGCAGGGCGACGGCGGCCACGCTGCCCAACCACGGGGCCACGGGCATGGGGACGCACCTTCTGGGGGACACCCAGAGCCCGGCCGGGGGGTACCGGCACGGGGTGGGCGAGCAAAAGGGGGTCTGGGGAGGGGGAGGTTGAACTTTTGAACCAGCAGGCAGGAGATCAGTGCATTACCTTAACGCGAGTTAAAAATAACCGTCTCGTCTCTTGAAATGAGCCTGTCTGCAATTACAGCTTGGCATGTCTGCTCCGGAGCGTCCCCGGGCTGGCACCGCGCCAGGTGGCAGGCGGCTCCAAACAACCCTCGCCTTTCTTCTCTTTCTTGGGGTTGGCTTTTTTTTCTTTGTTTTTTGGGGGGTTTTGGGTTGGGCTGGTTGTTTTTTTTACCCGCCCCACCCACCCCCTTCCCAGCAAATCAAAGGTGGCTGCTCGGCGCCCTGAATCGGGCTTGGCCTGCCAAGCCACAGCCGAGCCTTTCACCAGCACCCAGCCCCTGCGGTACCCACCACCCCACGGCAAGGCCATGCTGTCCCCCCATCCCCTGGGGACACAGGGATGCTGCCACCAGCTCCATGCAGTGGGGCGAGCCAGCCCGAGGCTCGTTCGAGGGTCCCTCCCCGCACTGCCCTTGCACACCCGATGAGCGTCTCACTGCAACGTGCGGGTGCAAGCGCACGTGGCGAGCCCGGTGCACGTGTACCGCGTGTGCACGCACCGCGCCCCGAACGCACGGGCACAGGCGTGCGAGGCAACACGTGCGAATTCAAGACGTGCGTGCACAGGCAGCGGATGCCCCGCAGCATCGCTGCCCGCAGCTCCCCGTGTTCTGCCCAGCCCGGCGGGCAGGCACAGGCAAGGGTTTGCCTGCGCCAGGGAGCCCGGGCTGCAGAGCCAAGGCCAGCGCGCTCATCCTGGCATCCCCCCCCCATGCCCCCGTTGCCAGCACCCAGGGCTGTTTGGGAAACCTCTGTCCCCAAGGTGCGCTGCATCGTTGCTGCATCCCTGGCTTGGTGGGAGCAAAGCAGGGGAGGCAGCGGGGACGGGCATCAACCCTGGCACCCACACCCAGAGGGCCAGTGGGCAGCAAAGCCCGGTAGCCTCCCTGCTGTCAAGCCCCGGCACAGCCCCGATGGGCACAGCCAAGTGCAGGGGGGTGGCAGGAGGGTGCTGGGCAGGGGAAGGATGAGCCCCCTCCTGAAAAAGTAGGCACCAGCCACGCAGTCCCCAACATCACCCCGTCCTGCTGCTGACCCCTCTAGGGCAGCCCCCAGCCCCCGGGGACAGCCGGCAATTCTGGGAGGGGGGCTGGACACCCCATGGCCAGACCCACCGCAGGAGACAGCTCAGGATGCTGTGGGGTGCTGGAGCATCCCCACTGGGAGGGAAGGGACCAACCCACTTCAGGGGTCCCGGCACCCCCTCCCAGTGCCGGCTGCCTCCTCCTCCCCCCCACGACGGGTGAAAGCAAGCTTTGTGCCGGGGCTTTCAGTTCTCCTGGCTGGCGCCCGGCCAAGGCACCACATAATAATGAACAGATGCTGTCCAAAATGAGCTTCAGCGGCAGACAGGCGAGCCTCTCCGCGTGTCCTTCCGTAACCCAAAGTGCCTTTCACCTCGGCACTAATCAGGCACCTTCAGCGGGAGAGAGGAGCCGACGGGAAGTGTCGGGCTAATTAAAAGTAATGCGATCAGGGAGCGGGGAGCCCACCACTGGTGGGAGTGGGAGGGCAGGGGGGAAGGCAGCTGCCTCCCCGCAGGCAGGGCCGGGGTGCAGTGGGGTGGCGGGGCAAGGGGAAGACCCCATACCCGGCTCCAGAGCACCCCCACAGGAGACCCAAGGGCACGGTGACACCACGACTTGGCGGGGATGGAGGGTCCAACTGTACCCAGACCCTGCTGCGGCGGTGAGAAGGGTAGATTCATCCCCTTCCTGCACGCTCCCCCCGCGAGGACACGGTGATGACGGGGGTCCAACCCCACTCCTGAAGCTTGGGGGACCCTCAGCTGACAGCAGCATCCCAGCAAGGATCCCACCAGGATGGGAAGCCAGGCCAAGGAGGTCCAGCTCGCTCCCACATAACGCCTGGCCGGACCCACAGGGGGCACGGCCTCCCTGCAGAAGATTTACAAGGCTTTTTAAGAAATACAAAGCCAAGCACCAGGAAATTCACTTCCCAGCCCAGGACACTGGTCCTCCCATCACGGCACCGGGCAAGCGGGAGGGAGGGATGCACACAGGGACGGACGGAGATAACGCCGGGCGGCAAGCACTCTTCTAGTCCGCAGGATCTTAACTGTAGTTTATATTCCAGTGGTTATTAAAAATAAAGGGCAGGGGGGGGTGGGTGTGTGCGGTGGGGAAGCTAAGAGCAGAGCAAGCTGTTCATTTGGAGCCTTTCCCTTGGGTTTAATAAAGCCCCACTCACTGCTGTAGTATCATTTTTATGCTATCATAAAGCCGGACCATTTAGCAGGTTTGTGTTACTTCAGCAGTTAGCGCTGCATGAAAAGCGATTCCAGAAGAAGGAGGGGGAGAAAAAAAAAAGAAAAAATAGAAGGAAGATGAAAACCTCCAAAAGGAGAGAGAAAAACGATGCGGGAAGGAGGAGAGGAGCCTGGGGGATCCCTCATGGCTGTGCACTGGAGCACATCACAGCAGCTCGGGGGAAGCGAGTGGGTTCCCCCATCCCTGTGTGAAGTTGGGGACAGACGAGGACCCCCTCAGCACAGCATCCCAGGGGGACCCCACCTTTACCGTGGGAAAGGGTTGGGGGGTCCCCTCGCATTGGGGGGACCCCAACGGCATTGCATCCATAGGGATTCAAGAGCCAGGGCGGTTCCTCCGGGGGCTGTTCAGGGGATGAAGCAGAGGGGTTTCCCCGGGGTGAAGGAGCTGGCAGCTCCTCCCAGCCCCCGGGATGGCCGGGCTCCCCTGGTCCCTCTGCTCCCGGCCACGGGCAGCTCTCTGGGGAGCGTCGGGCTCTCCATACCGCTGGAAAAATCTCCATATAAGGAGAGGATGGGGATACGTGAGCTGAGCTGAGCCGAGTCAAACCGCCCCATGGGAGCCCTGACCAGGCAGCCCCATGCCCAGGCTGGTGCCCGGGGGCCGTGCCCTCCACCAAGCCCCCCCCCCAGGGCCCAGTGGCAGCCACGCTGCTAACCCCAGTGCAAATGGGAGCGAGCCCGCTGTGCAACCCCAGAGCTGTGTCACCCCCAGAGCTGTGTCACCCCATCCTCCCCATAACTCCCCCCTTCGCTGCTGTGCCACCCCCCCACGACACCACCCGCTCCCTCGCTGGCACCCAGGCTGCCTGCTACAAGGGGAAAGTCATCCCCATTAGTGCCAGGCGCTGGGTTTGAGCCGCTCCAGCCACACAGGGCAATGTCCCAGGCAGACGCACTAGCCCCCATGCAAGAGGGGAAGGGTAGGGGATTGGGCAGGGGGTGGCATCAGTGACAGAGCACGCAGAGCCAGGAGCAGCTCCCCAACGGGATGCTCTTGCCATATCCGCGCAAGGTCAGTGGGGTTGTGCTCTGCCTCCCTTCCCTAGCAGGGACAGGGCCGTCCCTCAGGGGTCTCCATGCCCAGCAGGGAGGTGAAGCACCCCTGGGTGCACCCAAACCCTTGGGCAGCACGGGGCGCTCAGACCGCGCTCCCACCCGAATACCCTTTCCAGCCCTTCTTCTCCCTAAATCATTTCCATCCTGCCCTGCAAAAGGGGAAGGTGGCACTTGTGGGGGGTGGCTCTGCATGGCAGCCCCCCAGCCTGAGCACACAGCGCTCCCAGGTCCCGCAGGACCCGCCAGCCCCGGCCCCCTGCCCACCACGCTACCGACCCAGTGATATAAAGGAGGAGGAGGTGTAGGGGAGGGCTGGGAAATTAAGGTTTTCAGCGCTGTCAGAGCCACATCAAACAGGCATCCACCAGCTGATTGCTTGATTGTTATATTTTGGATGTCAAACCGGAGCAAGCAGAAACCTTTAAAATGCATCAGTGCCGCTGCCTTTTTGACGGAGGGTGTTGGTTTCCCATTAACAAGTGGAAAGCGTGAGCTGGAGCAGAAAACTTCAAGCGCTTTGGAATTGATAAAATAACAACTCCCTAATTAAGCAGATCTGTCAGTCAACGGGCGCCTGCTGCCCTGCATGGGGAAGCAGCAGCAGCAGCTCCCGGTGCACGAGCCCAACGTGCCAGCCCAGCCCGCTGCGGCACAGGGAGCACCAGGGGATGCGCAGCCCAGGGGGGCAGCGGCCGGAGCATCCCACCCTCCTCGCTAGATAGACTTGGGTCCTGGTCCTGGGGCTGAGCACGGCCGAGGTGTTTAGATGCCGTGCCTCGGTTTACCTCGCCATAAAACCATGTAATGCCACCTGCAGCTTGGTGGGGAAGGAAAGGCCTGACCCCAAAATGCACCCCGCGCCCGCATCCTTCCCCTCCGAGAGGTAACTAATCAGCCTGGGGGAACACATCCCCCATGGACACATCAGACACCACAGCCAGGCACGGGTGCAGCATCCCCACGGCCGGCTGGATGAGGGAAGGGGTTCTGCTGGAAAGTCCCCCCCCCAGTGCCAGAGCAGGGCAGGGGGGTGGTGGAGAAGTCCTGCCCGACCAGCAGCAGCGCAGCCAGCACCCCATGGGGATGCCGTGCCCTCGGCCGGGCTGCCAGACCTCCGCCGTCCTGCTCTCCACCGCACGGGGAGGCTGCAAAGGAGCTAATTAAAGGAGCAGCCCATTACCCGAGACCCCCCTCCGACACCGCTGTGCTGGGTAATGAAACGCTTTAAATCTGCCATGCTTCTCCCAGGCCTGGGGCAGGAGGGACGTGGCATCTCCAGGGGCTCTTTAATAAGCAGCTCGTTACTACAAAATTGACTGCCCAGCGCTCTGGATGCTCCCCCCGGCACCAGGAGCTGCCAGCCTGCCCCGGGGAGGGATGCCGGGGGCACCCAGGGGGTCCAGGGCAGGGGACAGCCAGGAGGGACACGGGGCTGCGGGGAAGGTGTTTAACCCCTGACACGCCGGTGTCCAACGAGGCCGCCACGCAAAGGGGGTCTCCGCACTCCGCTTCTCACCCCGGGCTCTTGGCAGCCCTTCCACCACCCGCCCCAGCTGGGGACGGGGCACCTGCAGCATCAGGACAGGTCCCTGGGTACCGTGCGTGCGTGCAGGCAGGTCAGGCAGGGCGTTTCACTGGGCAGCCCTCTGCCCTCCCATCCGCTCTGCGGCCGGCCGAGCGCTGGGCTCGGAGGTTTAAGCCCCAGTGCCAAGGCGGGGGCAAGAGGGGCTGCCGGGAGGGAGCCGCCTGCCCACAGCCCAGGGGAAGATGGGCAGAGCCACGGCGCAGCTGCTGCGACACGGAGATAGGCCAGGAAGGCGGAGAGCATCCCATCCCGGGGTGCACCCCAGCGAGCCCGCCCGAGCTAGAGGCTCCTGCAAATGGCCCTTCGTGCCCAACAGCCGCTGGACACTGTCCCTGTCCTCCCCCATCGCACAGCACACGCCACAGAGCCTCCGGACACGCAGCCCCCTCGAGGAAGCCACCAAACCCCGTGCCGGGTGACAGGGCTCCATTGGTAGCAGCCCAGGCAGCGCCGGTGCAGGGACACAGGCCCAGCACCACCAATAGTCCAAGGGACAAGGGACACCAGGAAGGGCGTGGGGGGCAAGGGACAGGGCTGAACAACCCGCGTTGCTCCCACACGCTCCCTGGTGGAGGCTTTGCCGGGAGAAGGTGTTGGCTTACGGGTCCCCGGTGGCTGTGGGACACATCAGGGGAACCCCCGGGGGGCAGTTGGCTCAGGGAAAGGCCACTCCTGCTGCCCCGGGAGGACGCCCTCGAGGGTCGCCTCTGCCAGGACTGATGCGGGCAGGCAGCGCTGCCGTCACAGCCTGTCCTCACCCAGGGGCCAAAGCCGGTGCCGGCGTAGGCGGGACGGGAAGCCTGTGCCACCTTGCACACCTGCACAGACACACCCGCGCGTTGCCACTGTCCCCTGTGCACGCCCTGGCATGCCCAGAGAGGACATGGGTCACTCCTCCATCCCATGCTGCAGGTGGATCAAACCCCAGCACTCGCCTGTGACAAGGACGGCTGTCCCCGGCCGGGGTCCTTCCCACCCAGGGCGGGCTTTGCTCCACGGCTTTGGCTCCTGTGCCCGCACCGGGAGACACGAGCACCCCCCTTCCCTGCTGCCGCCCGGCCCCAGCTGGGCACACAAACTTGGTCACAGCGCCGTCCCCTCGCCCTTGCTCCCCTGGGCTGCCCTTCAGGGACACCCGGCCAGGGGGGTCCCCAAGCATCCCACACCCCCGGTGACACGCACAGCTGCCCAGGAATCCCTTCGCTCCTCATCCCAGCCCTCCCGGCCGCCAGTCCAGAGCCCGGACAAACCTCCGCGTCATGTCCCCAGACCCCATCAGTGTGTGCCCCGCACTGTCCCCAGTGGGTGCCAGTCTCCCTCAACGCATGCCCAAGGCCACACAGGTCTCGCCCCAGGTGGAGGTTTGCTCAGCCCCCACACAACCCCCACCTCCAGCGACCTCCGCAGCCCCTGACACCCTCCCTGGGTGACTCTCCACACCGGGGGGGACACACGCCGGCTGCCCGCTGCCCACCCATGGCCAGTGAAGCAAGGCAGAGAGGATGCCCAGCCCCCACGCAACACCAGCCCCCACGGCCCGGCCACAGGTACCACAGACAGACAGAGTCCGCTCTCCCTGCCCCAAAAGAGCCCCGTTTGCAACCAAGAAGGACAGCCGGGCAGGCCGGGTCCGGCCACCTCCGACAGAGCCAGGGCACGTCATGGCAGGACCACATGCTGGCATTAGAGCCCCCGAAGCCTCGTTACACACTAATCACACTGGAGGTGACAGGGCTTAGGGGAGGGCTTAAGAGAAACCGTCTCCTTTTTACTGACACCATCTGGACACAGGAGATCTCTTCCCCCTTCCCAGCGCGGAGCCGGGCGAGCGCCAGCCGGAGGGGCAGGGGCCGGTGTGACCCCCCAGGACCCGGCACCCTCGCCCGGTGCTGGAATGGTCGGTGCGACGCAGCCCCAGCCGGCACCGAGCGAGAGGGGGATTGCTCCCTGTGCCAGGGATTTCTAACCAGCGCAGGGTGCCCGGTGGGAGCAGAGCCAGCGTGGAGCCGTGGGGGCCCTGTGCTGCCTGCGTGTCCCCCCGGGGAGGGGGACACGGCCCCGGGGAAAGCAAGGGCTGAGATGGGGGAGACGCACTGGGTAAAAGTGTGTCTTTTTACCCAGAACTGGGTAAAAGCCAGCCCAGAGACACCTGTTTGGGAACAGCCCTCCCTCTGGCTGTCCTCCCGGGCACGCCACCGGCACTGAGGGACCTGGCACGGCTGGGGTGCCCGCAGACAGGGACAGGCAGAGCCGTGGCGGCGGGACTGTCATTCACCATACCCCGGTGCTCGCAGGCCAGCGGGAGAGCTGGCCACAGCCACCCTCCCCACTGCCATCCCCCTCTCCTTGCCCTCCCCGGGGAGGATGGCGGCACAGCGCTCCGGCTCCATGCCACCCAGCCTAAGGCCAGCGGGTAAACCAGGGACAAGATCCCCCCGGTTCCAACACGCAACGCCGCGAGGCACCGTCTCTCCCCAAAACTTAACCGAGCCTTTTTCCCCCCAACCACGAGGAAAGCGGGGAGCCCCCCAGCCCGGGGCAAGCTCCGGCTGCCCTGGGGGAAGCATCCAAGCCCCGGTACGCCTTTGGGAACAGGAGGGCAAAGTTGCGCTGGGGTTCGGGTCAGGGGGGGTCAGGTACCTTCCATCCAGCGGAGCTGTTGCTGTCTCCTTTATCCTTAAAGTAGGGGACGTATCGCACCATCCAGTCGTAGATCTGGGAGAGGGTGAGGCGCTTCTCCGGCGAGCTCTCGATGGCTTTGGTGATGAGGTCGGCGTACGAGAGGTTGCCCCAGGCGTTCCTCCGGGAGGTCTTGGCCTTGCGGAGCTGCCCGACGTCCGCGCCGGGGGGCGGCAGGGAGGCGGCGGCGGCGGCTCTGCGCTCCGCCGGGGCCGCCGCGTTCTCGGTTCCCTCCCCGCCGCCGGCCGCCAGCGCCGGGGGTCCTCCCGCCGCGCCCCCATCCTCCTCCTCCGCCGCGAAGTCGGGGTGGGGGAGAGGCCAAGTGCAGGACCGGGGCCGGCTCTGCGGCTCGAAATCCGGGTCGATCTCCACCTGATGCGCCTGGAGCTTTTCTTCCATGGTCCCCTCCCCGCCGCTCTTCCACCCCCCCACCCCCCCAAACAACCCCCTCCCCGGAGTTA
>RSEF01000023.1:1788768-1808085 GCA_003993805.1 Himantopus leucocephalus
ATGCGTGCTGCGCCCTTGCGTGTGTGACGGGGAGAGGTGTGTGACGCCTCGCTGCAGGCCGGTGACAGCCCGGGCAGGGCTCAGGCTCCTCCAGCCCTTGTGGCTGCTCTTTTCATCCCTCCCCGGGGAGATGGAGGTTTTTCCGTCTCCCCTCCGAGAGCGTGATTGCTTTTGGCTCCTGTGCAGCATCAAATGGGGGCTGGTGGCTCCCGGGGATCTCCCTGGCTGCCCCCACGGCGCACTGCTATGAGTGCTCCTCGGGGCTAAGCGGGGCAGAGCAGGGATGGACCCCCCTATCCCTCTTCTCCTCCAGGACCCTCTCCCACTCACAAGCCACCCCCAGCCGTGACCCGTCACCCCACGCGCTGTGCTCGTGATCCCTGATCCCTAAAAGCATCTCCCTGGGGGAGACCCATAGGGCGCCCTGGGGTGCCATCACCCCCCTGACCATCGCCGTGGGCCCTGCAAGCTGTGAGCAGGGTTGGGACACGACGTCTTGGGGCTCCGGGACACGGCAGAGAGCGGATGGCTGAGAGCTGTCTCCTGGAGCAATGGTGGTGAAGCAGCTCTGCCAGTGACTCCCTCTGCCACAGCCCCCTCTGTGCCTCAGTTTCCCTTGACCGCAGGTGGCCCCGGGCTGTGTGGATGAGGGCAGCATTCCTCCTGGGGCTGGAGCTGTAGAAACGTCACCGGGGCCCTGTGGTGACCTTGCTCCGCTTGCATGACTTTGGCTCACCGAGCGTGTGCTGGGGGGGCTTCAAGATGCAATGAGCGTGTGACGCGGGATGCTCGGGGCAAGGGGGCTCTGGTTGCCCCCCCCCCCCAGTGTCTCGCCGTCTCTTCCAACAGGGTCTGCGTGCGGCTGGGGACTGCGCGGCACAGCCCCGGGCACAGCCTGAGACTTTTTGGCTGCCTGAGTGACACTAGAGGCACGGCGCGCTCAGCCCTGCTGGGAGCTCCCGTCCCGACGCGTCTCGCCCCGGGGTCCTCGTGTGCGTGCGTGGGTGTGAGCACATGGCGCCGGCAGGCAGCCGGGCCTCCCTGCCCGCATGGGACACGCAGGCAGCAATTCTCCTGCTGTTGTCACCAGCGCCTGCCTGACCTGGGGGACAGGGCTGCTTTCCAGGGGCTGTTCTGGAGGTGCTTGATGTCCCTTGGGTCCCTGCAGCAGAGGGTGCCACGCTCGGTGGCATCTCAGCTACGCCAGCATCTCCCGGTTGTCTTTCCCTTGGGGGAGGACGTGGTGCACGGATCAGGACCTGGTGCCTTTGGGCTTGCCTGGGCCAGGAGGGACATCAGCATGAGGCCATTTCCCACTGTGCTTCTGGCTCTGCAGGGACATGGTGACAGCTGTGACAGCGTCTCATGCCACTGCCTCCCTGTCCCCATCCTCGTGGGATGCTGGCTCCCGACGTGGTGCGTTCGCCTCTGCCAGGCGGGTGACTGCGGGGGTCTCTGCTTCCTGCAGTGGCGAGTTCCTGCATGTCCCAGGTGGGTTGCGCCGGTGACACGGGGCTTTGTGCCCTCCGTGTCCCGTGCACACACAGAAGAAGGAAGTCGGAAGTGGGAAGAAGGGAGTTGTGCAGATTTGGGTGGGTTTCAGGGCTGCAGCGTGTGCCGACGTGGGGTGCTCTGTCTTGAAGGGGCTGTTGTGGGGGCAGCTGGCACTGGTGGAGGGGACAGGGCTGGACCTGGCCCAGATGGTGCCGGGGAATGCGCCATCTCACACCGCTGAATGAGGAGGGGCGGCTGGAGCTGGCCCATGGCTGGAGTCGCTGTGGGCTGGGGTGTGGAGCAGTGTCCTGTGAGAGGGACAGCAGCGTGGGGGACAGCAGGGATAGCGTGGGAGCCTGCCAGGACGGGTGCCATGAGCTTGACCAGAGCAGGTGGATGTGGCACTGCCGTTGGCTGGAAACTGCTCTTTATTGTCACAGACGTTTTTTAAATAGTGCTTCTTGCAACATTTCTGTGCCGTACAGCCTGTCCCCATGACAAATATTTTCTCCTCTCAACCAAAGCCATTGCATCACTAAACCCTCTCCTGCCCCACCTTTGGGGCCTAAAACCTGCAAACTAGTACAAATGCTTGTTTTCTTGAACAACCGGGATTTTTTTATCGCAACAGAACTCTTCTGTGAAACATCTTTCAGCCAAGAGCGTTTGGAGGCAGGGATGCCCTCGCTGTCCTGGCAACCCGTCTGGTCCCCAGCCACCTCGGGGCTGAGAGCCCCGCTGGTCCCGAGCCTCTGCCAGCTGAGCTCTCTGGCCATGCTTGATGAAATCTCTGCAGCTATTTCGGAAGAAAGAAGGCATCTTTTTCGTGCATGGCCCAACCAGCCCCCCCATCTCCAAGGGCTGCCCTGAGAGGTTTGCTGCCTTTGCCAGGGAGTTTGCAGGGCACGGGATGCCCGTCCCTGCTCTAAGAGCCAGCACAAACCTGCTGGGGACCTGGGTGGGACACAGCGTGTCGGGAGGGGGTTCGCTTTGTTCCGTGTGGGCCCCTTGAAATACCCGTGGTCGGAGCTGGAGATCACAGCCCAGAGGGACCCACTGCTCCTCCGAGCATCCCTGTGGGGCTGGTCCCCAGGGCTGGCGTGGGGCCGTGGGGCAGGCGGGGAGCGCCTGGGGCCAGCGCCTCCCTGGGGGACACGAGTGGCCCAGTGCATGGCCCCGTGCACAGCGTTCCATGCTTTTTTGGGCACAGTCCAGCTGTGATGTAGGTCACAGGCTGAAAAGCAGGGCAGCCTTGACCGAACAGATTGGAGGGAGGACGGGGCTGGATGCAAAACCCTCCGGGGTTTGGGGTTTCTGCTGCTGCTCAGCTCAGCGTGGTGCTGCACATGGTCAGTGCATTTGGGCAGGACAGCACAGGTGACGTGTGGTGGGACCCGCGTCTCTCCTAGTTGGCCAGATGACCCAGAGATGGGGTTTCATGGCACCTCACAGGACGGTCGTCTCCCACGGGTGTGCGAGCATCATTGTGTAAAGCGGGATGGTGCAGGCTGAGCCCCGCTGCTCCCCTCGTCCTCCTCCTGCGGGCTGCAGGCGATGGAGAGGAGGCGGGTTGTTTCTCTCTCCCGGGATCAGCCAGCTCCTCAGCCCGGTGGGGTTTGGACCCCCCATGGGGGCTCAGCATCCTGCTTGGGGTGCCTTCTGCATCCCTCGTGGGTGCTGGGTCTCCCCGGGGTCTCTCAGCGTGGTTTGATCTGCCTTGCCTTCGGATCCAGAGAGGCTCTTACTTGCTCTGGGTGTACTCAGTGTGGGTACAGGCAGGGCTGCCTGCGGGTGCCGGGGCACACGATGTCCCCAGCCAGCCACAGCCCCACTACTGGGCAGCCAGTGGGGAGTTAAAACGGTACCCGAGGAAAAGGGAGTGCGGCTGCTTTAATTATTTGGCTGCGGTGAGAACTTGGTGTGGAGGAAATTGAACCCAGGGGAAAAAATACTGTAATTTCATGCAAAAATTACATGGCAGCTCCGAGTGATTTACTGCAGCTATTTTGGTGGCCAACTCTGGGGTGTAATTAGAGTATTACTGGATAAGTGGCTGATGGTGGAGAGGGTCTTTCCAAGGCGCCTCACCTGGTTTCGCATGTTGGAGAGGGGTCCAGGCAGGCTGGGACTGGGGTGCTGGGAGGGGGTGTGTTTTGTCCCCAAAGGCAGGGGGACTTGATGTCTCTCAGCTGGATGTAGGCACCTTGCAGAGCATCTCTGGTTGTGCCAGCACCTGGCATCTCACCAGCACCCCTGGGACCCTCGAGAGGGGCTCCGGGTCTTGTCCGGCTCTGGGGTGGCTTGTGCGGGGGGACCCATGGCCAAGCTGTGTGGGTCTCTTGGGGGAGAGGGTGCGTGGGCTCAGCCTCGCAGGGGATCTGTGCTGGGGGGATTTCTCAGCGCGTGGCTGGGTGCCATGACGTTTTCTGGGGAGCTGGGAGAGGATGTGGTTTCCAGCTGTGCCGGGGTGCTGCGAACTGGGATGCTGGGGCTTGCTGGGCGCTGTGCTGGACCGGGGCGGGGGGGGGCGGGTGCTGCTTGGGGCTCTCGTAGGGTGCTGCAAAGGGGGGAGAGCTGTCCCCGTGCGCAGCGCTCCCCTGCTACGGCAGGCTGCCAGCCCATCCTCAGCACCACTGCGGGGCTGGGCACGAGCAGGGCGAGCAGCGGGGTCTGGCACAGATGCCCTCAGCAGCACTGTGCCCGGCAGCGCCGCGAGGTCCCCCTTGCCATCTGGCCGGGGCAGGTGGCCCAGCAGCCTCTTGCTCTGCCGCAGCCCAAAGGCGAGCGGGCGGCCGTGCCAGGGCCAGCCGGCTCGGAGATGTATGACACACGGCCACAGCCATCCATAACCCCCCTTCCCAGCGCCCTGCCGAGACCCCCTTCCCTCTTTTTGGCGTGGTATTACAGGGCAGGGGTACGGGAGGCGTGTGGGGCTGGAGGGAGGCAGGGCAGGCAGGAGGTGGGCAGGGGCTCCGGGTTGTCCCCCTGCCTCCCGCCAGCCCCGCACTGGCACCGGTCCGCAGCCTGCAGGCAGGGAGCCCATAGCCAGGGGCTGCGTGGAGCCAGCCCATCACCTTGGCATCGGGGCACGCTGCAGCGCCAGCCCAGCTCTGCCTGGGCTGTGCCTCTCGGTGGCACCCGGTGCCCGGGCGAGCATGCAGCGGGGCTCCCTGCACCCGCTGCGGCGTCACTGCACCCGTGCAACTCCTGCCTGCTTGCAGGGTGCTGGGAAAGGCCGAGCTCCCCCAAAACATCCCTTGCTGAGCTCAGCCCCAGGCTCTGCGCCCCAGAGGTAGCAAGAGGGACTGTGGGGACAGTGACACCGTATTGGGGCCAGGCCACCACCTGCCGAGCCCCCTGGCTCCCGCAGGGGGGTCCCCGAGCTCCCCAGCCCTGCCTGCTCTCTGCCTGCTCTCTGCCCGCTGCCCCGGGAGGCGCGCATGCCTGCTCGTTATCTCCAGCCGCTCTGGTGTGATCTAATGAGCCCTTTGGGGAGAGCGTGGGGCGCGCCAGGCGGTGCTGGGGGGATCCACGGAGACGGCGGTTCTGCCGGGGACGCAGAGGGATTACTGCGTTACGTATCACCCCCAGGGCTCCTCCTCTGCCCCCGTGGTCCCGCTGGTGCCCCCGGCAAAGCCTGGTAGCTCCGAGGATGGACGGTGCCAGCTGGGAAGGCAGCATGGTCTCCTCGAGGTGATGGTTGGGGCTACCTGGTGGGACAGGGCTTGGGACAGACACCATGGGGTGGAGGGACCTTTTCCCCTCCAGCCACACCGGGGACCGGCGCTTCTGTCCCCTCCTGTCCTGAACCAGCCTGGAAGGGCTGTGGCTGGAGGAGGAGGAGGTGTCACGCAGAGCCCCAGCAAAGTCACGGGGGGTTTTGGGGCCCAAGAGAAGCCCAAGGCTTTGGGCAAAGGAGGAGCAAAGCAGAGCAGGGAGTGTCTTTGAGCAGGCTGTGGGAGCTGAACTTATCATCCAGATGTCCCTCCAGCACTGAAATCACCTGATGCCAGTCCTAATGCTGTCCCCCCCCTTCCCCTGGGCTGCGGGGACCTGTCCCCTGAGCCACCTCACTGGGACCCGGTGGCCGAGCTGCTGTGAGCCCCACTGGCCATAGTGGGAAGTGGGGAAGATGCTGGTGCTGTGTTTGTCCCCTCTGGGCAGCGGGGTAAGGCTGTCCCGCAGGGGATGGGCACTGCGGGTACTCTCAGCAAGGGGGACGAGGACGGGGACAAGGCAGGATGCGCCGGGGCAGGGAGGATGCTCCTGGTTTTGAAGGGGCCATGGAGTGATGGCAGCTGGCTAAAATAAACCGGCTGCCATGGCAACGGCAACACTCCCATTGCAGAACTTGGTAGCAACCAGCTGTTTGGCAGCAGCGGTAACCAGGGCCAGGAGAGGGATGCTCAGCCGTGCCGGCCACCTCTGCTTTGGTGGCACCCCTGTCACCACTGGGATGGTTCCAGCTTGGGCACAAGGATGTGGCCGACCTGCCCTCTGCCAGCTCCGTTCTGGCCGGGAGGTGTGCAGGGGGTCTCACCCCGCTGTGCAGCCTCGGCGTGCAGAAAGGGCTGAGCCAAGCACCCACCCGTGGGGTGGCACCCACCTGGGGCTCTCCGGCGTGTCCCCACGCTGAGCCGGGGTGCGTGGGGGCTGCAGAGAGGGGATGCCCCGGTGAGCATCCCCAGCCGAGGGCTGTGGAGCAAGTGCTGGGCACGGGGGGGGCTGGCCGGGGCGGGTGGGGGGGGGCGTGCGGAGCGGTGTGTGGTTTGATTTGCGTCAGTCTCTTCTCCGGTGGGTTTGGGAATCGCTTGCCGAGCTCGTGGTCAGGAGGGGGAGGGAGGCACCGAGCCAACTGCGAAGCACAGACTCGGCTGCCAAGTCCAGAGGGGGAACGCTGTGCCGGGGCATGCAGCCTGGCTGCTCCTGGGGGGGCTGCGCCGGGGCTCAGACCCGCTGTGAGCCATGGGGGGCACGTCAAAGGTGGGTCAGGACCGGCGTGGGGCCAGGCAGGGCGCGGGCTTCGCCCTGGGGACCCATCCAGCAACCGTCTCTGCCCCGAAACTGGACCCAGAGCCCCGGCAGCCCCAGCCAGGCTCCTCCTGGCTTTGGGGGCTTGGGATGGGGCTGGTGAGTCCTGGCCCTGGGTTGGGGTCACGGTGGTGGTTTCCACCTGGACTTTCTCTTTCAGGAGAGGTTGGTCTTGTGCACGCCATCACCCGGACCCAGGGGAGGGTGGAGGGATGTGCTGGGCAAGCACCTGCCCCGGGCTGGCACAGCCTGGCCCCACAGCGCAGGTTCCCAGCTCCGCTCCTACACCCCAGAGCACGGGGCTTGCCTGGAGCCACCCTTTGCCCCACGGCATCGTGGATCTGTGGGGCAGGGCAAGGCTGGACCCCCCTGCCCGGTTCTGTCCTGCTCTGCCCTGGGGGTGGCACGGAGAGGGGCTGTGCAAGGAGGGGGCTGCAGCATGGGGTCCCCTGTAAACCCCAGCTGCCCCTCTCCCCCGCTCCAGCGCACGCCTCGGGGGTGATTAGCGGCTCCTAATGAGATGTTGGCTGGGCTTCCCGCCGGCCGTGATGCGTGAGGAGGCGGGAGATGCTCTGGCCCGGCCATGCTGAACAGCCTTCAGGCTCCTTGCGTGTCAGCCACCTGCGACGGAAGGTCTGGGACGGACACGGCCCGTCACGCCTCTAATGGGCATTTGGTTCAATTAGCAGCACGTCAGACCGGCTCTGCTCAGGCGACGCACTGACCCGAATACGCTCGCCTCCGCTCGGCAGCCGCCGGCGAGACCCCCACGGCGGGGAGGCGGGTGCCCTCCCTCTGCCCCCGCCGTGCCCTTCCCGGGGGCACCGGGCAGCCCGTGCGCTCCCCCCTGCCCAGCTCCAGCAGCGGTGCCCCTGGGGAAGGACGTACTGGTGGGGGTGGGGGGGACAGCCCCGGCTCCCCAAGGGGGGGATGTCAGACAGGACCAGGGCACCAGCTGGGGTGCAGCGAGCTGGCTGCGGGGTGCCCGTGACAGTGCGAGGGGCTGGGGGGGGGTTGTGGGGCATTGCAGGGGGGCTGGGTGTAGGATGCTGTAGGGCACCGCAGAGAGCTGACGGAGCGGTGCGGTGGGTTTGCTGTCAGATGCTACAGGGCGCTGCAGAGATACGGCTGTGGGACGCTACGGGGCACGGCGTGGGGTGCTGCGGGGCGTTGCAGAGAGCTGGTTGCGGGGCAGCTGCATGGCCACAGGGCACTGCAGAGGGCTGCCTGGGGGCGGGAGGGGGCGGCGCAGGGGGGTGCTATGGGGCAGTGCAGAGCGCAGGCGGCAGTTCTGGAGCGGAGGAGATCCCGTGCGCACGGCAGCTGCTCCAAACTGCCTCCCCGAGCCCTGTGCCGGGGGCTGCTCCGTCCCAGCAAGCTGGCATGTGCCACCCTGTCCCCGGGGGCAGCGGGGAGGTCACCGGGGCCGCTCACAGCAGAGAGGCCGGCGGGGATTCACAGCCCTCCTGAGCTGTGTGCTGCCGGTGCCAGGCTGCGTCCCGTCCTTGCCCGGTGCAAAGCCGTAGGAACCTCATCACGCCTTAGGTTGGACTTACAGCCGCCCGGCTGCCATCGCCCCGGCTTTCTCCTCCGTGCTGCTTCCCCCCACCTGGAGCCCGTGCACGGAGGGCTGCCGTGGGGTGGGCTGACGTGCCTGGGAGCTGACGGGGTTCTCATCCCACTCCCTGCCTCAGGCGTGGAGCAGGGGTCCGGCTGCTGCCGGCATGGACTGTCCATCCCGGCCGCAGGAGGTGGTGCCAGCATCTGGGGCGCTTGGCATCCCTCTGGCGCGCGAGGCGTGCTGCCGCGGTGTGCCAGCTGCCATCTGCTCGCCAGGCGGGCGTGGGCCGTGCTCAGGATGTGGCGCTTCGGTGCCAGGGCTGGTGGGCTGCACACAGCCACCAGCCGCTTCGGGCAGGACGGGAGGGGACAGGCCCACGCTGGGGCAGCAGGTGGCACAGTGATGCCAATGGTGGGAAGTAGGGCTGGCCATCCCCAGGGGGTGGTGCCAAGAGGCCACGGTGATGGCCACCCTGCAGTTAGGTGCTGGTGCCCACAGGCAGTGCCGTTTCTTGGGCGATTACGACGTCTTTGGGGGTGTCACCAGTGACTGTCCCAGGCCACCGCCACCCCTGCATGGCATCCCCTGGGATGAGGCACCATTGGGGCTGTCAGCAGCCTCTGACCCCTGGAATATTTCCTCCAACGCTGGCAATTTTTATGTGTGAGAAGTAAATAAGCATCAATTAACCCCTGGAGCCATCCTCGTGCTGCCAGAGAGCAGCCGGCAGAGCGCTCGTTAGTGGCCCTGTCGCTGCTTCCTCCTGTTAACCAGCGTGCAGATATCCACCAGGTAACGGGCTCATTAGCTGGATGGACCAGCAGCCCGGACAGACGGATGGACCCCGACACACCCTGGCCGCAGGGCTGGGGCTCACTGGGAGTGTGCAGGGCCTCCGTGAGCACAACTGGGCTCTGCTGCCATTGGGAGGGGTAGGATGCACGGTGAGGAGGCTGGGGTTTGGGGGGTTTGTCCGAAAAACCCCGGGTGAGGTGGGGTGGCAGCCGAGGGACAGTGACAGGGACAGCAGGCGGGTGCAGGGGATGTGGCAGGGTCCACAGGGCCCCCTCATTTGCTCCCCCCAGCTCTAGCCCACATCGTGCTCTCATTTGAACTGCACTTGTTTCCCCCATCCCGTGCTTTCCCCAGGGCACGCAGGGGGATGTCCAGCCCCCGCTTTGCACCCCGAGACCTCGTGGGCACCCCAAGGCTGGAGGAGAGACCCCCGGGACACGCCGTGGGGGTGCTGCTGGCAGTGGGGACGGGCAAAGAGCTCGGGATCCTGCAACGGGCACCTTTGTGGCTGGCATCGATGCCCCTCTCGGGGGTCCACCGCCGCCGTGCCGGGCACAGCCTCGCCAGACAGCGCCTGCCCAGTCCAAAGGACACGGGGGACAGGGGACGCTCCCAGCGCTGCAGCAGCAGCATCATCATCACTGCCAGATGCAAATTGATAGTCAAGTCACTCATCCAAACAATAGGGTCCGGCTAATCCTTTTACAATGGGACTAATTGCTAATCAGACCGATTTCACACTGGCTGTTCCCCTGACAATGAGGCTGCGTGGAGAAGGACTCCTGGGGGGGGGTGAGGAGGCTCCGTGGGTGCCCACAGCTCCCACCAGCCCCCCCATCACCATGCCAGGCCCTGCAGCGGGGCCAGTCACCCCGGCAGACGGGCACCGGGATGGCACCAGGGTCTTCCAGATTGGCAAAGCCTGCAGCAGCCAGTGGCCGGGGGCTGGCACGGGCTCCAGCCTGGTCCTCCCTTGGTGTCAACCAGGGCTGAGCATGGCTTGGGTCCACCTGCAACATCTGGCAGCCCTGGTGCCATCTCCCGCCCTCGCCTCCGCATCCCCTGCCCCTCCCCAGAGCTACGGGGGCAAGACCTGGTCCCTGAAATGGTGGATGTCACCCCCTGGATGTGTGCTTGACTGATGCTCCTTGCCCTGCGTCGTTTGGGTACCACGGTGCTGCGGTGCTGTGTGGGGACATGGTGCCGGGAGGGTCTCTCTGCTTTGGTGAAGGGCCTGAGCTGTTGGAGCGTGGCGAACAGGGCAGGGGTGACATGGGGGCAGACGGGGACAGGGAGGGAGATGCAGCAAGGGTACAGGGCACAGCCAGCCCTGCAAAGGTGCAGGTTGCTGCAAGATGTGGTATAGGGCAGAGAGGGGCAGAGCAGTGTCGGAGGCGTCGTGGAGATGCTGGGACTAGCATCAGCCTTTGCCTGCTCCCCCTGGACCCTGCCAAAATCTGCCAGTCCCTGGTGCCAGGCAGCTGCCGCCGGGGAGGTTTTGCCAGCCCTGATGTCCCCTTGCACATCACGGCACGGCCAAGAGCTGAGCCCCACATTATGGGCCATGCGATCATGCGCTGCTCCCCGCCAGCCTGGGGCTGGGTGCTGTGGGATGCCGGGGGCTTCTGGGGGCTGCTGGGGCGGCGGTGGGTGAAGCAGGTCCCTGCCTGCCTGGTGTTAATAAGCTCCCGGCCCGCCCCCGTGCAGCCCCCTGCCCTGCGCCGTGCACCCCGAGCCACGGCCAGCCGAGCGCATCGGGGTGCTAATGAGGAGAGAGCCGGGCTCGCCGCGCCTTGCGCTTAATTGCTGCTGTCTTTTGGCTCTTAATGAAGCTCCGCTGCAGAAGAGGCGGCAGCCTCCCCTCCCCTCCTCTCCCTCCGGCAGCCTGACCCCGCCAGCCTGGTCCCCTGCCCCACACCAGCCTGGCCGCGGGTCCGTGGGTGGCGCTGGGTGCCCTACGCTGGAGCCGCCAAGTGGGAGGGAGCAGCGGAAGAGGAGGTTAGCGCCGTGCTGAATGTCACCCCTGTCCAGCCGTGGTGTTCCCAAACCCCCCAAACACCGGCCCCTCTCTCTGTGCAGGGCACAGCAGCTCAGTCCCAGTTCCACACCATCTCCTGCCTCCCGGGCTGAGCAGACCCCAGGGAGCGCTGGCAGCTTCCCCTATATAGGGGGTCCCCAATGCTGCGAGGGGGACCAGCAGCAGCTGGGCATCACCCCAGCAAGCCCTGCCGGGGCATCCCCAGCCCCTGGGGTGACGTGTGTGGGTGCAAGGTGGCACCACGGGGCTGAGCTGGTTGGTGGCTCCGGCTCTGCAAACGCGGTGATGGCCACGCACTCTGTCCCCTGCCTCTTGCACTGCGGCTCGGTCGCACGGAGGGGAGCTTGGGTCACCCTGCGGCTAAAGGGAGAGGTGTTTTGGGGGGTCAGGGAGAGCTCTCCCTGCCGGGCGGGCTGGCCCAGGGCTTGGCTTGCTCTGGCTGAAGGTGACGAGCAGTGGCATGGGCAGCCACCGCCACGTGTCCCAGCCTGTTCTCTGACCCGTGCCAGCCGTGGCCTGCCCCCTCCCCGGCTGTGCACGGGGCCGTGCAGGAAGGGGTTAACGGCTAGCCCATACCTGCAGTTGCATTTTGAAGATGTGAAATTAAAGCCCGTAATTTATTCTCCCCACACACGAAGGAGCAATTAGTTCTAAACACGGCTTAATCAGTCAGCGCGAGATTGATTTCTGTAGACTTGGATTTGGTGGCTGCTGGCGAGGAGCCAGCCTGGGAGCAATCTCCAAATAAATGAAGTGCAGAGAAGTAAGCCATTACATAATATGATAGATGAGGCTGGAGCTCACTTGCCTCTTCATTAGTATTCCACTGTACGCCGGCAACAGCACCAAACTTTCTCCCCGGCACCTTGGTTTCTTCCCCCCTCCCCATCCCTCTGCGGCTGGGCAGGGGAGGAGGAGCTGCTGCCTCCCTACAGCCGCCCCTGCCCGGCGCCGAGCCCGCGGGCAGTGCTGGAGCAGGGGTCTCTATGCCGCGGACTGATGCTCTCCCCTGGGCTCTGCATCTTGCCTTTCCCCTCCGCACCCTGGGGAGACCGAGGTGCGGGGAGCCGGAGTGGTGTCCTGTGAGCTGCACGAGATCATCAGCCAGAGGCAGATGTCCTCACCCCCGCTCTTCCCCTGGACGGAGATTTGAAGGCACGTCCCCAGGGTTACCCCAGCCTGTCACCCCACGGGGCAGTGGCAGCTGGGGGTGCTCACATTGGGACCGGTGCAAGCTCCGTCCCTCCTCCTGCCTTCTGCATCCCCGCTCCGGCCAGTGAGCTGCTCAGCGCTGCAGCAGCAAGAGCCAGAGGAGCAGAGTGCTGCTTTCAGCAGGAAACCCCCTTGAGGCACTGGATGTGGACGCAGGGAGCCAGAAGTGTGTGGGAAGACAGCAGTCCCCAACCAGCCCTTGTCTGGGCAACGGGGGTTGGAGCTGGGTTTGCAGACCCCCTGTGCCGCGGTACCCGAGCTTCTCGGGCAGGGTGCGTGCCTTCTGTCCCTGCCACTGGACAAGCAGACCCTCTCCACCCTGGCCCCTGGCCCTGCTGGCAGAGGGTGATAAGTGTTTTGGGGACAAGATCTCGCATACATGGTGCTGACACGTTGCTTTGGGCCGTGGTGGCGCCGACGCACACTGCGCAACGCGTGCTTCTCCCTCCCCGGGGATGAGGGAGGAGGGGAGCACGTTGCAGAATGATGCTGGGAGGGGAAGGTGGGTTTGGAGCCAGCTCCAGAGGGTTGGTGGCCTGTGGTGTGAGGGCTAAGGGGGTCACTCTGCCCGTGGAGCTGGTGGGATGTCTGGCGGTGGGGAGAGCAGGCTGGGACCTCTGCAGAGGTGCGTGTGGGCAAGGCTGGGCTGGGAGCATCCTGGTGGGCTCTGCTTGGAGCATGGGTGACCAGGGCTGGAAGGGATGGAAAAGACCTGGACTTGTGCCTGACTTTGCCTCTGCTTTCATTGCCTCCTCGCCTTGTCCCTCTCCAGGCTCCTGACAGGGAAGAAGAGTCCCCTGAGACCTGGCCCTGCCTGGTGCAGGGCTGATGCCCGTCCCTGGGGCATGTGCTAAAGACCCCCCCACACTCCCTGCCATGACAGTAATTGCACTAACGATAGACAGCTGCTAGATGCAGCAAAGGGCCATGACCCATGGGCTCCTGGAGGTGAAATGCCCAGCAGTGCTGGGGGAGAGACCCACCAGCTGAGCCCTCTGAGCCCTGACCCCTCTGGCTCAGACAGCCGTGGTGTCCCAGGGGATGGAGCCCAGGTCACCCATGATGTCCCATGTACCCCCCCAGCCCTGCAGTCATCCCCCTCCCGCCTGGGGTGCCAGAGCCACTGCTGACCGCCCGCTCTGTCCTTGCTGTCTCCGCAGAACTCCATCCGGCACAACCTGTCCCTACACACCCGCTTCATCCGTGTGCAGAACGAGGGCACCGGCAAGAGCTCCTGGTGGATGCTGAACCCCGAGGGCGGCAAGACAGGGAAGACACCCCGCCGGCGGGCAGTCTCGATGGACAACAACAGCAAGTTCCTGCGGATCAAGGGGAAGGCCAGCAAGAAGAAGCAGCTGCAGGTGACGCAGGAGCGTGGGGAGGACAGCCCTTCCTCCCAGCAAGCCAAGTGGTCGGAGAGCCCCGCGTCCCACGCCAGCGACGAGTACGATGCCTGGGCGGACTTCAGGACGCGGGCCAACTCCACGGCCAGCACTCTGAGCGGGCGTCTCTCGCCCATCATGTCCAACCACGAGCCTGATGAGCTGGAGGAGGATGATGGTACCCCCTCCTCTCCACTGATGTACCCCAGCCCCTCCAGCACCATGTCTCCTTCCCTCAACGCCCGCTGCTCCGTGGAGCTGCCCCGGCTGACCGACCTGACTGGCACCATCAGCCTGAACGAGAGCCTCGGGGAGAGCATGCTGGAGGACCTGCAGGACGGCTACACCATGAGCCCTTCACAGCAGCTCCCCCCGGCCGCCCTGCGGCAGCGCAGCTCCAGTTTCACCTTCAACTCCAAGTGCTCCACCATGGGGGCTGCCACCAACACCTACTGCGGGACTATCTACAGCCAGCCGGCCATGAGCCTCATGCGCCGCCTGCCCATGCAGACCATCCAGGAGAACAAGCAAGCCACCTTCTCACCCGTCAGCTCCTACAGGAACGCCTCGCTGCAGGACCTGCTCTCCTCCATCTCCTACGCGCACAAGGAGAGCATGGTCCCGGGGGACCTGCCCCTGCCGCAGGCCAGCCCCATGGTGCCGGCCCGTGGCCACAGACACAACCCGCTGCTGTGCGGGAGCGGGGAGCAGGGTTTGTCCTCCTACCCGTCCCACTCGGGCTCTCTCATGAAGAGCAATGCTTTGTACCACCCGTCACCAGCCGGTCACCACCCTGCGGTCAACACCAGTGCCTTAGCTAATCCTGTCAGCCTTATGAGCTTGCCCAGTGACACGTGCAGCATGACAGCCATGCCGCACCACGGGCATCTGCATTCCTACGCTAATAACCAAGGGGCACACATGAGCTTGCTGGATTCGCTGCAGGGCCCCTACCCGGGGGCTGTCCACCCCCCCGTGTTGGGCCAAGACAGGTTCCCAGCAGACCTGGACCTGGACATGTTCAACGGGAGCCTGGAGTGCGACGTGGAGTCGATCATCCTGAATGACTTTATGGACAGCGATGAGATGGACTTCAACTTCGACTCGGCTCTCCCACCGCAGAACGGGCTCAACGTGCCCGCGCTGCCTGGGGGTCCGCAGCCCACGAACCAGAGCTGGGTGCCCGGGTGACGCCTGCCCCGGGGAGGGGGGCTCACCACCGAGAAGCCACGAGGGGAACATTGAGACTAACTTTTTTTTTTCCTTTCTCTTCTGCCTTTGTTTGTTAAGATGGGCTAGAGCCATCGGTCTGAGCTTGAGGTCGAACACGAAACACAAACCGTAGGGTCAAATATTGAGATGGGGTAGGGCCCCCAGCCCCCAGCCCACACGTGTGCCCGATCTGCTGGGTCCTCCTGTGAGCATCCTCCGGAGGACGCCGGGCAGGCGGGCGGGAGAGGCAGCCGGAGCCAGGCTGGTCCAGGGCGGGGACAGGAAGGGAAAGTCTTTCCAGATGGTCCCAGTGCCCCACTGCAACGGTGCTGGTTTGATTTGTCCATGGGCTGGTGACAGAGTGGTGATGGCTGGTGGTGTGGGAACCCCCTGCGTGGGCACCCCTCTCTGGAAAGGGACCCTTTTCTCTGAGCCACCATGGAAAATGAGTCCTCTGAGTAGAAGTGTCAGGAGCAGGGACCCTGCCCCAGGGCAAGGAGGGGCTTGTCACCCTTAAATCCTGGTGGAGATCTGAGTTCTGCCAAGCCCACAGGCCCAGGCCACCTCCACCACAGGTCTCCTTGGGTGGCTCCAGGCAGGTTTTCTTACCGAGCGGTGAGGAGGGGGGGTTGGCGATGGAGGGAAGGGTGCGCAGCCTGCAGCCCTGGAGACAGCATCTCTGCAGCGCACGTGCCCACCGGTGTCTGGGGGTGCCATGGTCACGCCTGCCTGCGGAAAAGCTGCGGAGAAGACATGGGCACCACCATGGGGTGGTCCTGCTGAGGGTGATGTGCTGCTGGCCTGGGTCCCCTGTGCCGCAGGCTCGGGGGGGCTCACAGGGTCGGGGAGGGGGGCGTATTTATTTGATTTCATGCACTCTTTTGCCATTGAGTTTTTGCATTGGAAGGAAGAAAGGGTCGAGCTTAGGGAGAGGAGGAGAGAGGCTGTGAGCAATGCTGAGGGCTGTGCCCCATCGCACGTCTCATCTTGGCTCGGCTGTGGCATTGGGTGTTAGATGGTGGGGTGGAAGCTTGGGGGCTGTGGTGTGGGTCATCCTCAAGAATGAGGTGTGTGTGCGTGTGAGGAGGGGAGAGATGGAGTGGCCAGGCCTCTGGAGGCAACGTGGGGTCCACCCTGCCCCAAGCCTGGATGACCCACACTGCTTCCCCCATGGGCAGAGCTCAGGGAGGTGCCAGAGGGCTCACAGCCAGGGCTGTGGGACTTCTGGGGGGTTGCTACTGGTTTCAGGAGTCACTCCAGCCAGCAGCCAGTATGCCTGTCCCAGAGGGCTTGCTGCCCATCCCCAGGATGAGAGGAGAGCTGGTCCAGGGGATGGCAGCAAGAGCAGTCAGCCCTGGTGCACCCATCTACTGAGGGCCGGTGCTCCATGGGGATGGGGACGAGTCGCACGTGGTCCTGCTGTGTGTCGGGAGCCCAAACCGGTGCCACTGCTCTGCGGCACAGGGGTGAGCCAGGGACCCACTGCTGTCCTGCGCAGCCCTTGATGCAGCGGGGCTTTGGAGCAGGACGGCCAGGCAGGCTGGTGGGCAGCTGGAGTGGCTGGTCCAGAGGAGATGGTGGGGCTGGGAGGAGAGGCCATGGGAGCTGCTGCTCTGTCCCAAGGGGGGTCTGCACAGCCCGTCTTCCTTCTGGGCACCACAAACTTTCTCTAAACCCCCTGCCCCCGGGATGCAGCAAGGGTTAGTCCACTGAACCAGCACATCTTCTGGCCCAGCTCTTCCCTTCTCGCTCCAGCACCACCTCCTCTACTGCGGTGCAGGCGCTGGGTCCCACCTCGGAGCCGGGGCAGGGTGGGACCCATGGGTGGGCACCTCCTGCTCCTCTCCTCACCCACGTGGCTGTGGCAAAGCGTGACGGAGGAGCCCCGTGTGCCACCGTTCACCTTCGCCCTGGGCACATGGCTGGCATAGTCTCTAAAGACATTCTTACAGGTTAATTATGTTTACATTATTTGATCATGTACAGAATTTAATATATTCTATTATATATAATCTTTCTTGAATGCTTTTTTAAAAAGGATTATTCTTTGGTCAGGATCATTACCGCATTCGTTTTATACACCACCTCTCGTTTCAGGCATATTTAAAATCGTTGGAAACCGATTGCAAATGGCTATTTAATACCTGGCACCCCAGCTCTGCACAGGGGGTGCGGAGGACTGCTAGCGAGGAGAGGCAGGGAGGGCAGCTGGGGCTGCCGTGGGAGGAAAGGGGGGCTCTGCCCCCCGCAAGCATGGGAGAAAGGGAGGGGGTCCTGGCTGTTCCAGGCGTCCGATCTCCAGGCACACATCCAGCAGCACACCAGCACGCCGGGCGGCGCGGGCCAGCGGGGGCTCACCCCGGCAGTCGGGCATTTGCAGATGGGATGCTCAGGCACGGGACCCCCCCAAAAAAAACCCTTTGGTGTCACAAATATGGGCCGACTGTCATCGCAGAGGGGAAGCCACACCAGCAGTAGGAGGAATGCCCACCGCCTTGTCCCACGCCTGCCCCCCTGCCCCCTGCTCGCCTCCCCCTGCCCCCCTGCGTGGTGCCCCTGGGCATCCACCCCCGGGGCACGTCCCATTGCGAAGCTGTCTTTGTGGTTCGTGACCGTGGGGTTGTCGTGTGTGCGGTGGCGTCGTGTTGGTAAGCGTCGTGTGTACAGTCGTCGTGCGGTGCGAGGGACGGCGGGCAGCGGGAGGCAGGCACAGAGACCCCCCCCCCAAAAGTGGCTGGGACCCCGGGGAAGGGGGGGTGGCTGGAGGGGGAGGCGAGACGGGCTGGCCCCGCCACGGCAGAGGGGAGCGGAGCAGAGGGATGCTGAGACCACAGTGCCCAGGTGGGGTGGTGGTGGTGGCACGGGGCTGTCGGGGCTGTGCTTCGTGCCCATGGGGCAGGCTGGTCCTGGGGGTGGCCAGCGCGGTCGTGCCCCCTGCGGCTCCCACCAGCCTGCTGCCGGCACTGATGGAAGGGGAAACCAGGGCTTTATTTAACTGTCTGGTGGTGGGAGAGGCTTCAGGTTCTCTCTCTGGAAACAGGTCCCCGAGCACAGGTCACCTCATGTCCCACCTCGCTCGGCTTCAGCCTCCCCACTCCATCATCCCCCTTCTCCGTCCCGCCCCCCCCCCCACCCCACAGGACAGCCTTTGGGGACAAGGAGCATCCTCTGCTCCCAGCCCTGCTCCTGCCCAGCCCCAGCCCTGCCCGGAGCGAGGAGCCGGCGTCGAGGGGATGCTGAAGGGACCCCACCGGTTTGCTTCATACGGCAGTTTTCGGTCCGTCCTTTCCCTCGTATTTATAACTGTACAGACTTGGGGGGAGGGTCTCTGACAGGCGTCATCTCTCACCACACATCTATCGTAGGCAATGGTAACTTTCTTGATCGTGCTATTAGAGTTTGTGTATGTGGCAATGTAAAGAACTGTGTATAGTGCATTGTACAGCATATTTTCATGAATAAAATTGTTTTAAATATTACAAGGCGGGGCTGCTGCCTTTAATGCTTATGTGTCTCCCAGCTGAGACAAGAGGGGCAGAGCTGGACCAGTGAAGCTAGAGCGACCTGGGGACAGCCACCGAGAAGATGTGATGTTTGGTGAAACTGAGCTTGCACCCAGCATGGGGGTGGTTGGGCTGTGGAGGTGTACATGCAGTCCCACCTGCAGACAGATTTTCTGGACATCATCCCAGGCAGTCTATAAATGTATGTATTTACTGACTTTTAACAATATTTTCTGAGACTGATGGCCTGCCTCAATGTCACCGCTGCCCAGTGCAGTGGTGGGGGACAGTGTCCAGCTCGTGGAGGTGCTCATGCCCTGCACCTGCTGCCACAAGCTCCTTTGCTCCCCAGTGAGGCTTCCTGAGTGCAGCCCCCGGCCACTGGCCTGGAATCCCCTTTTTCCGCAGCTGTTGGAGCTGTTTGGACTGAAACTTCCCGTTCTTGTGGGTGAATTTATTTCCTGCCCTGGAAAAAAATGCCGAAGCGACTGGAGGCTGTGCCTTCTATTTTGGGCAAGGATTTAGGGTCTTGGATCAGAGTGGGTTGGGAAAAAACCTCTGTGGTTCAGGGCTCAGGTGCAGGGATGGGTGTCTGCTTTAATACCCCTCAGTCAGCCCTGAAAAGGGGGCTTGGCCATTCAAGAGTCTCCCCAGTGTTCATCAAAGCAGGCTGGAGAAGCTGAAACCCCTCTAAGAACTAACCTGGTCGCCTTCTATGACAAGGTGACTCCCTTAGTGGATAAAGGAAAGGCTGTGTATGTTGTCTACTTGGACTTTAGTAAAGCCTTTGACACCATTTCCCTCAGCATTCTCCTGCAGAAACTGGCTGCTCATCGCTTGGATGGGTGTTAAACTGGCTGGCTGGCTGGGCCCAGAGTGGTGGTGAATGGAGTTAAATCCAGTTGACGTTTGGTCACAGGTGGTGTTCCCCAGGGCTCGGTACTGGGGCCGGTTCTGTTCTGATCTTTATCAACGACCTGTATGAGGGGATCAGTAAGTTTGCAGAGGACACCGAGTTGGGCGGGAGTGTTGATCTGCTGGAGGGCAGGATGGCCCTACAGAGGGATCTGGCCAGGCTGGATCGATGGG
>RSEF01000023.1:1808185-1836048 GCA_003993805.1 Himantopus leucocephalus
GGTAGTTGTAGAGAGCGATAAGGTCTCCCCTCAGCCTTCTTTTTCCCAGACTAAACAGGACTAACAGGACCTCCTCCTCCCAGTGAGGAGGTTTGAGACACCCAGTTCTTGTCCACTAATGGCCTTTTGGTAACTTGGAGAAAAAGTCATCAGCGTGGCAGGGCGGTCATGTCTCAGAGGTGCTCCCAAAGGCCTGGCACATCCCTGTGAGCTGGTCCCTACAGGTCAGTTCTGGACAAAATGATGAAAGGGGAAGAAAGAGTTCAACTACTAAAGACTTTCCTATCAGAGAATTCAATTAGTGCAGAATCTAATTGCTGTGGCTCAGTGGAGGAGGAGGTTTCAGCCCCTGACCCAGCAGTGAGCCTGGCTGGGTGCAAGAGGACACTGTCCCTTGCACCGTGCTGTCACGGGACACACAGGGGCCTGACACGGCTGTGCTGTGATGTGTGTCCTGCACCAGCAGCTGCTTCAGAGCCAACAAGCTCACCACGGGTGGGGAGTGTGGGATCTGTCTTGATGGGGCTGGAGGAGGGGTGGTGCAGGGGAACCCCTCTGTCCAGCTGGAGGGAAGCCAATGGGTCCCTCTTCGGTGGCTGAGCTCCCTGGGCAGGAGGGTGTCTGGGACGGGATGTGGCATTTGTGTCCTGAGTGGGCAAGAGGTGGGAGCAGCCTGAACATGCCGTGGGCAAGCTGCCAGGGCCCAACGGGATGTCACCGCAGTCGTCACATGGGGCTCAAATGCTGGGAGCATAACCTGGGTGTTATCTGGGGGAGGACACTGGGATCCAGGGGTTTCTTGTGGGTTTCCATGGGGATTTGTGCTTGACAAGAAGCCACGCACTTCTTGCTGTAAAGAAACTGGCAACGTAACACAGGATCCCCGCTGGCAGCATCTGCAGAGGTTACAGGGCTGGCAAAGCCATGGTGATCACAGCAAGCCATCAGACGAGGGGCTCAGCTCTGAACTAGGATTAGCTCAGCGTTTCACAGGAGCAAGGGGCAGAACCTGGTCTGGTGCAATCAGGGCTGGAGCAAAAGACGCCAGGAAAGGTTTAGGGGCTTGAATACCTTTGCATGAGCTAGCACTGTGAGGCAGGGGAGGAGGCAGTGGCTGCACGTGGGGCCGGAGGAACAGGGACCCCCTTAGCACACAGCAGAAAGATGGACAGATCATAACAGGTTTCCCAGATAGTGGGGCCAAGAGGCAGACGGGGCCACGCAGCCTCTTGCTCCTCCGTGCCATCTGTGCCATGCAGGAGATGTGAAGCCAGGGCGTGCTTTCACCAAGAGAAGGTGCTTCACTCTTCGGCTGTGTCCTCCAGGACCCCTGCCAAGGTATTAAACCATCCATCACAAGACATGGGCGCTGGAGAAGCAACACCAGAAAGCAACAACAGAGGAAACATAACCTTTATTCACATTGTCCCTTTCCACCGGCATTATTAGTCCTTTCCACGGCAGCCTGGTGCCAAGTTCTCCCCGCTCTGCAAATCACCCGCAATGTGCCCCCCAGCCCCATGGGTGACTTCCCAGCAGGACCTCTCTCCTCATGGTGGGCACTGCTGGGACATGGACATCCCAGTGCATCCTCCCCATCACTAGTGGGATCTGCCAGGGGAAAGAGTGCCCTGCAGAGCCCTGCAACGGCAGTTTGTGCTTGCTGCTGTGCAGCCGATCCCATGATCTCTCCAGTCTGAAACCACCCCACATAGTGGTTTGGGTTTGCCCTATTTTTTGTAAGAAAATATCATATGGTGCCCAGGTGACCCGTTGCTGTTCTCCATGTCCTCAGCAAACCCCTCCACCTCACCGGGGAAACTTGTAATCCTGGATTTAAAGAGGGAAAAAAAAAAAAGCAACAGGAAGAAAGACGTCAAGTTGGTTTGACAGGATCTGTTTTCCATAAATCCCTGTTGATTGGCATTAATTATATCACCCTTTCTGATTCTTTATTCATTGCATTCCATATCAGCTGTTCCATTATTTTGCCTGGGATCAATGTCAGGCTGACAGACTTGTAATTACCCACGTCGTCCTGTTTCCCCTTTTAAAATATTAGGCCAACCTCCACTTTTCTCCCAGGGCCCCGGAAATTCCCGTGTGCTCTCCACCATACCAAAACTCAACAGCAGCGGTCCAGGACATGCTTCAGCCAAGTCTCCTGGCTGGTGGTTGTCCTCCCTGGAAGACTGCAAACCCCCAGCACCGGGCATCTCCTGTCAGCTCCTGAGGAGAGACGGTTTCTTTTCTCCCCATGGTTGTCCTCCTTCCAGACACTCAGCAGAGCTGCGTGCTGACAGCTTCTGCCTGCTCTGCACGCACTGACCTTCTCCCAGTGCCATCTCCTAATGCCACCACCAGGAGCCCAGCAGGCTCAGCCTTTGCACAGCTCTCGGTGCACTGAGTGCCCTTATACAAGCGTGAGTTGCAGCCCGCTGTGAGGGTGGGATTTGAAGTTGCGCCGACAGGTTGGTCAGGACGGGTCAGCGGCTGTTCTGGTCTGAAACGTGGTGGGAACGCAGCCCGGCTTGCTTCCCACCCAACCCCACTCCTGCTCCGGTGACACCCTGACCCCTTTGCAGCAGTGCCCTTCCTGAGGAGTGGGCTGCTCTCCTGCAGTCATTTCAGCCCTAATCATCTCTCCCAGCTTCCCTTGACCCTGCGCTCAGCCCCACTCTTGTCCTCAACTCCATCTGCTTCCTGTGCTCTCACACTCCCAGGTCTGCCCAGAGCTGCTCTCCACCTCGAGCTCTCTGCTCCCTGGCAGCTCTCATGTCCTTCTGCTCTGCCCTGCAGTCCTCCATTCTGCCACTTTCTCAGCCTCACCGCACCAGGTGGGAAGATGAACATCACAACATGAGGGTAAAGGATTGTATCCCACCAGTACCTCTGTCATGGTACATGGATGCCCTGAATGCAACCAGCCCATCATGCAGATTTAGGAAGCCGGGGTGTTGGTGATGCCCTGGCATCCTGGTCTGTGGATACTCCTTCCCAGCCATGAGCTCAAAGCCACCCTGCAAACGGAGAAGCCATCAACCAGATGTAGTCCCCAGTGTGATGCTCAGGTTATGGATGATTTCCATCTGACTGTAAAGATGGACTGCTCTGCACATGTCCCACCCTCTGTCCTGCTCTGGGGATCAGGAGGAAATGGTGGAGCAGGACCATGTGGCAGCTGCGCGGTCCTGAGCCAGGATCAGCTGCACGCAAGGTGCTGGCAGCATCCCACTCCCGCAGCCATTGCAACAGAGATGCTGCACTCACAGTGCTGGTGACTACTACTCTGTCAGCTCTCCTTGTGTCCCGGTCTGCAAGGATCCACTGCGGAGGTCCTCAGCTAGGATTGACACAGCTGGAGGTGAAGGGGATACCAGATGGCAGTGAGCTGGGCAGAGACTTGGGATCAAATTCAGCTCAGGTCTCCAAGAGGAAAGCTCTGGGGATGTGGAACATGGCTGAGAGATGAAGATGGCTAATCCACCAGCTGACTGTCCAGTTCACACAGGACTTCCCTGACTGGACAAGGAACCCTTCAAGAAGATGCACAAAGCCTTGCACAAAGCGTCCATGACAGCCTTTTCTTCCCATCCTGCCCCTCGAAGTGAGCTGGATGAAGTCAGCAGGGCTGAGGAAGGCGGCTGGCTTGGCCCATGCCTGCACAGCCTGGAAGACATTAATTTATATCTCTGGGAAGGGGACGCTCTGTAGAGAGCGTTGCCCAAGACCTGTCCTCCAAAGGATGCCCAAAACATCCCAGCGAGGAGACCTGCCAAAAGAGCAGGAGATACGTGTGGACCCCTGAGCACCCATGCAGAGCTGATGGGAGGGCTGCGGGAAGGCGGGGGGGAGCAGGATAGGGAATGGACTGGATAGGGGCAAAGGGGGTTTGGTAGAGTCCCTGTTGACCTCCTCGGGATACAAATGTTCTGACATGGGGAGCTCTGCAGTGTGAGGAGCCAGGGGGACCAAGGCAGCCCAGGCAAGGAGGTCCTAATTCCCATTGACCCCAAAGCCTTGATTCTGCCCACAAAAAGGCCTTCACTAGGGCTGCCCTAGGTACTCTGGGTGACGGGCAGGAAAAGCCATGCACCCACCACCCTGCAAGCCAGCGCTGCCCTGTCCCATTCATGCAGGCAGTGCCTGCCCATCCTGGCAGCACAAGGGAGGAAAGAGGGTTTTGGAGCCAAGGAAGGCTGAGACCATTGAAGCAGAGCATCGTCAGGGATCTGCGTGCTGGTGGGAGGCGGGGAGTGGGGGCAGCCCCATGGGGAGCAGCGCCTGGCTGAAACGTGCTGCTGCCGAGCAGGAGGAGGGATGGGCTCATCCCGCCGGCTCCGCAGCAAAGCTGAGCCACCCCAGGCACTGCCCGTGTCCCTTCCCACCCCCCTTGAGCGTGCAGGGGTAGGAAAGAGAGTTTGGCATCCCCACCGAGACCCTGGGAACGGGGAGAGGTGGAAATCCGGCACTTCTCCTGCTGTCCCCACTCTCCCACCCCACGCCAGCTCCGCTCTGCCCGCTGCCTTTGCCTGCCTGCGAGGCAGGGACGTCCCCGCAGGGCGAAGGGGCACATCTGGAGCCGCGCAGAGATTTGTCTTCATTTACAGGCTCTGGCTGGGAAAGCGGGAGGGTCTCCCGCAGCTGGAGCTGTGCCTCTGACCCTTCCCACCCCATCCTGCCTCGGCAGAGCTGGGGCTGGTTTCATCTCGCTGGCGTTGGCTGCAGGCTTGTCCTGAGAGGATATTTTGACATATTTTCCTATTATATGAGATAACTGGCACTTGAGAGGCTTAATTGGAGAGCTGCAAAAGTGTGTTGCTTTCTGCTCCTTTGAAGACAGCAGTCCCTGCGTGGCCATGAATACTCTCTCCACTGCAACAGCGGCCTCCCCGTTGCCCCTGCATTTTGTTAACTCGGCTCCTCAAAGCTCCTGGATAAGCCGGAGGGATCCAGCCCAGAGGCAGTTGGCTGCTCTATCCCCGGAGCTGAAGGTCAGGTCCCGGGGAGGGTACAGGGGCTCCCGTGGGCACCAGTGGGACGGGAGCCAAGCCAGGGCGTAGCATCCCCCTTCCCTGCAATCCCACGGGCAGATGTATCCACAGACGCCCTTGGAGCATGCGGAAGAGGATGAGGACAGAAGGCTATAGACAAATAAGGAGGAAAGCCTTCAGGAGCATGTGTCTGTCATAAGATATTCCCTTGCAGAAATCTTGGAAACCTTAGAAAGAGTTTTTGCTCAATGTTATTAATTAAGGCAAAAGAATCCCCATATGGAAAGAGAAACAGTCAAGTTATATTTTTGCTAAATACGCGGCACCATATGGTAACATACAGAAAATTGGCCACATAGGCAGCCTAGAATATATGTTACCATATGTTCATATGTACTTTATAATTTCTTTGTTTTTGAAAGAGGGCATTGTCTTACGGGGCAAAAATGAGCAGCCCACCCCAGGGAGAAGGAGAAGCATCACAAGCTGCTTTTGCTGAATTAAGCCCAAGGAAGCAACCCAACCACCTGGCCTGAGGGCTGCCAGCGCAGGCAGGACGGATCAGACAGCACAAGGGCAGAGTGAGCTTCTTCCCCGCTCCCCATCCTCCGCCGTACCTCCTCGGCATGGGCTGCGCTGCCAATAACCTGCGTGTGCACGGGGAGACCCAGAGGAGAAGGAGGAGGAGGAGGAGGAGGAGCGTAGAGCCTCCCGGTTGTGCTGTCCCCAGGAAACCTTAATTTCCCCGCAGCAAAAGCAAGAGGGGAGAGAGGGAAGGATCTGCTGGGAAAGCCGCGGGGACTTTGGGAACACACGAAGAGGCTCCGTGCGCAGCCCGTGGGCGCAGTGCAGGACCCCAAGTGCCCGTGTGAGGGCCGGGGTGCTGCTGGGCGTGCGAGGTGTGTCGCAGGAGCATGGCTGGGGAAAACGCCGGTTTCCCTGGGGAGGTGGCCGCCGGAGGAGAGGTGTACATTTTGCACGGGGTGTGGGTGAGCATCCACCTACACGTACACACCCCGGACGCTTTTGCATCAGCTGTCTTTGCATTCCACAACTTCCCCCCGAGGGGGTTTCGCTGAGCAGCCGGGTCAGGAGGCAGCTCAAAGGCAATGAAGCTCCACTGAGGTGCCACAGCCGCGGTGGTGTGCACAGGGGTGGTTTCGGGGCTGCGCCCAGGTGTGCTGAGCTCTCACTGAGCTACTCCCCCAAAACGGTTGCACAGAGGGTCTCCAAGCAGTGCGTCTGTGTGTGCGTTTGTATGTGCACAGGCACGTACGTGCTCAGGGAGGTGTCATTTACCCTTTGGGGACATTGTCACAGTGGGACTGAGCCCACGGCATGGTATTAATGTCCCCGGAGACCAGGTCCTCAGAGACTAGAGACTCGGGTGCCCCCCCGGGCGTACAAGGGTGCAGTGCTGCCTCCCCAGTGTCCCCCCAAGGGGACAGCCCGGCCATGCCCCTGACAGCGGAGCGCTGGCACAGAGGTTTGCTGTGCGAAGGTGCCCCAGCATTTGGCCCTGCTCAGTACAGCCCTAATCACTTTACTAAGTGCTTTTGGGGTTTTTTTTCTGCTCCATTTTCCCCTCCATCTACCCTTAATCCTCCTCCAAGGACAAGCTGGAGTTTTGCCTTTCCAGGCTGCTGCAGCCGGCATTGCGCAGCGCTGACCTCCGCACCCCCAGCACAACCCCAGCCCCAGCAGCACCCGGACGGCTTTGGAAAGCCCGTGCCCTGCAGCTCCTCAGGAAGCCATAATTCAATCCACAGCCCCAAGAGCAGGGTTTCAGGGCTTGTGGCCGGCTGATTAATAGTCAGTGAGTCTGCGGGCTCCTGGCCTTCCTGACTGCCGCTGCAGAGGGTGTAATGCAGAGCTGCAGACAGACCTGCCTGGCTGGGACTGCGCAGAGCGGTGCGGGTGATGCTCTCTGAGCGGTGGCAATGCATCCCCCTTCCCAAACCCACCAGCACCCAGGGCTGGGCCTTCAAATATTGTGTCTGGGGGGCCGTAACCAGGTGGGCATGGCAAAGGACTCTGCTAGCAGACAGCTTTGCTCCTGCCACCACTGGCTCTTCGGTCCCAGGTCTGTTTCCAACTCTGGTGCACAACCCATGGCTCAGCTCTCTGCAACAAATGCACCCGTCAGCTGCTGAACGCTTGCTATAAATGCAAACCTCCTCTCCACAGAAAGCACCAGCCCCCCTTGATGGAGGTGTCTCTGCTCTTCTTGTGCCTGCCCTGCCCTGTTCATGGAAAGGACTTGACTGAAAACCTGTCCCTCGGTCCCAGGAAAGTGAAGGTTTGCAGTGAAACTGTGTCCCCCAACGGGGAAGAAGGGCTGCTCCTGTCTGTTTATGATCTGATGGGGTGACACACAGTGTCCCCATCCCATCCAGCATCCTGGGGGCTGTGTCCACTCCCCACTGTGTTGCTTTCCTCCAGGCATGGGGCAGGACCAGTGCCGGAAAGACCCTCTGCCCAGGAGCATGTCATGAGCTGTATGGTCTCTGGCACCTGATGCTGCAGCTCAGGAGATGATCATGAGATGCAGGAGGCCTGGAGGCTGTCTGGCCATCCCAAAAGTGCTTCATGGGTTATGACAGGCTTGGCTTGTGCAGGGGAGCATGCCAGTTGTGGGCTGAGACCCTGGACCTTGTCTGCAACCACTGTTCTACAGGAGATCATAGAATCATGGAATGGTTTAGGTTGGAAGGGACCTTAAAGATCATCTTGTTCCACCCCCCTGCCCTGGGCAGGGACACGTCCCACCAGCCCAGGTTGCTCCAAGCCCCGTCCAACCTGGCCTTGAACACCTCCAGGGATGGGGCAGCCACAGCTTCTCTGGGCAACCTGCGCCAGTGCCTCACCACCCTCACAGGAAAGAATGTCTTCCTAATATCTAATCTAAATGTGGCCTCTTTCAGTTTAAGATCCACAGGGTGTCTGCGGTGGACGTGAATCCCAACCTCCTTGCATGATGCATGATGAGTATGAGCAGGAGCTCCTACCCTGCACCCACATGGGAAGTGTTCTTAAGGGGATGAGCTCTTCCTCACCAGCTTCCCACAAGATGGAGGGTGGGCTGTGCCTGGAGGAGGGGGGATGTGGCCAGCAGACCCCAGCACCCAGGGCTGGGACGTGGCCCAGGGCGCTCTGGCCAGGGAGCCTGACCCCATGATGCTAGGACCATATGTGCCCTGCAAGGAGCCTCCAAATCTGCAGCCATGTCCTGACACAGTCCCTTTGGGTGGCCGGAGAGGGACATCTCCAGCCAAATCAGGGAGATGGGAAGGACCTTTTGCAAGGGGGGCCAGCTGGTTGTCCACCTCCCCCGAGAAGAGAGAGCCATTGCCGGGGTATAAAGCAGGGTGCAGAAGGAGCTGGGGCTGAGCAGAGGCCCCGTGCCCCCACCGAACCCTCATCTCGGACCTCAGGCAGGGGAAGGCAGACCTCCCCCCTGCCTTCATGCCTGCCTCGAAGGCCAGCAGGACCTCCCTCTCTGCCGGGGCAGGCTCTCCCCGGCACGCAGCCCAGCTGCGAGCCCTTTGTGCCGAGGTCTGGGTGGCTACCGCCGCCCAGCCAGCCCTCCCCACCGCCCGCGGCGAGTCGGACTCCACACACGCAAAGGCAGGGCTCGCTTCCAGCCCCACTTCTAAGCCCCCCCTCGGCTTTGGAGGAGCTTCATTAAAAGGAAACACAAACCAGAAGCAGAAGGAAGCACTTTTAAGTTGCTGGCAGCTTTGCCTGTCTATGAGTTATGAGGTCTTGCTTTATTCATGGGGCAGAAAAAAATGCTTATCTCCTCAGAGTCCATTATGTTTCATTTGGAGCCCGGGTGCAATCGGTGCTTTGGCAGAAATATCCCCCTGCCCCGCTCACCCTCCCGAAACTTTATCTCCCTATTTCATTACTGGGAGTTGCGCTCGCCCCGGTTTATCAGTGGTGATGGAGTGGATTGCTGACTTCTCTGCTGTCCTAGCAAAAATGAGGATGGAGACATTCTGCTCCAGGTTCCTGCTATTTTCAGAGACCTTGGCTGCATGATTTATTCATAAAAAAGCCATTATTTATGCCAAAGAAAGAAGACAGAATGGGTTAGCTTTTTAAGTGCTTATAATGCATTATATGGTACCTTAGCCTGCCAGACATCATTTATAATTGTAGAATCCCTTAACCTCCTTTTTCTCTTTTTCCTACCCTTCACATCAGTGCGGAGGGTGATAGCAAACTCGGTAATTAGCAGAAGTTGACAGATGTGGCAAGGAGAGGTAAGGTGAAATATCATCGAAGGAGACGTTTCTCCAGCACCTAAGTGAAGAAAGACCCTCCCTCCTCCCAGCCTTGATCTCCCAGCATAGGCAGCGCAGGGAATTGAACGCCACCAGAAAGGCATTATCTTATGGGGTCTGATGCTGGTGTCCATCCAAGCCTCCAGCTCTCAGTGTCTGTCTTTTCCGATGGCCTGCAGGTATCCCAGCTGGTTCTTGTCTTGAAAAGGATCCTGAGAAACCCATCCTTGCTCTCACTGGGAGCCAGCAGCTTTGGATGCTCCAGGTCCCCAGTGCTGCCATCAGCATCAGGGCCACTGGGGCTCCTGGCAGATGTTGGACACCCTGGGAACTTGCTGTGTGAGGTCCTACCAACTGCTCGCCCTCACTGCAGTCCTGGGGGAAAATTTAGGCCCCAAGCCTCCCTTCCTTAGCTCTCTCACAATGAAAACAAACATCAGGACAGCATCAGACCAAAAAACCCACAAAACCTGTAAAATGTGGTGGAGTTAAAGAGCAGGGAGGCTGTGGGATGAAGCTGGGCAGAGATCGGAGCTGGTGCAGCAGCAGGAGCTCAACCATCATCATGCTAACTCCATAGCAACTGCTGGGGCCACAGTTTCTCACCAACAAGAGCTCTCGGGGTTTTACCCCTGCAGCCAAGAGTGCGTTGGACCCTGTTGCCTAGGCTCGGTTGGATGGGTCCCTTCCCACCAAAGTGCTCCTTCTTCACTAGTTCTACCATCAGTCCCGACCACGCAGTGAGAAACACCGTCCCAGGCAGCACCAGCACGACCCTCTGACTCCAGAGCTGAGTTGTCTCATGCAAAACAAGGCGCGAAGGAGGATTTTAAATGTCTCCATGTTTCCTGGGTCTCCTGGTCTCATATAGCCTGTGTATCCACATCACTGCTATGTGTCCCATCAACACTGAAAGCAGTGGGAAAGGGGATGACATCCTGGGTCTTGGAAGAGACCACGGCATTCCCAGTAGGACCCCTTCTGGAGTATTAAGAAGCAAATTTAATTCACAAGTATTGAATCTACTGTGTGTTTGGGACTGGCCTGAGTAGCTGCCCTGTGCCTGGATCCAGTCTTTGCAAGGACAAAAGGAGGGGAGAGGGTTGTCCCAGCAGCGTGGGCAGTGCTGGAGAGGGAAGGGGCTGATTCCCCAGGTTGTGGAGGTGGGGAGGGCTGCCTGGTACATTCCCCATCGGGTACAACATGACGGCCAAGGGGACAGAGTCCCTGACCAGGTCACCCCAAGTCAGGGAGGGGTCATGCCGTGCCCATTCCCACCTGGCACGAGGTGCCCATGCTCCAGACTGCGAGACGAAACACAAGAAAAACAATTAGCTACTTGGAGGTGAGAGGCAACCCTCCCCTCCGGCTCCTTGTCTAAGCTAGTTTCAAGTAGGAGAAAATCCCCATTAAAAGACAGTGCCATTTCCAAGATCCTTGAGTTCAAAAGCGGAGACAGAAATCTCAGCTCTGATTTTGCTTTTTAAGCCTAAGATAAATAAAAATGTAAGAGACGGGAAATAATGTAATGTAATCATCAAGGAGAAGAGAAACCAAAGGCTCAACTCTCACACTCACACGCAAATATAAACACACACGCAGAACACATTTTAAAACCAATTAAAATCCCTTTGCAGAGAAAGCTCTTTCACCCACTCTCCGGGATACAGGCTATCTGCTTCCTTGGCGCGCTGTATATGAATAATTAAAAGCTAAACATATGTTAAAAAATGCAAACAGTACATGATCCTGGAAACTTCCCCTCCTTATTATTATTTCCACAAGAAAGCTGTTAAATGGTTATAAAACTCGTGAAATACGCCAACCTTGGCATCTCATGCGATTCCCTGCTTTGGCTAGGAAGGAGTTAAAACCATTTGGCAGAGACTAACCCATTAGGCCTAATAATTATGAAATTATAGAGGTACTCAGGTGACTGTTAATTTCACACATACTGTTCAGCTCTGTGGCTAATGAGAGCCTGAAGAACTCAAGTGCCTCATCTTTCTTGTTGAATGGTGACCTGCAATTAATGAGCTTCTGCAAGAAAAGGCAGCATTTTGCACTTGGGGCTAATAAGATGGCTTTTGTGCAGCAGCATTGTGATACCAGGAGCTTTCGAATGAAGATTAAGAACTTTTCCCCTTATTTATTTATGAGCGCTACGCAGTCCAAGAGACCACACATGCAGAGAAGCGGCCCTGGTGTGAGTCTTGGAAGAAACTTAAGAGCACAGTTGCTCCGAGGCAAGGGAAAAAATCCTCCATCTCCTGTGCTGGGTAATAATAAGATGGAGATAGGAGGGAAAAAACTGCAGAGCGATCACCCGTGATGGGGAGGAACAGGGCAGGTGTGATTCCAGGAAAAAGAAACAGACCGAGACCCCCCTTTGCCCCCGTTGGTGCACACATGCACGCACACACTCACCCGTCCCTGCCACAAAGACCCCAAAATAAGCTCCTCACAGCCAGGAGTGACCAAGCATAACTCCTGCCTTTGCAGCGATCTCCAGTTCCGGACCGGCACTGAGACCCTGAAATCAATCCCAGAGGTTTACGGAGACGTTGACACAATTTCTGCCCGTTTCCAGCCTGGGCTGGAAGAGCTGTGAAAATTGGATGGCTGCGATGTGCGTGCAGGAATCCCCAGGACTATAGCTACTGGGCAGCAGCAGCCCAGTTACCCAGCCAGACAGTCCCAGCCTAAACCCATCGGCCAGCTGCAGCTCTCCAAGTACACACATTTGTTAGAAACCGGGATCTCCCTGCCCTCCCTCTGTCAGTGTTTGTGTAGTTATTCTTGGTGGCAGCATTATCATAATCATTATTATTAACACCAATTTTATCTTTAAATGCCTGCTTGCATTGACATTTGCTTTATACACACACATACGAAGTAATAAACCCCTACCAGCCGAGCCAATGAGCCTTTTCAGGGTGTTGACTCAATCACCCGTATTTGAGCAGCTCAGCAATATCTCCTACAACAGTCCCGGACCATTTCCCCCTCCTTTGAGTGACCGTCTGAGTCTTGACCTCACTCCGAGCTCTGGCGTTAGCAGAAAGAGGAGAAGCTGGCCCAGGACACAGGTACGTGGAGCAGCAAGCTGTGATCCAGGAGACTGGGGCTGCCTCCCTGGTCCTTGTTCACTGGCCATGCATGGGCTGGGAGCCCATCCTGAGGAGGTCCAGTGGTGCCTGGCTCTGGTTTGTGCTCCTGCAGTTCCTTGTCATTAAAGCCTGCGGCCTCTCCAACCTGCTGGAGACTCCAGCTGATCTACCAAGAGTTTCTCAGTCTTATGGAGGAGCACGCTGAACCCTTTGCTCAGCAAAGCCTGTCCTCTCTTGATGGGTAAGTAATGGTTCTCCGTGGGCACATTCTTTTCATGCTATTTTGCCAGAAAGAGGTGAGGATGGTGGGTCCAAAATGCTTCTCAGGCCTTGACTCTGCACAAAAGGCTGTGAAAGCTCTTGGACCCGGGCAACGTGTTATTTGAGGGGAGTGCTCCTTGCTCTGGCAGCTCTCTGAAGATGATGGCTGTTGTCTATGTGTCTTCAGAGGTTGGTTACCACACCACAGGGATCCTTCAGGATAGTCACCCTCTGCTTGACACCCCCATGCCATGGCTCATGTGGGAGCAGAATAAAGAATGGTTTATGGAGAAGCTGTTGACCAGCACGTCCAAACTTTTCTTTAAAACCTGCCGTGAAGAGCTGCTCCTTTGTTTGCCCCGGTTTCTTTGAGGCTGCAAACAGGGCACACAGGTCTCTGCCTGACGGGTGTCTAATAGGTGGCTCCTCACAGTAATTGCTCTGCCATTATTTCTAGTCTAATCTACAAGTGCTTGAGACAAGAATGAACATCTGCCAATGGCACAGAAAACCCCATGGGGCCCTGTGCTGGACAGACCTATGCGGTGGCCAGGGATGACCATCCAGAAGAACCTTCAGCCAAAGCAAGACCTCCTCTCTGCAGGCACAGGTCCTCCCTGTTCCTGCAGAAGCTTCTCCTCACCTGGCAATATTGCCCTTGTCCTGCTCTAGTTGGATGCTGGATGCTCATCCTGGCCTTGGTGAGACACCAGGAACTAAGCTGCTCTGAGTTCCCAGTTGCTCAAGCCTCAGTTGCTCCAGCAAACAGCAAGGAAAAGGGCTGTTTGGGGAGGTCAGGGACGTCCCCCAGGGAAAAAGCCTGCTGCTGTGTCCAGCGTGCCTACTTGAGTCCTCCAGGTCCACTGGGTGAGGCAACCAGCCGGGCAGAGGCACTTTGCTGTCCAAGGGCCATTGGTATCAGCAGATGTAAGTTCAGAGATGCCCATCAGCTCCTGTTTCTCTGTTCTCTGTGAAAACCGTCACACCCATGCCCAGTGGGGACACCTACGCTCAGGCAGTACAACACCTCACAGACACGCTCTTGTAATGACTATTTGGTCCCCTGGCTCCCCTGTGGATTCCTCCTGTCACTGTGAGTGTGACCTTGGTCTTACAGGCACCCAGCCACGTAACCACGGCTGTGCCACTGCAGCCCAGGGGCAGAGGTCAGGTCACCCCATGGGTTTGAAGGAAGCTATCTTCCTCTCCAGGAGCAGAAGATTTCACTCCGTCGATACGTTCTGACTTCCCATTGCTTCCCTGTCCCCATGCTTCAACCTCCTGAAGCATCTCTAAACCTGAAAATCCCCACAAGATCACCTCCCAGTGCTTTGCCCTCACTGCTTTTCTTCCTGGCAGGCTGCAGCACTCGGGATGCTCATAGCAGAGATACCCACACTCCCTCATCTCGCATCTTTCCTTCTCTCCCCTGTGTGACAGCAGCACACACTCTCACATCTCCATCAGAGGTGGCACGTCCCCAGCCACCCATCAAATGCTGAGATGCTGGTGCACGCTCTCCTCGGGGGCACGCTCCCCTTCGCTGTGTTTTGGAAGCAGCCAGCCTGATCCGGCGAGATGCTCATCTGCGAAGCAGCAACCTGGGGTGGCACAAACTCGTTTGCATCCCAGTCCCCCCTCCCCATCGGGGACCTCAGCGAGATGACTTCCGCCAGCTGACAGAGAAAGAGAAGTGTCATGTCAGGGGGAGCCGTGCCGTGCTGATGAGCTGGGAGGAAGACGTGCGTGCTGTCAGGAGCTGGCACACGGCTTTCCATGGGTGGCTTTCGGTTGTTTTGCCTTCTTATATTTAAAGTCAATCATGCGGCCGCGTGCAAGGCACCCTTCACCGGAACGAGGAGGAAGAGAGGCACTGAAATGTATCTGACAAGGTGGGTGATGGCTGTCCTCCTGCAGAGCTGTAATGGCCTGGGATGAGCTGGGGGAGGGAACGAGGAGCTGCAGCGGAGGTCTGCTCCCTTTGCCCTGGTGGGACGGGGAGGGCTGCGGGGCAGCTGCCTCCTCCCAGCCCTGTCCAGCAGCCGCTGCTCTCCCCCAGGTCTGGCCAGCGTCCCGTCCTGCAGCCAGAGACAACCGCCGTCATTGCCTGTCCCTTTTCATGGGCTTGCAGCTGGCAGAGATGGATGCTCCCTGGCTGATGAGTCTCTCCCTCCTCCATGAAAACCATATTCCAACATTTTTCTCATTGGTGCAATGACAAAATAAGAATATGCATTTGAGTTTCTAAAAATGTCTTGTTTTTTCTTTGGAAGAGCCGGAAGCCCAATGCTCATAACACTATGATGGGGTAGGGGTGTGCTCCTTTCCGCCTCATGCACCCACAGCTTAAAAATGAAGGTGTTCAGGCGGAGAAAAATTCTATTTTGGGACTGTCTGGAGGTCTGCACGGGAGCCTTGCTTAAGCGCAGCAGCCCCTGCATAAGCCCCTGCTCTCCTGCTGTTGTGCAGGGGTGAATCTGGCCTCTCCCTGTCTGGAGAAGAAATAGCCCCCAGTGTCCAGGCTCGGGCATCCAGCAGAGCTGGAGGCAGGTCTGGTGGGCGTTCCTGGGTGCAGAGTGACCGGAGGTGGTCCTGAAAGTGGCTGTTCAAGTGTGCTGTCTCAGGAGGCACAATAAGGCTGGACCAAGATCCCCCGGTCCATCCACTGCCCACAACATCATCATCTCCCCCTTATTCTTTGGGCTCAGTCCATTTAGGCCACTGTCTGCTTGATATGTGGCTCCCAAAGCCGAGCACTTCCCCAGCAGAGCCTGGGGCTGAGCTGGTGCATCTCATAGGCTGTGTTCCCGCATGCACATCCCAGGAAATGCTGGGCCACGATGTCCTGTTGGATTGCTTCAGCTCACTGTCGGGTTTACCCTCACATGGCCCCTTCCCTGCCTCATTCCCAGGCTGCTAAAGAAGAGAAAATCATACCAGAGCCAGGAGGACCTTTCAGTCCCCTGCGCAGCTCAGTCCTGCTGCCACATAAAGATCTAACCCACCTCCTGCAGAGCTTCCCAAACACTTCGTACTGCCTGACGTCTGACTTCTCTCCCATCCACGTTTCCGGAACTTGCCTGGGAGAATATCTTGAGAAACCCTGTCAAAATCGTTGCGCGTATCTGGATACATGACACCTCCTGCTTCCCCCTCTGCCAGTCCTGCTGCTCCGCTGTACGAGGAAATTAGATTGTGCGACACACTTTGCTCCTGACAAACCCAGGCTGGTTGTTACTCATTTCCTTGTTATCTACTACAGGCTTGCAATAGCTTGTTTGATTAATTGTTCTAGTGCTTTTCAGGGAATCGCAGTTAAGCTGACTGGTAGGGAAGTCCCGGCTCTGCTTCCCTGAGTTTGCTGTTCCCTGACCCCAGGAGCTCCTCGTCACGGCTGGTTGCAGCCCCAGGGTGACCCTGTGAGACCCCACCGGGTTAGCTGCTGCCGCTCTGTTAGCCTGAGAGCTTTTCCCATTGCCACCCATCCTGTGCAGACAAGGAATGATGGAGACGATAGAAACACCTTCACCCTCATCCAGCCGCCCATGCCCTGCCTCCCAGAGGGACCCCCTCTGGTGCCGATGTACCCGGGCACCCCAAGGCATCTCTTTGGAGCTGCAGCGTGTTGTGGGGGGATACGAATGGCTCCTGTCCTGATGTGCCTTCTCCCATCTCCTGGAACCTCAGCACATCCTGGGAAGGGGAAGACCACATTTCTGCTGTGCCACCATCGCGACAAACCCCCATACTGCCCTTGGAAAGCCCAAAGGACCTTGGTCAAGTCTGTGGGTACCACTGAAACCACACCGTGGAGCATAGAGCATCTCTGCAAAGACAGGTGTCTTCTGCATCACACACAAAGAGCTGCAGGAGACCTGGGCAGGAGAGATGAAGGCTGGACCTGTCTCGTGTCCACCAGCAAACATGTGTCTTGTCAATGACGATGATGCAGCCTGTGCAGAGCGGAGAGCAAATGGAGCAATAGGGGGTAAGCTGATGACATGCTGGACGATGAGCTGACAGGGTGGCATCACGGCCCTCATCATCCTCAGCTGGGGCAGGCAAGCACCAGAGGTCAGGGAGACTTGGAGGGAGCTCGGGGTGGAGCAGAGTGTGAGGGGAGGTGGGTGAGGTGTCTGTTCCAGTCAGGGGTGGAGAGGGCTTTGGGACATTCAGCAGAGGAGGAGGCAGCGAGGCCGGACCCTGGCTGGGTCTCAGCACCCCGCACTCCTCTTCCCGTGGTGGGGAGGTAGGGGAGGAGGAGGGTACGGGGATGGCACTTCCCGGCCAGACTTCCCAACAGTCCTGCCCCAGACAGAGCACAGGAGGGTGAGGTGGGGACCACATCTGGGGGATCCTACAGCCTGCCCTGAGGTCCCTTCTGAGGTCTCCTGCTCTGAGGGGCTGCACCTCCTTGGTGCAAGTGTGGGGCCAGGGGGCTGGTACAGACCCAGCATGTGTGTGAATGCTGCATTTCAGGAAGATTTGTTCCTGAAATGTTCCTTTGTTCACTGCCCTTGATGGATTTTTTTTTCCCATCTGGGCATTTGGCCATGCCATTTGGACGCACCATTTGCCCAGCCCTGTGTCATTACCAGGAGGCAGCCTGTCCCCAGCAGCGCTGCTGTCCCTGTGTGCTCAGAGCTGGGGAAGTGCTCCCTGCTGGGATGCCCTGCGGCCTTGGGTACAGGACTGGAGTGGGGTGACCCCCAATTCCACCTCAGCAGACTCCGAAGTAGTGGTGAGAGCAGCTTGCCCTGACTCTGCAAAGGACCTGGGGCACCAGGGGTTCTTTCCAGCTTTGCATTAAACTTATTGGCTACCCTTTGGTGTCCCCGTGCCTCAGTTTCCCCATCTGCATGTCGTGGGCCATGAACTGTCCTGACGTAAAGGGGAATGCGGGGGGCAGTACGTTTAGCTGTAAAGTCCTTGTACCAGGCAGAGCTGCAATATGCACGTTAATGTGATCAAGGAAGCAAATGCCGAGGAAGTGCAGGTGAGACAGGGAGGTCCGTCAGCTGCACAGAAATGCACACGGTGGAGCAGTCATCACCCCAGAGCATGGGCAAGCCCATCACTGGGACTGAAGGAAGCCCCATGATGAGCCCCACGTGCAGTTGGAGGGCAGGAGGAAGCCTTGCAGTGAGACACGCAGTGCCCAGTCTGCTCAGCTTATCAGAGGCAAGACCCAGAAGTGTTTTGATTGCAGTGTGTAAGTGCCTTCATGGGGATAAAATCCCAGGTACTAAAGGGCTCTTTAATCTAGCTGTGAAGGGCAGACCAAGAACCAGCAGCTGGAAGCAGAAGCCACGGGAGTCATATTTAGAAAGGAGGGACGTTGTTACTGGAGGCAGAGAGAGGGGATGGAGTGCCCAGGGGCGACAGACCAAGGCTGGACACCCCCCTGGCAGAGGAGCTGGACTGAGCGTGGGGCAGGGGAGTGCGGAGGGGCTGGAGGGCGAGAGCTGGCTCTCCGTACAGGGGGGCACAGACCAACGATGGCAGTGCAGCCACGTAACACAGGTGGGGAAACTGAGGAAAGGAGGGGCAGACGTCTGAAACACATGCATGTGGTTTCCGGAGGGCTGGGTATATACACATACGTATCAAGTGACTATGTATTTAGGTGTGTCCGTCAACATCGCGCTGCTGACACCCAGTGCCATCTGAGACACCCTAGGGTAGCCCACCTGGCCACCATCTGTCATGCCAGAAGGGCACAGGTTTCCCGTAGATCCTGTGTCACATCTGCCAGCCCTGTGGAGACGTCTCAGGTCCCCCAGAGCTTCTTGAATTGCACCAGGCACCTCTGCTGAGGGGCTGAGTTGCACCCCTCATTTGAAAACCCAGCTATCGGCAGCGTAATTACTCTGCGTAGACACTCCCAGCACCGCTCAGATGAGCTACACTGTGTTTCATGTACCTCTCCCCAGGCACTTCATTATAACGGCCCAACACGAGGACTGCTCTGATCTGAAGCCCCCTGGCAGGCTCCCTCTTGCCTCCGGAGAGCGGGTGCGATGTGGTACGTGTATCACAAGCGTGGCCACTCCGTGTTAAAGCACAGATGTTCAAGTAGTGCATCTGATACCGAAGGATTAGTTCAGTCATGTAATGAGGTGCTTAAGTACTCAGGTAGCCCCGTCCCCTGTGAGTTACGTGGGGGTCTGAGCGCTGCAGGGTCTCTGTGGGTCAGGCAGTGCTGTGAAAATGGGGTTGGAGGGGTGAAGGTCCAGAGCCATTGACAGCTGAAGCACCTTTGTATCAGCAGGGATTAGAGGGAAAAGGCATCCCCAGCCCTGATGTCAGAGGTCCTGCCAGCACCCCGGGCAGCCGAGTGGGAGGCTGGTTTTCCTGATTAGCAGGACCAGGCTTGGGAAGGTCCCCAAGGGCTGTCGGCCTGTGTGAGGGAAACCAGGCACCCCAAAACACCCCAAAACATATCCCCAAGGACGGTGCGACTTGGCTGCTCCTGTCCTCTCCAGCACTGAAGCAGCACGGGGACGTGAAGGCAGAGCCCACACATGCTGCCTGCCCTTGTTGGACAAAGCCTTCAACCCAGCCACGGCTCCATCTCCTCCAAAGGCAACGTGCTGCTGCCTGGAAGGTGCAAACGAAGGTGCTGGCCTCTGCGGAGGACGTGCGGGAGGTGAGACAAGCCGGCTGTGCTTCAGGGCTCTGCTGATTTTAGGGGACAGAGCAACATGCCAGCCCCACTTCAATTCATGCCACTGGAGACCCCAGGTGATGCAGATGGGCTCATGCAAGTCACAGGACTGTGCTGTCTGTCTGAAGAAGCTTAACACTGGGAAGACTTTAACTTTCACTATTAAGGGAAGATTTGTGTGCTTAGCAGCCAGAATGGAGCCAGGGAAGCAGCAGGAGCTGAACAAAGGGCTGTGCAGTGGAAAATGTGCGCTCGTAGACACCGATTCACACCTGTTAACCGCTGTGAGAGGCTGCCGGCAGCACCAGGAGTGCCATTTAAATGAACTTTGCACGAGCAGGTGTGCCATTCACCCATTGTCTGGAGTCACCAAAAAGCACGCATGGCATCTCTGCCCTGGCAGGCTTCCCATGGAACCAGCTGTGTCTCAACTGGCTGCGGAGGGGAGCGGGGAGATGCCCTCGGTGCTGGCACACCAGCCCGGGGAAGGGCTGCTGTGGCTGGGAATGGGAGCTGCTGGGTGGCCATGCCTGCCAGAGGAGAGAGCTCCATGGCAAGCCCAGTGGAGATCCTGCTCCTGTGCTGTCTTGCAGCAGAAAAATGGGGATGAAGCTGTAAAAACCCAGGTAATCCCTCGCAGGGTGCTGGGGCGGGATGGCAGGGCCACAGGCAGGCAGGAGCCTTTCCAAAACCGTGTCAGGGCTCTGCACGTCTCACCAGCTACATCTCTGGCCACGGAGCTGGGAAGCCACCTGCCAGCCTGCCTGGGAGGTTTGGGGACGCCGTTTCCTGGCAGGTCTCCATCTGCACAACCTATGGTGTTGACAAACCCCACTGAGCATTGGGAGGGAGCCAGCGTCTGGCCGCCAACCATCTCTCTCCTCCTTGGCTCCGGCAGCACAAAGGGCTGCAAATTGCCACTAAAAAATACTTGGTGCGTGTGTGTGTGTCCTCTGGGGACACGCCGTCACCTCGTCACTGCGGTACGGTCATAGGTTGCTGCTCTGTAGAGCATCTTGTGCCAAGCATGTGCCTGTCACACAGTGGTGCCAGAGAGATGCCTGGTTTTGGCTGCCACCCTTATAAGCCTCCTCTGGGAATCCTTGGCTCCTACCCCAGGAAAAAGCCCCTGTGACCAGGCTGGAAGACATCACTTCCAGGCTTAACTTAACAGCCCCGCCAGAGACCTCTAAACCTGCAGCGTGTGAAGACTTCATCCTAGGGGGAGGTCTGGCAACCAGCAGTGAGTTACAGCTGGGAAAGGTAACTTAAAAAAATGGCATTAATTAGACAGGGGGAAAGGAGAGATGTTTGCAGTCAGAAGAGCATCATAGCAAAGCCCTGGCGTGATCCTTCATATCCAGCCTCCTCCAGGCAGGTCTGCTCCTGCCTTCTCCTTTCTCAGGTGGTTGCTTTGATCCCCTGTCTGGGGAGAGAGATGTCTGGGTGATTGCTAAGGACTCCTGTCCAGGGCATGTTGCTGCCATCCCCTCCAAAAAGACACTGGGTCTCTCCCACTCCGGACACGAGGCCACTGCTGTGGCCCCAAGCTCAGAAGCCCAGCTGGTTGGTGTCTCCTGCAGCCACCCAAAGTTAAGCTGTTGGTGCTTTGAGACCACATGGAGCAGCGCAGGATGGAAGCTTTGCTCTGCCCAAAGCTGGGAGTCCGGCACAAAGCCGGCACGGTGACCACCGCAGCGAAGCGGGGCCATGGCAGAGCGTTGTCCTTGGGACGGCGGGTGGAGGTGAGGAGTGGGATTGCAAGAGCAGGGTCAGAGCAAAGGAGCCCGGGCTGGAGGGAGCAGGGCCTGGGGAGGGTCTGGCTTGCAGGGCTTTCCTAAGGACAACCATCTCTTGTGGCTTTTCCCCAAGGGCGCTGCGGCGGCAGCTCAGACCTGCTGGCTGGAGAAGGGCTGATTAGCTGCAGAGTGCACCAGTTGCAGACGCAGCTTGTGTCGTTCAATGACCAGGGCGCAGGGAAGGGGGAACAGCACGCCCAGGAGCCCCGTTCCCTCCTTCCCAAGCCCGCCCTTGGCAGGGCTGGGGGGATGAAGGCGAGCACTGCCCCTTGCCAGGGCAGTGTCCCCCTCCCAGCCCTCTCCCCAGGAAAATCTCACTTAACAGCCCAGAAAGCACTGGGGAGACTGGGATTCTCAGGAAGGCTCACTGGCCTTCCTCCAGCCTCATCAGCATGACAATTGCTCTCTCACCAGCTCTGTTTTAGATCCTACCCTTAACATTTAACCACTCCCCATTAATTTCCGAATTGCCACACACATCGCGGAGTCATTTCTTCCCTGCACCGCTCTCAATGCCGGGGCCGGGCTATTCCCAGGGAGGCCGGTGCCGGGGGTGCCGGGGGGCAGACCTGGCTGCGGACCCCCGGTCCCGGGAGGGAGTATGGGAACAGGAGGAGAAGGGAGCTGGGGACCCGCCACTTGGCTTTGTCCTGTGGCAGACACATGGAGCACATTAGCAGCCTTTCAGTGGAAGTTTGATCGATGGGGAAGGCTTTCTAACTGACTATCAAAGCACGCATGGTATGTGAGAAGCAGACACCAATTAGTGATGTCTTTTTAAAGGCTGCCTTGTTAAGAGGGGAATAAGGGGAAAGAATGAAATTGGCCAGAAAACATGGAGCTATTTAACCTTAATTAGAAGAAAGGTGTGGGCTTTGTGAAAAGGCCATTTCTGAAAGGGGTTTTTCTCCCTGGGTATAAAGAGATCCTGCCTACTTGTTAGAGACTTGTTAGAGTTTATAAGACTGGGCAGGAGGCTAACTTGTAGAAATGCCTTTTATGCCACTTGAATGTGTGGCTTGCTTATTATAGTCTGCCATCCTGCCAGGGTGGCTGGTGGAGAGGAGAGGAGAGAGCAGCACTGCCAACTGGCTATAAATTTCATGAACATCATAAATGTAAGTGCTTTCTGGAGAGCTGTACAGATTGCACATAAAAGTCCCCCTTCTGTCCCTGTAAACTAAAAAGAGGGCTTTTTTGGCAAATTAAAAATTGTAGAGTGTCTTCCATGCTGAGCTAGGAAGCAACCAGGCTACAAATCCACAGCTACAAAGTCACAGCCGCGCAGGGAGGTCTCCCGCACACGCTGGCATCGCCGCTCCCCGGCACCACCACGCTCGAGGGAGGGCAGGACCGAGTCAGGGGGTGCTGCCGCCAGCTCCGGGGACCTCAGCACCAGGACCTGAGCAGGGGGAGGCGATGTCTGCCCCTGCTGCAAGGGCTTCCAGAGGGATGGAGGTGGCCCGTGCCACCTCGATGCTTGTGCTGCTGCCGGCAGACGAGGCATGGCAGACCCCGTTGCTAGATTGTGTGTGGCTGTAGAGACAAGAGGGGGATTTTTCTTAGAGCCGTGGGACTGGGCATTGCTCCTGGCTCTTCCCCAGTCCCCCCTGTGACCTTGGGGAGTCACAGCACCTTTGGGACTCGGTGTCTTGGCCCTCAGCCGGTCTGGAGCAGGCGATGCCCAGACACGGGACGCGTTGCACGCAGGGCTCGCGCGCACCAGCCCCTCTGGCAGCTCCGGGGCTGTGTGGCACCGAATCAAGGAGAGCCCTTTGAGATGGGAACACGTGCTCTTCCCCTGCTGTGGACCCTGACACCGGACGTGGTAAATAGGCACAGAAAGAAGCATTTTCTCCGTCAGCTAAACAAGACCGTGCTTTATCCCCACCGCTGCTCCGCTGCGCGCTGCTGTGCTGTGCAGCCCTGCCAGGAACATTCCCAGCCTGCTCCCACCGCTGTCCTGTGCGGCCGTTAAAGGCACAGAGCTCGTCCCTCGCGGGGCTGCTGCGGGCGTCGAGGATCCGTGTTCGGATGGCGCCTGCTGTCTGCATATCCAAGTGAGTTCAAGTTCTCACTGCACGTATCAGATTTTTTTTTTTCCTTGCTGCTTAATAAGGACCATAAATATCATCTAATGACTGCACAGAGCAGGCATTTAAAGCAGTCAGGACACACACACACAGAGTTCGATGCTCCCACCAGCCACCTGAGTCCTGAAGGCAACATGTTCCTGCACAGAGAGCAGGAGCAGGAGAAAGCGCTTCCAGTCCAGGCTAATGGCCATATCCCAGCCCCCATGCCAGGGCGACCAGGTGGAGGGGGCATTACACCTCTTAGGTCTTGTTCGTTGGTGTCAGCCTTCTCTGCAGAGCTGCGATGACTGCAGTGCTCGCCCAGGGTAAGAATTGCTTTTGTGGGGCACGGCCAAGCGGGGCTGGCCAGGCGTGCCCCGCGCAGGGATGGAGTGATGGAGCCCTGCCATCACCCGGCTCCAGTGAAAGAAGTTACACTTGGCTGAGGCTCCTTTTTAGGCTGCTGCCTGTGCACCATCAGCATCTACTGGGATGCCAAGCTGGGCCTCGGCTCTGCTTGGGAGCAGTGGATGGGGAGCACAGCCACCATGTGCCAATGAGCTCCACTGGTTGGGCTGCATGCCCAGCCTGCAATCGGGGGATGTGACGCGCTTGACACCATCATGAGCACCAGACTCATACCCTCCAGGAGGCCTCTGTAGGACACTGTGCCCTCCCTGGCTCCCATTTGCCCCCAAACTCCCTGTTCCCCAAGGCTGGGTGCTAAGGGACCGGCTTATCTTTAGTCACAGGTTTCCTGGGGTTTTAGAGCAGAGCTTTGCAAAATGCGCTCCATGCACATGGGCAGTGTTAACCCTGGGAGCAGCCCTGGGCTCTGTGGTCCTTAAGGTGGGTGTGATGTGGTGCTGTTAACCCAAACTGACCTGGGAATCACCTTGGTAAGACAGATCCGTCTTTGTCCAGTTGTTCATGATCCTTTTTTGCCAGTGCTGGGCCCTTGGCGGATGATGCAGGGACATTTCTGTCCCCCCAGGCAGTTTCAGCCTTTACTTGCTATGGGATGTCCCCATTCAACACCAGCTCCTGCCCAGAGGCTTGCAGACATGGGTGCAATTTTACTCTGCGGGAGACCGCAGCGTGCACAGCTCCCGGGTGCTTTGCAGCTTCATTCCAGATGTGACGGCATTGCTGTTGCTCCTTCCCTCAGCCATGAAACTTATCCTGCCATTGCACCTCCTCAAGGGTCTCCCTGAACCAAACGGGAGGGTGCGGGTGCCAAGCCCTGGTGACTCCTTTCCCTTTCTGCAGGGTGCACATGCCTGAGACCCCAGGATTGGCAGGGAATTGTGCCTTCCGCTAAATAAAAACCAGGGCTCAGCAAGGCTGCCTGCTCCAATGTGACAACATGACAGTGTGTGAAGGAAGCATCCTCATGCTCAAATCCAAGGGAAAAGCATGTTTCTTGGGGCTGAGCGCTGATTCCCTTGCAGACACCCGATTACCCAGTAGCAATACATCACACTTGGGATCCTTCGGACACTGTGCAGCTTTTTGGGCAACCCCGCTCTGTCCCTGGCTCAGGTGCTTCCCCAGCATGGGACTGGCATTTCCCCCACGTGCTGTGGTCCCAGCTGTGCAGAAGAGACTGTTTCTGCTGGGAAAGTTACCCGTGATGTCGCATGATCCCACACACAGGCACTCAGTCATTGACACAGCTAGAGCACAGCTTCGTCCTGAGATAACCAGCTCTCGGGCACAGAGGCGACACAGCACACACCAACTCAGGTGATGGGTTGGACTCAGCATCCCATTTTGGAGGCTAAGAGGATTCCCTGGACATCTCTGGGACTTGTGTTGTGCTTTCCCTGGCCTCAGCCTGCAGCAACGCCCCTGGGCACGTTCAATTTACCAGGCAGACACAGCGGAGAGGGTGAGCCCTGCGTCCGACCCCGAAGCAATGAGGTTGGGCTCGTCAAACTGAGGCTGTGACATGATGTGCCGGAGGTGAGTGCCGGGAGCCCACAGCATGCCTGCACACCGTGTCCTGCCACGCACACCCCCCGCAGCAGCACCACCTCCCCAGCCCCGCTTTTGGCAGCTCAGTGCCAGAGGGGACTGTTTCCACCTCTGTGCTGATGCTCCCAGATGCCGCAGACCTTATCCCACCCCAGCACTCCCCCGTTTAACCCGGGGTGGTGTGTGTCCCAGGGGACGAGTGGGTGGCAGCGGCAGAGGAGGGCAGACACTCCGGTGCCAGCCGCACCCAGCCGCAGGGACGGGAGAGGGTGAGGTCCGTCCAGCCCATCCGGAAGGCAATCCTCCCCCAGCAAGGCTGCGGAGACCTGCCAAGGTTTAGGGGAATAAAAGCAGCGCTGGCAGAGGGGTTGCAATAGCCCAGTGTTACGGGTGGGCAGCTGACCGTGACCACAGCTTAGGACGGGGCTGTCACCAGCTGGGCTCATGTCAGCCTGTTCCCAGATCAGGAACACGCTTTAGAGCATCCCCAAGGGAGCACGGGTGTCCGTGCAGGGCTGAGGATGATCCAAACCCACAGTTGAAGCCCTGTGCAGTTTTCCTGGGCTGTACCTCGGGGGCTTTGCGCAGCCCCAACGCTGCCGGGCTCAGGCAGAGAGTTTTCTTTAACCCATTCCGTGGATGTCTGTGACCCCCTGCAAACCCTCGCCGTGTGGAGATAGGCTTGCATAAAGCGTGACCTGTCCTCAGATGACTGAAGCTAAACCAAAATAACCCCAGTCCAAGCCAAGTCGAACTGCCAGGACAGCCTTTTGCATCAGTTCCCTAAATTAGAATAATACTGAAGTGAAGCTGGCATGGGGACAAGCCTGGCGCTGCGAGGGAGGCAGGAAGGACACCAACAAATTCCCAGGCCCCTTCCGCAGTGGTGGGTCAGGCTTTCTGCGGGATGAAGAGTCTCCAGGTGTCTGGAGCATGGGGACAGAGGTCAGGGCTGTGGCATGGCTGATGGCCCCACCGCCCGCCTCCGCATCCCCCAGCCCCTCTCCCAGGCACCCTGCGCCTGCCCACCCAGGTACACAGCCCCAGGGGCAGCTGCCTGCTCGCAGGCAGAGAGGGCATGAGTGCCAGCAGAAGTGGCTCTTGGGAGCACTGTAGTGGCTCTCCCACAGGATGCTGGCCTTTTTTTTTTTCCCTTGGCTCCTTTTTCCCCTTTCTTCACTTGGAGAGTGCTGAAGGCTGGTGCGCATGGGTTGTGACTAGTCTGAGTCCTCCAGGCACTTCAGGTGTCACTGAGGAAGAGATCTTCAACCGCACACCCCATTTCAAGATGTCTTGAAAGGCTGTATCCGGACGGTGGCCGAGGAACCACAAAGGTCAGGAGTGCTGGGTTTGGGCTGTGGGAACAGCAGAGGGTCCGCAGCTGGCTCACCACGGAGCCCTGCCACCATGGGGTGGCACCGTGGGGACCCCACAGCTCTCACGGTGACGAGATCCAGCTGCAGACCGCCAGTCCCCTCGCCTGAAAAATGCCCTGGCATGGTTCAATCCAAGTGAGGACAAATACAAAACGTGAGGGTTTTGGCAGGAAAAGATTTCTGGGGAAATTCCAGCCCAGCAGAATGGAGACCTCAGCGCACAGAAGAACAGAGGGGTCCCTGGAAGCAAGGACCAGGCAGTATCCTTGTGATCTTCCCCCCATGGAAAAAAAAAGAAATCAGCTGTCAGTTTTCCACACAGAAACATTTTGGTGCTGGAAGAGAAGTCATCAAGCCATCGTCACCCATGGCAGCAGGCGCTGCCATCCCGGATGGGGCAGATGGAGCAGCTCCAGGGGGCACCTGCCACTCATGCACTAGCCACCAACCCCTGTCAGCAGGGCAGAGCCAGCTGATGACAAGCAAATTGCTGGCTGCTTTAGGGACGTAGTCATTTTTCTGGAGTCGCATTAGGGAAATTGGATGTCTGGCGTAACAGGGCACGAGATTTCCCCTGTGATCCTTGTAGAAGTCAATGGGCATCCTGTGGGGGATTCAGAACTCCAAATCATGGGTCCTTCAAGGCTATTATTTAAAATTATTTTGTTGTGTATGTGTAGCTTGAAAAAAGCAGAGAAACCCCTAAGCTCCTGATTCTGTCCTTTCTCCAGTGGCATATGGAGTCACGTTGGGCTACTCCGTGCTTTGTAGAAGCTGCCCAGTGCCTGTCCCACAGCACTGGGACCTGCAGAAACCCAGCCCTTCCTCCATGGGCTCCTCCGGCACCCATCACCCCTCTGGGAGGAGCAGCCCCACTTTGCCTCCAGCCTTGGGGCTCCCGAAACAGTCCCAACCCCACTGGGGAGGGTGACGAAGGACCTCCAGGCGCCGGCATGCCCAGCTGTGATGCATTAGCACTGTACCCCCCTCCCGGCAGTGCGGTGTGCGCTGCACAGAGTGAGCCTGGACCAGCACATCAAGGGGAGGATAAGCAGCAGGATCCGTCCAGCGCCACAGCCCCCAGGTTGATTCCCAGCTCTTGAAGGCTCTGATGAGCATCCTGGCACGCTGGCTCCTCTTCCCAGGGCTGACAGCTCCCGTGTCCTGCACTCCCTCTCCCTTCGTGGCCTGGATCAGGAATAGCGTAGCCAGCAGGACTGGGGCAGTGATCATCCCCCTGTGCTTAGCACTGGTCAGGCCCCACCTCGAGTAGTGTGTTCAGTTTTGGGCCCCTCACGACAAGAAAGACATTGAG
>RSEF01000023.1:1836148-1859834 GCA_003993805.1 Himantopus leucocephalus
GGTTGATGGTTGGACTTGATGATCTTAAAGGTCTTTTCCAACCGAGACGATTCTATGACTCTATATTGATGGATGCGGTCACCCCCATCGCATTCACTGGGTTTTCTGTCCCCCCTGTTGGGTTGCTTTGAAGTGATTCAGTGAAGCAATCTATGGACAGGACAGATGTTGACGTCTCTGTGCTTGGCTGTTTAGGGCGAGTCTGTCCTGCCCAGGGGAGGGTGAAGGATGGGCAGCAGTGGGTCAGACCAAGGGGTTTCTCTGCCCCAGGTTGGTGTTGCTGGGTCAGATGCAGCGAGGCACCACCACAGTCCCACTGGGAGGGAAGGGGAAGGGGACTGAGGGTCCGGCAGCCTCACCAAGACACAGTCTTCCCTGGCCTCAGCTACTGGAGGCAGTGGGTGGGTGAGTATTTTTTGTGATGCTCAAAACTCCCAGAGAAAAAACTGAAAAGGTGGCAGAAAGGTCAGAAGACAATGAGGCTTTTGAAGGATGTGTTCTGTAAAGGACACACCAGGGTATGTGAGCTCTGCCTTCCCACAGCCTTAGCACCTGCACTGGGAACCAGTGATGCTGGGAGAGATGCTGGTAGTTGTTGTCCCCTGTATCCTTCTTCTGCGATCTGGAGATGCTCCAGTGGCTGCTGTGGGGCAAATAAATGGGCTACAAGAGCAGCCAGGCCAAGGCAGTGGCTGAATCCTTAATGAGCAAATCCTTAATGAGCAAATTCTTAATGGTGTCTGATGAGGACAGGATAAAAGCAGCCATAGGGATACAACTCCCTGCCTCTTGGCTGAGCTACAGAAGAAATGGCCCTGCACAGCCACACGGAGAGCTGCCACAGTGGAGCTGGGCGAGAAGGGATGGAAATGGTCCTTCAAAGCTGATGAAGCCATCCCTTGGCCAGCAAGACGTCTCCTGGCTCTGCTGTCCCAGTCTGTGCAGGGCCAGAGGTCCAGGGGACTCAGCCAAATGTGGCCCCTGCCCAGTTGGGGATTGCAGAGGGGTGCGCAAAGGCCTGGCCAGGCCATGGCTGACATGAGTCACTGTCCCCATGAACAGCTACTGCTTATCAGGTTGATGTTACACTTCGGTGGTGAATCACCAGCAGGTTTAGCCCAGCATGGCACCTGTGATGGGATGGATGAAGGCTCCACGGGGCAGAGGTGCTTGTGTGGGGAGCAGGGGAAACTCCATGGAAAGCATAAAAGCAATGGTGTGAGACAGCCCTGCCAGTGCTTATGTGATGGGACCAGGCTGTACGGGGCAGAGAGTCTCTGGGGCTAAGGATGTTACCTAGCATGTGAAGAGCTGCTGCACAAACGCTGCAGATCCAGAAGGGTTTTGCTTTAGGCACAAGCATCCTTGGCATATCGCACTGCTTCAGTGCCATTGCTGAGCCAGCTTTGTCCTTGGAGGGTGGGATCAGAGTGGCCATAACATCAGCAAAGCTAGGGCATGCCACTCACAGCTGGCCCCAGCCCGGGAAGCCTTGCGAGGCTCCCTAGTGCTGTTAGCTTTGACATGCTCCACCCCAGAAGTGACTGCGTTTCCAAGATGAAGCAAAAGGCGTGTGCTTTGCAAAGCAGGAGGGATCCTCTCTCATTGCAAGCACAACCGAAATGCTGTCTCCCCAGCGGCCTTGGACCCTCTGCGGGCTTGCTGAGCACCAGCCAGGCTGCGCGCCTGGTGAACCTGCCGCCTCGCAGGGCATCTCACCAGGTTGCTTGTGTCACCTGCCTGACCTTGGGGATGGGAAGCAAGGTGGCATCCATGCTGGCCATTGATTTCCCATCTGGACCTGTGAGCTAAGAGCTCGGTGTACCTCAGAGCTGCCTCCAACTTGGCTACTTCTTTGTGCCTTAAACAGCAATTAAGAATAAAAGTGGAGCTGCCTTTGCCTGCGAAAGGCTCTGTCTGACTCCTGTCTCCTTACTGCAGTGCTGCTCTGATTTCCATCTCATGCATATCTTATTTAACATTCTGGATACTGTTTTGAGTGCCCCAATATTTTAAAATAAATTGCTGCATGTAAAAGACTTAATGTCACATTCTGTTATTCTGACTGTTAAAAGAAAAGTGAAATCTTCAATGGGGCTAGTGGAGCAGAAGCAATCACACAGAGGGAGGTCCTATTAATGTGTATTACGTTTCATTATTCCAGCACTGCATGTCAACTAGCTTCTCATCAGAACTCACGCAACAGATCACAGTATTAACTCCTTGCAACCAAACAGGGGGGCAGGCTTTTTAAACTCTTTCTGTGTTCCTCACTTCCCCGGCGTCGTCTCTCTGATGCTGTTCCCATGTCTTCCGCGCACACACGCCGGCTCCCGCGCACGCTCCTCGCCGCTGCAGCCCAGCCCGGCCCCCCGCCGCCTTCATCCCTGCTGGGGAAGAGGGCGGTGTGGGAGCGGGCTGCACGCCCAGCGGGGAAGAGGGGGCCAGCCAGGGAGACGGGAGAGGGAAGGCGATGATGGAGAGGGATGCGTGCAGGAAAAACAACAGGGAGAGGGTGTGGGAGATGATGAGAAGAGGATTGAGACACAAGAGAAGAGGGTCTGCCATGCCACCAGTGTGTGCCACCTTGTCCCGGTTCCCCAGCTCCATGAGATATCCCATCAGGGGAGTCACCCCAGTGGCTTCCTACCCCTGAAGGTCTCTCCAACTGCCTGGTAGTTTGGTATTTCCAATCCCTTGGGTGTTCTCATTCCCATCCTCCTGCCAGAAACTGCTCCCTGGACAGGTCTACAAAGCACCCACTGGCTTCAGGGGAGTGATCTGTACTGCGGGACAGGCACCCTCATGGTGGGGAAGGGGATGTGGGGAAGAGGAGGGAGACTGCAATTTTGGGTTGGACACACAGACCATGGGTGAAGGGGAGGTGGAGGGAGCCACCAGGTAGCAGAGGGGATGGAAGGAGGCTACAAAGAAAAAGAAAATGCCTGCCCTAAATCACAGGTGGCCCCAGCAGGCATTTAAGCTCCATGTTTCCCCATTCCCTGTGACGAAGAGACTCCAGCTCCATCGTGGTCCATAAGGAAATAGGCAGCTTAGTGGTCCCATGCCCTGCACATGTTGAAGTGCAGGAAAATGGGCTGACGACCCAGCTCTTGTTATCAGCCTGGGTCTGCTGTGCATGGGGCTGTGAGGACCCAGAGGGACAGCTCTGTTTAGGGAGGGAGATGGTCTCTGGAGAAGGTGGGCTGCTAAATGCAACATCCCCAGTCCCTGCCACAACCCACTGGGGATGGAGAGGGCTCAGAGCAAGCCTGTGGGCTGTGCGGGCATTGGTAAATGCCAGTTTGCTGGGCACAGAGCCCAAGGCAGGCACTGGAGAGAGCCCAGAGTAGGATTTCCCTGGTCCCACCATGGGGCCTGGCCAGCACCAGTATGAGAGTGGGGAGCACTGAGGTCTTGGCAGAGCCTCTGGGTACCAGCCTGCCACTGTTGCTTCCCCACCCTCCTGCCCACGAGAGGAATAAATGTGACAGGTTTGCCTCTAACCCCCCTTTTCCCAGGGCACCCCTCCTTTGCCTCCCACACCCCACCCAACCCTCTGGGTGGCATCAGACCCTGCTGGGCACCCACAAGCTGGGAAGAAGTGGCAGGTTCGTGGAGGGGGTGCTGGGCAGGACCTCACCCAGCTGAGCATTCAGGGGATGTGGGACACACATCTCTGTCTCCACTTACTCGCTCGTGTTAAGCCTGGTCTGTGCTGGGAAACCCCAGCTGTGTCTGAGCCCAAGAGTCCCTGAACAGCCTGGGCAGGGGAGCCGTGCCAAGTACCCCTACTCTGCAACAGATTGCAAACCATGTGTATTTAAATCACACAGTGCAGAAACATCCTTGCAACACGTTTGGGGAGTGAAAAGCCACCACAGGCTGGGACACGGCTTAGGGAGGTGACACGCCCTAGGGAGCATGGGCACAGAGCGGTCAGCGGTGACGTGGGACCTGATGGCATGTGTGTCCCAGTCCTGGAGATCCTGCTGTTGTGGGGAAGCACACAGGGGAATTGGCAGGAATGGCTGTAACAACCTTGGAGAAAAGGGATTTTTGGGCAGTGGAGAGGGAGGGCACGTGGGATGGAGCAGGGAGGGCACATAAGGATGCTTCAGACCTGGAGGTATCCATCTGCATCCTTAGGACATGAGAGGATTGGAAAGTCATGGGGGACAGTGCTAAAGCCCTGAGCCTCCACTCTGGCTCCTTTTCTCTTCTTGATGTTGGTGGGCTGGGTCCCAACAGGTACTGGTATGGGAGTGTTATACCCACAAGAGGCCCTGGAAACACAAAATACACACAGGCATGCAGCCAGATGCATACGTACATGCTCACAAGCTCACCCTCCAACATCCATCCGGCACAGGCAATGCTGGATCTGCTCCCTGCATCTTGGGTCTCGGTGGGAGCATGTTGCCTGCGCTGCCTTCCCTCCCCAGGGATGACATATCTGCTCGGGACTGGCATCACAGGGCTGGTCCCCTCTCCAGCACCTGCTCTGAATTTTACTGTCCCTCTCATCATCCTTCCAGTACCAAGTTGGAGGTGCAATGATGGATCTGGTGTGAGCCCGTCTCCAGGGCTGTGGCTCCCTTTGGCAGGGAGCAGTGGAGTGGCAGTTCCGTGGCTGTGGGCATGGGAAACATGTTAGGGTACTGGGGCTGCTCATGGAGTGGCAGAGGATTTCTTCTGGGGAAAATGAAAATCCTGAAAAAAAGAATATATTTTGTGGCAATCAAAGCTGGGTGGTTTTTATTTCCATTTTCTGTAGGTTTGTTTTGTTTTCTGCCCCAGCTTTTCACAGACTCTGTTCCTGTATTTGCTCCTTTTTTTTTTTCCCCCTCTTGTGGTTTTGAGGGATTGAGGCTTTTCGACAACAGCAATTAAATTTTGGGTTAGGAATTTCATGGGTGGTGGGAAAAAAGCTTGTTTTTCAGCTCAGTCCATTTCAAGTTAAATACCTGATGCTCCCAAACCTCCACCCCAGCTCAGACCAGGGACTTCACCAATGCTGCAGCAGGAGGACAATGCACATCTGCTGGGTGTTGAGAGGTGCTGGTGTTGGTGAGGACTGTCAGTGTAGAAACTTGTTGGGATGGCACCCCAGCACCTCAAGTGTGCACGAAACCCACCTGACATCTCCTGAGATGCTGCCACCCCAGTGTGGGTCCCTCTGGGCTCATGTCTGTGGCAGGGATGGGTGACAGCAGGCATCACAAGCACTGTTCGTCCCCACACCTGCTGCCCCTTCACTTCTTCCAGTCTTTCAAAGAATGTATTAAGAAAAGAAACAAGGAACCTTCCCAAAACTTGTTTATTGTTTTTTTCCCCTTTTTCTTTCTCTCCCTTCCCCAGTGCTGCAGCTGGTGGTCTTGCTGGCCTGACTCTGCCCCCCTCACCGTCCCCAGCAGCCCTGCTCCGCATCCCAGCCCCTCACATCCACACCACAGAGAACCTGCAGCAGGATCAGGGTTGGGGGGGCTGAAGCCAAGCCCAACAACCACATGCAGCGGGACGTCTCCATGGGCGAGGGATGGGCTGAGGGTTCAGGAGCAAGGCAAAGCGTGCTACTCAGCGGCGGGGAGATGGGGAGGAGGAGGTAGGGATCCCTTGCTCTGCCATTATTGGGGATATAAAATGCAGCATCAGAGACACTTATCTTTCATCTTCATCTTCTCCTGACTGTGTCTGGGCCCAGGAATGTGCATCACTTGAATGCTGCCCAGCACCGAACTGGAGACTACACCCCAAGAGGGCAAATGTCACAACCTTTTGCTCCTTCCAGTGGCCCTTCCCAATGGGGCTGAGCCCTGTCCCAGCATGAGTGAAGAGCACAGAGAGCCTGTGAGATGAACCATGGTGGAGAGGATCCATTTTAGAGCTATGACCCCCAGTAAGGCAGAGAAAAGGTACCCAGCCCCAGGGGACTCCTTGGTCTGCCCTGGCTTCATGGCACTGCTCGTTCACCAGGCTTGTCGAATTTGCTGGCACTGAGATCCTGTCTGGTCCTTCTTGTTAAATCTGATTAGCCCATCACCAGCTGGCAAACGTGATGGCCAGTCTGATCTGGAGTGGTCTTACCCCATGCATGACATGGTACTACAGCTTTAGCTAAGCTAGGAGATAGTTTGGATGAGGTTTTGCTACCTGAACCTCTACCAACCCTGACCAGGGCCCAGATGTGTACCAGGAGACACATGAAGCTCATCTTATCCAGATTATTGTGTGAAGAGTCACCGAATTGTAACAGAAGCAGTAGTAGTCCCAGGCCAAGCACATCACAGGACGGCCTCTTCTAGGGATGGACGGGTCAAGAGATGGCTGAAGCTGGATGCAGACCCTCATACAAGATTGGCCTGCATAGCCCATGTCTCTGCTGATGCTGAAGCTAAGAGGGTTGAAGCATCCCACCCTCCCTGGCCAGGCTGCCTCCCTCCGAGCCATCCCTGTGATGTGCATGACCTGGGACGCCCTCCATCTCTGTGGCCACCTCCAGCCCAGGCCCCAGAGACCCCTGGCTCCTGTTTTTGTTCCTCGAGGCTGGCCTTGCTGCGGATGCCTCCTGTTGCTGAGCGGCACAGGAGGCTGTGAGGTGACCCCTGACATTAACCTAATTGTTCCCTCTCTTTGATTAGATGCACCACAAAGCTGGTAAATGGATCAAATTAAATTTGAGTGGCGGCAGCACAGCTTTGGAACGCTGATTAGATTTGAAAATACCACATTTAAATATCTTAGCATTTGTGGGGATTAGAAGAGAGAGGGGGAGCGTGAGCAGGGAGAAACGGAGGAGGGGGTGGGGGGGGGAGAGGCAGTGCCAACCCCCCCACGCACACAGCTCTGTGCTGGGATGCCCAGTCCAGACGTCCCGCTTGCCCCTGGGCATCGGCACCAGCTCTCTGGCTTGGCAAGTGGATGGTCACTTCTGAGCTCCTGGATCGGGCATGTTGCTCCAGGTTCATCCGAGCTTTAGCATCTCTGGATGTGATGGATTCTCTCCCCCAGTTCCTGCTGCACCGCTGCCCCCCCCCCCCCCCCCCNCCCCGGTCCCCCCCCCCCCCCATCCCTACCCGCCTGCTCTTAAATGTCACCCGGCATCGCTGAGATTTATGCTGCACAATGAACTGCGAACGGCAACACAAGTCCATAAATGGGAAAGAAAACTGGAGCCCGAACAGGGAGACTGGGCCTGGGTCTGGGAGCTGACCGTGGCAGGGCTGGCTCCCAGGCACCGAGCCCTCCCTCCGGTGACACCGCGGGTCCAGCCAGGAAACAGCCCCCAGCACCTGTAAGTCATGGACCCCGATGCGCTGGGACCACCAAACCCCATCCTTGCCCCTCTCCAGCCAGCCCGACTCCGCAGCACTGTGGGGGGAAGCCCAGGGCTGGATGACCCATCCCACTGAGTGCTGGAAGTGCTGGGATTGGGCTGGGGGGGGGCTGACCGTGGGCAGGCTGCTTCCCCCCCGGGACCCCCCTCCCGGGGTACGCAGGAGGCCGTCTCTGGAAGCACATGGTGGAAATATTGCAATGCTATACATCTTGTGTGCACGTGTTTGTGTCTGGAGGGAGGGAGGGCTGGATGCTGCTCAGAGGCAGGTGAGTGATGGAGGAAAGGGTCTGTGGCTGATTACTCCATGGAAGATGCCAAGTGCTCCTGGGGCTGTCACTGGCGGGGGGTTTTAGCTCGCTCTGGTTCTGAGGGATCATGCTGATGCTGGGAGTGTGTGGAGAAGAAGTGAGCTCAGCCTCTGCTGGACTCTGTGGGGGAGAGGGAGTCACAGCTCTCAGGCATGGCTCTGGAGTGATGGTGCGTGATGGCCAGCCCTTGGTGGCCAAGCCACCGTGCTGCACTGTGATGGGTGGGAGGAAGGCAAGGCTCCAGCAGAGCTCAAAAACCTCTTCTTGGAGTGGGAGCTGCTGGGTAGCCCATGCAGGATCTGCCCGTGCCCAGCATCATGGCCTGCAGTGACCCAGAGAGGGGCTCCAGAGGTGCAAACCCAGGTGTGTGCGCCTGTCCCTGCCTGTTTGTGCTTGCTGATGTGTGCAGCACCCCCGGCAGCCCCCTGCACACTTGAGGTGAGTGGTGCGTGTGCATGGGAGCGCCGCAGTGATGTCACCAAAACACACGCCGCACATCCTTCAGGAGTGCGCAGGAGGCAGGCTAGCACTCTGCTAAACAGAAACATCTGGGGCACATCTGGCTCCCATCAGAGGGACTCTGAAATATCTTTAAAAGAGCGAGAGAAAGGAAAGAGAGAGTAAAACTCCTGCTGGGGCATTCCTGTGCATCCCAGCACCTCGCGCTGAGTCCAGGCTCTACCCAGGGGCCAAGTCCCCACTCGCCTCCTTCCAGCCGTCCTCCAGCCAGAGGAGTTCCAGGAAAGGGAGAAGCGAGATTCAAAAGGAAAATCGTCACAGTGGGGTAAGGGGGAGGAAGGGAGGAGCAGCAAGGGTTCGCAAGGAGCTCTGCAGTGGGCAGAGCTGGAGCTGGTGGGAGCTGCTGGGAGTGCTGGTGGCAGGAGATCAGTGAGGGGGCTGGGAGCCTGCTTTGCAAACCTGTCCTGGGAAGGAATGGAAGCACAAACCAGCTCTGCCAGGCAGCAGAGCCTGGCCACCGAGATGGTCAAAAAGGGATGTGGGGTGCTGTGCTGTCCTTACACGGACCAGCCCGCGGATGCCCGTCTGCCACCAGATCTCTCACGTGGCCTTGGTACAACTCTGAGCATCTTCCTCTTGGAGACCTCTCGGACGCCAGAGCTGGGGAGGACCCCAGCAGTGAGAAGAGCTTTATGGTAATAGCAACAAGATGTGGGTGATTCAGTTGTCAGCAATAAATCCCAGACTGGAGAGGACAGTTAAATAGGGAATGTCCCACTGGAAATTTTGACATTTCAACACTATTTCCATTCTGAGAAAATAATAAATGTTAAAAAGTGCAGTCCCAACACCTCTGTGAGGTGTGAATGCAGGGGTGGGATTGAAGGGCATGACTTCATCTAAGCAAAATGCTTTTGTCTTCCCAAGCAGAAACGCTGACATCAAAAAGGTGTGTTTTGAGTTCATCGCAGTCTGCCGTGGAAGCCACAAGCTCTTCCTCACATCCCAGATAGCAACGGTGTGTCCAGAGAGGTTGGGGATGCTGGGCAGGGTAGTTGGGAACCCACTTTTTGGTCCTTCACAGATCCTTGCCCCGAGTTGAAGGCTCTGGCTCCTTCACCCTGAGGTGCTGAGTCCCAGGGACACTGTGTTTGCGAGCACTGAAGACTGGGCAAGGCAAAGGTAAGATTTATGGGGCTTGTGTAAGGTTTGCAGCCTTGGTGCTGGCAGATCTGAGACGATCCAGGCACTGAAAGGCTGAGCTGAGCTCTGTGGTTTCACTGCTGGGTGAGACACACGACCTACAGTGAGCTGTAGGTGCTTCAGCTGCTCCTCACCCATCTCCAACCCTCTGCAGACCTCCCCTGGCTGAGCCAGGACATCTTGCAGGGAAATGCATGGACAGACTTGATTTCATAGTCTCTGCCAATCTCCTCCATCACTGCTCCAGAGGCTCCCAGGCCATCGCTGTTGGACATCCAGGGAGCCCACACTCACCTTGGGGCTCGCCCATGTCCTAGAGGGGCTCAGGTAGCAACGTGGGGACAGTTTGCAGGGGAGAGAGGGATTTGGGACACGTGTTGGTGTGCAAACATGTGCTGGGGTTTGAGCCCGGAGCCATGCAAGCAGAGCTGTCTTGCTCTGCGGCGATTTGCTCATGCGTGTGTGGGTGCAGAGGGCTGGGTGTGCTCACGGGTGTGCGGTACACACAGTGCCTGCACGCCCTTGCGTGTCTCCTGACCAGGAACATGGGCCCTGTGGGCTGGTGGGTGGGATGTGCCCTGCAGGTGGGGTGGCTGTCGTGGGGTGCATGCAGGCGGGGGGGCTCAGTCACCCAGTTCGGGGTGTCAGATCCCCCCTGTGCCCCAGAGTGCATGGCCAAACCAGCTGCACAAACCCCTCGGTGTGGGGCGGGATCTTCTTGATAAAAGCCTGACTTGGAAACAGGAGGGTGCAACACATCCCCTAGCATCCCGTGTCCCCCCCTCACCACCACTGTCCCCAGCCGCAGCCACCCGCGATGTGCGGGGAAGGGGCAAAGGCATTTCCAGGGTGAGCTGTGCGAAGCGCAGATGAAAAGCTTGGAGAGAGGGAGTTGCGGAGGCTGGGAGGGGAGCGGCGGGCAGACAGCAGAGTGGATTTCTGCTTGAGTGGTTATTATACCGTCGATTTGAAGAGACAGATGACGGCAGTGGCAGAGGAGGCAATAATTGAAAGCGCCATGAAACATTAATGAATGCCCAGGGACTGGATCAGGAGTTGTTAACGCTCACTTCGCTCTCTCTGTCTCGCTCTCTTTTTAAAGTCAAAATTGTTCCACTGCCCTCTAGGCGAAGGATTTCTTTTTTTTCCCTCCCTGATTTAAAGGTGTAGGCGCCCACCAAAGGAGCCCTGGCTCGGTGGCTAATCACATCTGCTCTCCGGTGGTTCTTCCAGGAGGGGTAGCGCCAGGCAGGTGATTACGGAGGGCGAACTGCAGCACTCACATCCGTAATCAACAGGTTCGGTCGGCATGCTCGGCACGGAGCTAAATGGGAGAGGTGCAGGGGGGTTAGGGGAGCCGAGGTGGGGTGAGGGATGGCAGAGTCTGCCAGCAGTGACAGCACCGTCCCCTCTGCACGCACATCCATGGAAAGCATCACACCCACAGGAGAGGAGCCAGCCCTCCCGATCTAAGGGCTCACCCTGCTTGTGGGTGTAAATCCACCACCCCACCACGCAGGTAGGGTGAGCCGCCATGCTGCCCATGGCCCGTCGCTGCTCAGAGGAGCAGGGAAAACAGCTCAGAGAGCATCTCTCCACCAGGACACCCTCCTCGTGGGCTCTGCAGATGCTCTCTGTGCTGTTTGCCACTTAGCGGGGCCTTAGGGGTTGAGGAACAAAGAGCTTTTAGCAGAGCTGTCAGCAGCACCAGGGAGGTCTCTGACCTGCAGGTACTGGGCTGTCGCTCAAACAGGGCTTAGCCAGAGGCTGGGGGATCCCCTGGCTTTGCACCGAGGGATCTGACATCATTTAGCGTTTGCTGCTCTGGCCCTAAAAGGAAATTAAAAGCCTGCGCCTAAAGGAAGGGTAAAGTGGAGGTGAAGCAGTAAGCACCTCTTCCCTCCTGCTTTTCTCCCTGGAGACGAGCAGAGAGATGACACAGTGGGGTCGTTGTGTCCCCTGCACAACCAGGGCACAGGGAGCGTGGTGGGTGTAAGAGGGAACAAGATCTATTCTAGGGCACAAGGACACAAGAACCAGGGCCTGGGGACAGCGGGGCTTGGGGGCTGGCTTCTGGTCCCTGGGGGGTCCCTTTCCCAGTCTCTCCTGTCCCAGGCATGGTCAGGGCTCCACAGCTCCTAGAAGATGGCAGCACTTGATGGAGCAGGGAGCAGTGATGCCCACCTCCCAGCTGCAGGTCTGCAGCTGGACAGGACACAGTGGCAGGGACATGGGCAGCCCAGGCTGTGCTTTCAGGAACACGAGGTAGCCCCATGTCAGTGGAACGTGGAGGCAGGCTGCACAATTCTCCATGAGACACATGGCTAATGCAGGCTGTGCACCAGAGGAACTGATGCACTGGGTGCCAGGGTGGAGGAGAGCAGGGCAACTACTGGCCTTGATGGGGACAGCTGGCCCCATTGCACTGTATTGTAGCTCAGGACAGCAAAGAGCTGCTGGGGCTGGTCCCGGCCACCTGAGCACCCCAGGAAACCCTGAGAGTGCTCAAGACCCTGCAGCATGCAGCTCATCTCCTCCAGCATCTCGTCCCTGGAGGGGCAGCACTGGCTGCTGCGGGGCCAGCATTTGCCTGCACAGTGTGGGGCAGGAGTAAGTGCAGCGATAATGATGGCAACCGTTCCTAATGAGACGAGGAGACCAGGAGCTTAACCATCGCCCAGGTGAGGTCTTCGAGGCTATGTGGTGACAGCGATTGGCAGTGACAGTGTTCAGAAGCCCTGCTGCAAATTGGCACTGTCATTTCTCCTCACTGTTGCAGCAGAATGTGCTGGTGCAGCCCCGATTCATGCGGGGAAGCTGCTCACACCCCGGCTCGGTCCCCGTCCCTATTGTCATACCAGTGTCCCACGGCTTTCCCACGCTGTGCGTTCCCACGCACCGGGCTGGAACAATTTTGGTTGGAAAGTACCACTTTCTCATCCCTCAGTCTCACCCAAGGCAACTCCACCATGGGAATCGATGGTGGAGGGATGGCCTCGGGTCTTGGGCTGGACTCCCTGTGACCACAGGAGCCAGGGAGCAGTGTGCTAGCCCAGAGCAACCCCAGAGCCCTCTGACCACAGCCTACACTGCCTCTTCTCAGCCTCGGCCAGCAATAAAACCTTAAATATGAAATCCAAGAGGCACAACTGAATTTTGCCTGTGAGGCCAGCAGGTTGCACACCCTCTTTGCTAGGACGGGGAGGCCAAGTTGCCCAAGGCTCTCAGAGGAGCCATTCGTTTCTGGGGCTCTTCCCAGGCTGTAGTGCTGGGCTGAGGGAGGAGCTGAGGTGGAAAGAGTTGTTCTCAGAGGCACAACAGGGGTACAGAGAGATGTGAACAAGCATGTTCCTACCTCTAGCAAAAAAGTGAACCAAGAGTTGCAACATCATTGAGAATTTCCTTCCCACCACAGCCTTGAGAACTGCAGAGGCAGGGCAGCTCCAGAGGAGTTAGCAGGTGTGTTTGCTGCACCATGATGGCAAGTAACAAAACATATACCTGAGGGGCTTGGGGCAGACAGTGCCTGTATCAAGGCAGGCGAGGAGGTCCTAGTGGTGAATGTCACCTCTTCTTCTCCAGGAGCTCTGTCCCCCGAGGTGGTGGGACACTCTGCAGTTCTGTTGGCTGCACAAGTGCTTGTGCCCCGGTGGGGCTGCATGTGTGTGCTGTGCGGTGCGGTTCCTCCCAGACACGTGGCTGTGGGACATGTCTCCTGCCTGGCTGAGTGTGAGGGAGCATCAAGGGAATGCATCTGCCTGGACGTCCTGCAGCCTGGCTGTCTGCGAGGGGGCCCTGAGAGCGGGAGCGGCAGGGTGAGGTGGGGTAATTGCACTGGCTCTTTGCTGAGGAAGCATGTCTCGTGTCTCCAGCTCCCCACCTGTATCATTCATGGCATCTTGTCACCTCCTTGTTCTTCCCTCTGTCCTGTTGGTCCCTGGTGTCTCAGCTCGGGTGCAGTTTCCCCCCTCACCTCCTCCACAACCTGATTTCATCCTGGTTTTCCAGGCTGCAGCATCAGCCTGCTCCTGCCTTATCCCACCCATCCCATTCACCATCAGAGCATCTCCAAAGCCTTTGGTGGTGGTGTCACTCTGCCCTTCCCTAGTCACACAGAGGGATGGTAGAAGGGGGAAGGCCCCCCTTGCTGATCCAGGCACACATCCAGGAGTGCAGCAACCCTGTTCACATCCCACACCCCCTTCCCCACCAGCCACGGCTGTCACTTCCCCGGGAGAGAATTGCCAGGGAGGTGCCGAGTGTATTTTTAGCTTTGCCGTTCGTGTCTGATAAGTGTTTTGACCTTTTTGAGCAGAGCTAATCGTGCCGTCTGCTCCTCACTCCATCTCAGCTCGTGCTCTGCCTGCCGGGGAGCCGAGGGAGGAGCTGCTGGCTCCCCACACCACCCCCATCGTGGTGGGAGAGGGCTCCTTGCCTGGGAGTCCCAGGTCTGCACTAGGTGTGTGCCCTCACCCCAGCAGCATGCACCACTTGTCTTGCAGCCTCATATATGCGCCCTAGGAGCGTATGCGATTTGAATTCCTAAAGGGATGGGATCAGACCACCTCACCCATGGGGCAGGATGGAGGGTGCTGGGTGGGGAAGTGCAAGGGGTGGCTAGTACAGTCAGGAGGCTGGGTTGTCCCTGGGCTGGAGCTACCTGACCACTTTACCCAACATCCCTGTGCTGGCTTTTCGGCCTTGGTCAAAAATAGGATCACTTTTAAGGAACCAAGTGTGCCTCCACCACCGCGCTGGGGTGGTACCCCAGGGCTGTGCCCCAGCGACAGCCTGCCCAGGTGTGGCTGTTGGGAAGGAGCTGGCATGTCCTGGTGTGGACACCACAGCTCACACCCTGGCAGCATCCAGAGCTGAGATGTGGCTGCAAAGCACCCAGAGACACCGTCAATGGCCTGGAAACCACTGTCAAAACTGGCTGTGTCAGCAAATGGTGATTTGGGCCAAACTCCTTGCCTGTGAGAGGTGTCTCTTTGCCAATGACACAGCTGAATGGAGGGGAGGTTGCAAAAAATAAATGAATAGTTTCACCTCAGTTTCTCCTGACTGGGCAGGGAGTGCTAGGAGAGGTAGGGAGGTGGCGAGCTGAAATGCCCTGGCACTGCAATGGGATGCCCAAATTCAGCCACCTGGCCATGGGGACAAAAATCAGACCTTGGGATGAAAGTTATACCTTGGCCATGTGCAGATCACTCAGTGCATGGGGAGGGGGAGAGATCGTTTTAGTCTTCCTGGTCCTCAGTCACCCCTGCAGCCAGTGCCTCAGTGCAATTTTGTTATGATAAGACCTTGGCACATACTCCTGTGCTGTAAACATTAATGAATACCCCCAAACCCACCCAGCCCCCTCTGCCAGAAAAAAGACTGGATGTACTGGCCAGCATCCTTCCCGCTTGGCACCGGGTCACAGGGGGCACGTGAGCTGCCTGCTCCGGCGCCCAGGGACAGCGTGCTTTGCCAGGGGAGGCCAGACCTGGGCCAACAGTGTGCCCGCACCGGGGAGATGCTCTGCGGTGCAGGAGGGAGTGCTGGAGGCAGAGAGGGCAGGGACTGGCCTGGCAGTGTGGGATGCCTGCCAGGGGTGGGAAAGAGCTAGCAGGGTTTGGGGACCCACAACGATGCCCTGGGTACCGGCTGATACCTGCTGGGGGCTCTTCTTGCCCAGCCCACCCTGTCTCCAGCCTGTGTCCCTCCTGATAAAGCCTTGCAGAGAGGAGGTGCAGGGAGGGGACTCTGCCATGAGGGAAGGGTGGCACTTAACTCCCACCTGGGACCTGCTGATCCAGCTGTGCCCCATGAAAGCCCTACAGTGATGACGACAGGGAGCTAAGCCCTCATCTGCAGCTCCCCTCTCTCTGCTGCTGCTGCAGACAGCCTGAGCACTGCACAGAAAATCTGCTGTTGCCTCCAGGACTTGCACCAGTCTCTGCTAGTGTGGGTTTGGTGCAGTGAGACTTTCTGAACCTGCAGCGCTCAGCGCTGCTCTCACACCTCGTTTGGACAGGCAGACCTTAGGGCTCTGCGCACACTGGCAGCCCCCCTGCTCAGGCATCCCCCTCCGGTATGTGGGGTCAGGAATTGCCTGCTGGAGAGACCACTTTTGCACGTCTTCTTTCAAGGCTGCGCACTGGAGAAGGCAAGGCGAGGTGCGCTCCTGGCTTCCCTGGGGCAGCCCTGGGAGCCGGGAGGCGCGTTGCTCTGCGGATCGTGCCAGACAAGCCTCGAGCCCACACTTAATCTTGCTGCCTGGGAAATTAGGCAGAAAATGCTCCGATTGAGTGTGAAGGCCTCCGCTGTAATTTGGAGCGAGCAGATGACATGCACTCATCGTCAGAGGGAGATGAAAGCTTTTAGAGCTGGTGAGCACTAGCAAAATCTGTGAAAATCTCTTTTTTGTCAGGAATGGTAGATGAAAGACAGAAGATAAAATTAGCCCGTATGCAAGAGAGAGAGAGGGAGAAACAGAGAGAGAGGGGGAATATTTCTCAGAAGACTCTTGGCAGAGAAGGTTTCTAACACCGGTGACTCAAAGGCGAAGGGGAGTCATCTGTGTGTGTGTATGTATGCATGAGAATATACATATGTGTGGCTATATTTGGCTGTACTCCCACGGCAGCCTCAGCACCTGGGGCTGATTTTTTTGCAAGCGCGAGACGAGGCTGCGCTGGTCTCTGCCGTGGCAGGCAGGGAGCCTTTGCCGTGCTGCCTGCGCCCACGCTGCGGCCCCTCTGCCCCTGCGCGACCTGCCCCGTTGTGGGCAGCGTGTCAGCGGGTCCGAGGTGCGGGGCTGCCACGTGCGGCAGTTCCTGGTGAGGATGCAGGACATCCAGCCTTCAACACGAGAAAACCATGGTGGTCTCCACTGAGCCCAAAGCGATGGGTAGTGTGAGTGTGCTGACCGGCAGCCACATGCTCTCTGAGGGGACTTTGATTCTTTTTTTTTTTTTTTGGTTAGGTGGAAGTGTCCAGCTCCAGGGTGCAGCAGGGACCAGGTATGCTCAGAGGAGCACCGGCAGCAGGAGATCCCCTGACTGCTAAATCTGTCTGCCAGCGTTTTGCTGCAGGCTGCTCCAGGCCTTCACCCTGGGACAGCGGTAAGGCAGGAGAGACCAAGACAGCTTCCATCTGCAGGTGACTGATGCTTCAGCTCTGACAGCGGGTCCTGCCCAGGGGTCCAAGGCAGAAACTTAACCCCCTTCACTGTTCCTGCTTTTGCTGCTGGAAAGGAAAGGGATGCTGGTGGCTCTGCTGTCTGCAGCATTGTGAGGGAGAGTGGCTGGAGTTATCTTTGAACTCATGAGGATGCTGGATCCAAAAGCGCCAGTGGGGTTAGGAGAGAAGGGTCCCTGTGAGGTGTCTCGCTGAGCTGCACCGTGCTCACAGCCAGCCCTCCTCTCCTAGCAGGGCCAGGGTGCCCAACGCCAGCACNTGGAGTTATCTTTGAACTCATGAGGATGCTGGATCCAAAAGCGCCAGTGGGGTTAGGAGAGAAGGGTCCCTGTGGGGTGTCCCGCTGAGCTGCACCGTGCTCACAGCCAGCCCTGCTCTCCTAGCAGGGCCAGGGTGCCCAACGCCAGCACCTTCCAACAGGCTGTGGGGATGTGGAAAAGCAGACAGGGAAAGCCCCTCAGAAGGTCCCCTCATCACTGGTTGGACCCTCCTCTCTGCGATGATCAGCAGCTGGATGATTTATGGGTTCAAGTTAAGCCAGGCGAGGTTTAGGTTGGATATTAGGAAAAATTTTTTCACTGAAAGGGTTATCCAACATTGGAATAGGCTGCCCAGGGAGGGGGTGGATTCACCATGCCTAGAGATGTTTAAAAAAAGGGTAGACGTGGTACTTGGGGATATGGTTTAGAAGTGGTTTTGTCAGGTTAGGTTAATGGTTGGACTTGATGATCTTAAAGGTCCCTTCCAACCTCAATAATTCCATGATTCTATGATGGACTTATGCTGAGAGAGGGAAGAAAGAGAAACTGCTCTCAGAGCTCCTTGCTCTCTGCACTGGTGGGTACCAAAAGCTAGCAGGCTCTTTTCCCCCAGCCCACAGATTTTGCTGCACAAGGACAGTGTGTTGCCATCAGCACTGATGCAGATGTTCCACCTAAGGGAGGGTTATGGCTGTCTTGGGACGCTGCAGCTACACCATAACCACTTGCCAAATGAGAATGCAGCTGAAGGGCAACCACCACGTTGGAGTGGGTGAAAGGACCTCTATGGTTTGAGAACCTCTATGGTCCAAGACCACCCTCCAAAACAGCCAGAGCCCGTAGACACCAGAGATGCCATGACTGCTCTCCGTCAGCTCACGGAGCAGAGGCGGGAGGACTTCCTGTTGCCCTCACGATGCAGCCCCAGGAGCTGCAGCATCAGGAGACTCCCTTGAGTCGTATGACACCCACCAGTGTGAGTCAACATGAACATTAATAACAAACAGAAAAAGCCTAGTGGTCCCTCCCCCGTCTTTCTCAATGTGCTGTCTAGCAGGACGTGGGCTTTCTGAGGAGCGGCTGGATGGGGGTTTGGGGCCAGGAGTTCGGGTCCTGCTTGCCTGCTCTGTTGCCTCATTATATGGGGACGGTGCTGTTGGGAGCATGCTGGGGGACACAGGTGGTCTCTCGGCAGGGTGAGTGATGGGTGGGAGATGTCCTCGGTCCAGGATGGGGCTGGAGGACACCCAAGGGTCTGCGGGAGCATGCTGCCAGCGTGCGAGCGCCTGAGGAGAAGCACAGAGCGCTGCCTGCTCAGTCGTGCAGGCGGCTGAATAAAAGAAATAAATAACCCAGCCATGAAAAATAAGCACTGGCCAAAGCCTCCCAAGCAGCCGTCTGTACTTCCCAGCTGCAGTCCCCGTTCCCTGGTTTGGCTAACCCTCTGGGAACGACAGCAGGGACTGCAGCTCCTGCAGCCCAGCGAAGATGCAAACCTCTCCCTCCTCCAGTCCTCCAAGTGCTCCGAAATGCCTTTCACCAGCAGAATAATTAGAAATCTAATTCCTATTTCTCCTGCTCAGCTAATTGTCTGTGGACGATTTGATTGTAAGAGTGTCCACTGATGCAGAATAACCATCTTATTTCTGCTAGACATTGCCTTTGCAATTAGCACTATTGATTGCATCGCTCTGTTCTCTCACCTGCCGGATCCCAGGGGACCAGGGGAGCGGCTCTCACCTGGCCCACCCCCCTGCCCAGGGTGATGAGGCCATGCACTCCCTCTCACAGCACTGTCCCTCGGCCCGTCGTGTCCCTGAGAGCACAGGAGGACGACCTCTGCTCTCCAGTGCGACTCCTTCGCTGCTCTCTGCTCCGCAGGGGTGAACCTCTCTCCCCAGGACTCACAGCCACGTATGGGGACACCTGGGAGGGTCCCTCCCAAAACAGCAGGGAGATCCTGCCGAAGATAAGAGCACATCTCTTTGCCTGCTGGGAACTTGCCTCTCTGGCTGGCTAGAGCCAAGAGGGCTTTTTTTTTTTTTTGTAAAAAAATGAAAATAAAAAATTCAGATTTGACAACACCAAAAGGTTCTGGAAGAGTATGTCAATTCTGCTGAATGGTTTGTTTGGAGGAAAAAAAACCCCAAAAGATCAAAACATTTCATTTCAGCATTTTCAGAGTGAAATGTTTTGATTTTTTTTTCTCTTCCAAATGACTTTGTTTTAAAGTTTCCCTTAATTTTATTTTTCTAAACATCAAAAAAATTCTGTGAAATGGCTGCGGTTGGAAGAAAATGCATTGGGTTGGTCACAACAAAACCTTTTGTTTAACCCCCACCCCACCCCCCAAGAATTCCCCTCCCCTCCCCCCTGTTTTTTTGATTTATTAGCATTTCCAGGGATTTTCATTTGCAGGCAGCTCTAAATTACAATATGGTTGTTCTTTCCCAGTCACGAACGAGTCACAGATCTGTTGCCCTGCTCTAGGCAGGGACAAAGGTGTCTTGGGGGGCTGCAGACCCGCTCTGCCCACAGACTCCAGCCCTCCCTGCCAGGGTTCAGTTTGGGACTGACTTTGTCCCCCTGATCTGGCCCAAATGTCTGTGGCAGATGCCCGTCTGCTGATTTCGGAGCCAGCCTGGCTCTGCCTGCCCCGGGCACCACTGGGGGAGAAGGAGGGCTTGCTGGTGTTTAGAGAAAGCAGAGCTGGGAAAGGAGCTGGCCCCGGCTGACCTCCCTCCCGAAACGCTGGGCAAGGCGGGAGCCCTCCTGCCTGCGCTGGAGACAGGCAGCAGCGATGCGGAGGCAGCTGCCCGCTCAGCTCGGCGCATCCAGGAGCGCGGAGGAGAAGATGCTGGTCTGATGCAACCCGTTGAATCACTACCTGAACAGCCACCAGCTCTGGGCCAAGGCGGGTTTGGGCTCCAAGGTCCAGATGGCTGCAGTAGCGAAGAGCTTTCCAGAGCGAGAGGAAATCGGTGTAAATAGCAGACTGTGCAATTAATTTCACCCACACCAGATTTCTGTCCCTGCAGAACAGGAACAGCCAAAGCGCTCTCTCCAGCCCTGCTGCCTCTCAGTTCCCGGGAGCTGTAGTATCGCTGGACCACACATGCAGGTGCTGGACCCATCTCTGCTCCTACAAGCCCTGCTTGCAGACCTACCTCCACCTTCACATCCCGATGGGGCTGGTAGCAACAACCCAAGCACAGAGCAGGGAGCACCTCGACGCCCAAATCTCCTACAGCCATGATTTCCCATCGGAGAGAGGCATGGGGCATCCCTGCACAAGCTGTCACCCACCCTACGGCACACGGGCCACATGAGCACCCCAGCAGCCGGTCGCAGGGAGCAGCCCCCGGGGCTGGGGGACGGCTCACAGCCAAGCAGGGAGGAGCAGCTCCCAGAGAGGGAGAGGTGCGAGGAAGGAATTAGTGTCCGGATCTATAAAACACTTGGTCCCAATTATTATAATGCACTGATTAGGGGAACTCAATAGTTCTGCTGGTGGTTAATGGCAGTAATTACCCAGATATGACTACAGTGGCAATATTAATAACTCTGGGCCATTAGTATTTGTGAGCAATGAGCAGAATACACATCTGTGAGCCTCTTGCTCCGTCTCTCTCTCTGACAGCTACAGCCTGTAGCTGGGCTGGGAGATGGACTGGAGTTTGGCTGCAGGAGAAACAGAGCCAGGACCTGGCTGATGTTTTTCAGATCCAGATGAGGATGGTTGAAGCCACCTCCTCACACGTGGAAACGGCCTGTTGTCCAGCAGCAGTGTCTGTGTTGAGGCTGGAAACCTGACTGCTCGGAGCACAAATTACTTGCTTTGATGGTGCTTCTGCAGCATGGGGATTCTGGCCACTTGGGATGCCACAGCCTGTTCCTCTGAAGACCTGCAGATCTGCTGTCACTTATTTCACCCAGGCAACCCAACTGCCTGACCTGTGTGCCGTGGGACGGGAAACACAGGCGCTTGCACTGGTGTGAGGCCACATCTGCCTGACAGATTGGAGGGAGCTGTGATGGATCCACTGCAGGGAGGTCTTCACAGGCAGGATGAATGACCACCCTTTGGCAGGGAGGGTGGAGAAGGGCTCCTGCAAGCAGGTTGAAAGAGTTTCAGTGTGAAAGGAGCGCTGTTTCTCTGAAGAAGAGGCAAGACAGGGCTGGTGCGGGCAACACTGGTGCTTGCGCACCCACCGTGAAGCCTCCATGCCTCTGGTGAAGGTGTGCATGGAGGCGCCCACATGGTGCTGTACGTGCATGATGCTCATCAGCAGCCACTAACTGCAGAGCCCACCCAGCATGCTCTTCCCAGCTGACATGGACCTTTGCTGGCTTGTCGCCCCACGGAGGGGAAGGTCTCCCATGCAAAAGATGTTTTTTTTTGTTGTATGTTTGCAAGGGGCTCAGGCAGTGGGAAGCAACTTCTCCATAACAAGCCCTAGCCTCCACCATGCTGCCCAAAGCACCATCCCCAGGGTCAGGTTACCAGCACGCTTGTGACTGTCTCCTTGGCTTCCCCGCTACCTTCTCCGGCTGCGTCTGACTCGCAGAGACACACGGCTCCTACTGCCTCGCATCTGTATTCCCCCAGGGAAACCCCTCCAACCGCATGGCCCGGCTCTGACTCCAGCCTTGGTCTGTGGTTTCTCAGTCATTTCTAAAGAAAAGGGGCGATTAATTGCTCCCGCATTTGCCCTCAGCAGAAGATAACTATCTTTTCCACCAGCAGCCAGGAGTTTGGCGATGGTTGAGAGAGCACGGGCATACTGCTGGAGAGATGCCCAACCTCCATCCAGCAAGCGATGCTGCCAGCTCTCTGCTTCCAAAGGCCAAGAGGGTTTGGGGATGGGGACAGCAAAGCACCGGCCACCATGACCAGGCACCAATGCGAGGGGGATGCTCACTGCCCCATGCACTTCGCAAATCCAGCCTCCATCCTTGCTCCGAATACCGCAGGGAACTTTCCCACTCTGTCTCTCCAGCTCAGTTGTAATGATGGGAGTATTTAGCACACGGCGCAGTGTATTCAAACACTCCCGCAGTCAGAGACACCCTGTCACCCAGGTGACATGCCTCTTACATGCTGCCAATTTAGCAGCCGCGGCAGCATGACGCCCCTGGAATCTGGGTTAGCGCTGGCAGCCGCCGCTGCCGACAGCCCCGGCTCGGCAGGGAGGAAGGGGTGGGAGTGCAGGGCATCCCTGCCGGCACACTGCCCCACGGACAAGCCCCAGCATGCCGGGCACGAGGTGTGAGGACACGGTAGCCCCCTCCAGCAGGAAGGTTTAAAGGAGGCAGATAAAAAAGAAAAAAAAAATATGTCTGGTTATTTTCCATTGCAAATTTTGTGAAGAAATCTTCTTTTTCTCCCTTTTCCCTGCATTGCCATGAGATTCCCCCCTCCCTGCCAAACCCTTTCCTTTCATAAATGAAAAACCCCAAACAAAAGCTGTCAGGACAGAAGATGGTGAAAATGCCTGGCTTTCCTACAGCCAAAGCTTGATTTTCCTAACGAAGATCAGAAACATTTTTTACCCTGAGAATTTCCAGTTTCTTGGTTTCCGTTACAAAAAAAGGGAAAGATTTTCCCCAGATTAGCATTCTGCAAAAGTCACTCAGTGAGCGACCGATGTTTTGACATAATTACACAGTCATTAAACTGTTTGCAGTGGTTTCACTCCAGATGCCAAAGGACAACACCCTATCCCTGTTACATCCCCCTGGGATGTCTGGGGTGACCCCGCTTGCAGCCAGACCCCGCAGGGCTGCAGGCACACCGTGGCTTGCGTGGGGCTGGGCATGGCGAGGACTGGTCGGCATTCATGGTTCACCCTGAATCATCCCCGAAATGACCTGTCCCTGGTTCACATCCATGTATGGGATAAAATGTGTATGAGGTAAGGGGTTTGGAATTAGGAAACTTCCCATTTATCTTTTATTGACTGCAATGCCCGGTGTACAACCTGTCATCAAACACAGCTGCTGGAACATGAAGCCTCACCTTTCCTTTGTGCTGTATTGCCCAGTAGTTAGAGCAGTGGATTAGACCAGGAAATTTTTTCATGTCTTTACTTTGTGGCTTTACTTTGTGGCTTTACTTTGTTTCATTTTCATTTTTAAGCTTTGACAAGGGTCCTTTAGGCCATTTCCGAATTCTTGCTGTCTTTTAATGTGTCTCAGCTCACGCATCTTCCTGGGACAGACCATCACGAAGTCTGGGGAGTCGCAGCACCTGAGGGTGTGAAGGTGGGAGGTTGTGGAGACGTCTCCCAGCGCTCCTCCACGTGCACCAGGAGCGTGCCGGGACGCTGCAAATGCTGCATCTTCCATTCCGCACGCTCTGTTCCCATGCCGTGCCACCTCCACTCCAATCCTGTGGCTGGGGCTTGAAAAGGGCTGGATAATTTTATGATCAATAATAACATTGGTAGTTATTCTTGTCAAGAGAAGGTTAATTGCGCCTCCTGCCTAGGGGCACCAGCTGATCACTGCAGGGGCCAGGAAGGCATTTTCTGCCTGTGTTCAGCATTTCACAACCCACTAGGTTGCAGGATGCAGGGTTTAACCATGTGCTGAAGCATCAGGTGCTGCCATGGGAGGCAGCAGGGGAGCATTTCTCCGACCCTGCTGTTGGATGGGGTGTTTGCTGGCGTGGATGCTGTGCTCATTGCCCATTACCCACTCGTGGCTACAGGACTGCCCTGGGAAGTGGAGGGAGGGAAGCCCCTGCATGCACTCCCATGGGGAGTGTCTTGGGGTGTCTTGGGGATTACCCTGGTCTCTCCAGCCTGACACGGGGGCACAAGGGCTGCCCAGTGAGGGAAGGATGTGTTTCACACAGAATCACAGAATCACAGTCTGGCAGGGTTTGGAAGAGACCTTCGGAGATCATCCAGTCCCACCCCCCTGCC
>RSEF01000023.1:1859934-1883388 GCA_003993805.1 Himantopus leucocephalus
GTGCTCCAGATGTGGCCTCCCCAGGGCAGAGCAGAGGGGGAATATGACCTCCCTCGACTTACTGGCCACGCTGCTTTTAATGCACCCCAGGGAAGCCATTGGCCTTCTTGGCCACAAGGGCACATTTCCCCATAATCTTAGTGGCTGAGCTCCTTTTCTGCCTCCACCCCTGGTGCAACTCAGTAGCGCAGTAAAATTTTATGACTCGTGGCTGTCATGAGGATAAAGACTGTTATGCACCCAGCAGTGAGAACAGCTAGAGGCTGCATAGCTGTGAGCATCCTCCCCACATAGATCCCAGCAGGCAAGAGCTCTGATACTGGGCTGTGCTGGGCAAGGGGGTCACGACAGGACTTTGTCTCCTGCACCCCGAGAGTAGCAATGGAGCGAAAAGTTAGGATGCTGCTGATGGCAAGAAATACAGCAGAGAGACCTCTGTGCCTTTGCACAGCGGGTGGGGACATGGTCCTGCACATCTGTCTGTCTGTCTGTCTGTGAGCCCCCCCTCCCGGTGTTCTCTCCAGCCCCAGACATCCCCACCCCCTCTCTTCCCTCTCTTCTCCCTCTTGCATTTATAGTCTGTGCCCGTGGCCTCGTCTCCAGCCTCGCGTGTGACCTACTTATGCGCATAGCCCCAGTTCTTGCCTTTTCTCTCCTGAACAATGATGCCGTCCAAGCTGCCGTGCCGCGTGCTCCGAGCACAACGAGAGCGGCTCTCGCAGAGCTTTTCACCAAGCCACGCCGCAGACGCCGGTGCAGCACGGACTGTCACCGGTGGGTGCTGGGAGGAGGCTCAGCACCCTGGCTGGTGTGGATGCTGCTCAGGGCTCTCGTCCTGGGGGTGACACCTAGCAAGGAGCCTGCTCCGCTGCAGCTGGCGGGAAGGGGAGAGGCTGCGCTCTTGCCTCCCGGGCTGCCTGCAGACAGCAAGGGCGGCGAGGCAGCCTGTTCAGCATGCTCAGAGGCAGGGTGCTCAGACAGAGGTTTGTGCCAGCTGTGCCTGGGGCCAGCCTGCAGCAGCGCCAGCTGTGCTCACCCCACACCGACGCCTGCCTGGCAGTTCCCCATGGTGAAGGACGGCAGAGAGCGTGATGAAGACGTTTCCCCTCGGAGGGCCCTGCTGCGATGAGAAGCAGGTCTGAGCACAGGGAGTTGGGACCTTCCCTGCCATGCCGAGTTTGGGTCCAGGACAGAGCTGTGGGAGAGGCAGGTGCCATGTCCGCATCGGAAGCAAAGCTGGTCAGACCCGGTCCCGTGAACAGGTTTGGGTCACGGGGACGCGGTGCGCTGCCAGCACACAGGATGGGTGCCACAGCGGCTGTATCCCTGCCCCGGATCAGGGCTGCTGCTGCTTGCTCTGCTCCGTGCTGCAGGGATCCTGGGGGGAACAGGCAACCTGCAGAGTGAGTGCTGCTTCTCTGGGGAGAACCAAATCCCTGAGAAATCCCAAGGGAAACAGGGGGAGAGCTGCTCCTTGCACCATGCACACACAGAGAGTGTGTGCACAGGCATGCACACACACCCAGCACCTGCACCCGCGTGCGCACAGGCAGATGATGCTGTGCAGATGTGCACCCATGGGTGCATGCTCTGGGTGCTAGGGATGGAGAGGGAGTTACGGGGCAGGAGGTTGTGCCAGCTCAGGTGCTGCCACACACGAGCGCTGCTATATGGGTCTATATAATGCTGGTGACAGGCAGCCGGAGCACTGGGATGCCCACGCTCAGGCAGGGCCCAGGCTGCCTGCGGGTGTGTCGAGAGGAGAGGGCTCCCCTCTTGGATAATGGGAATAATAAGGTAATTAGGGGCTGTATAATCAGCATGAAGGCAGGGCCTTGTTGCTATGCAAACACTGAGTCAAGAGATGCCCCTGTCTCCCCTTGCACACCTGATAAGTCTCTGGAGAGATGGTCTCCTGAGATTTGTGGCTACTCTGGGCTGCCCCTGCGGCTCGTTACAGAATTGAGAAAACCGTTCATCCTTCCTTCATCCACCACTGTCTTCATCGGCTCTGTGACGGGGAGGCATTGAAAGGGGTTTCCAGTCCAAGCAAAAAGGCAGAGGAAGAGTTCCCCTGTGCTGTGGCCATGTTGGCTCATATTTGACCTCTGAGCAATGCCAGGCAGCTCCTGTGTGCTTGGCTTGAGGCTTCCACTCGAACATAGAGATAACAAATTATTTCAGCCCCACTTTGCCCCTAAGGCATCTCCAGTTCCATCCGGCCAGGGCTGTCATCTACGCAGGGATGTCCGAGTCAGGGATGCGGGCTGTGGGGAGCAGGAGATACAGTGGATCATGCCAGGAGCTCAGATCACCACCTACCCACCACATAGCACCAAAGGTGCCCATCACACCCAGGCTGTGCTTCCAGCCCCAAGCAGAGACCTGTTGCTGTCACCGCACATCCCTGTGGAGCAGAGATTGTGACACAGCATCGCCTCAGAGGCTTTTTTACACACCACACTCAGTCCTGGCCTGCTGGCCCCCCTGACTCCATATGCCCCGGCTGGCTCCTGACCCCATGCCGAGGCAGCGGGGAGCCAGGATCCATCCCCTGCCAGCAGCCGTGCTGCTGCACCGCGCTGCTCCACCACCGCAGAGCCAGGGCGCGGAGCCCTGACAGGGGCTGTAAATTGTCAGGCCCCGTAAAGCATTTAATGATTTTGAATTTATCTGCATCGATAAATACATGACAAGGTAACAGTCAAATAAATACCCATTAGTGCACTCGCTCTCTTTTTTTTTAATTACGAGCTCGGGTGTAACCAATCATTTTCTGCTAAGCAAGCGCTCCAGGAAATCTTCATTAGCACCAGCCCCGCCGTGGCGAGCTCTGCAGCCTGGAGAGGAGGGACCAAGCCAGGGAGGGAGGTTTGGCCCCAGCTGCATCCTGCTCTCACCCGGCAGAGGTTGAAAACCTGGCTGCCGCTGGGTTTTCCGGGCATCCACCCCCTCGCAGAGCGGGCTGCGAGGACTGCTTTGCTGTTGTGCAAAGAGCCAGGCTTGCGGAGCTGAGCTCTCTGCTGTGGGCGCTTGATGCCCAAGGTGTGCGGGCACCTCTGGGTCTCCTGCCTTCCCCTGCCATCCTGGGAAAGCCCTGGAGACCTGGTAACGCAGTGCGGGGAGCAGGGGGCTCGGACCAGCTCAGGAGGATGGCTCCTCCAGGGCAAGGTAGAGGTGATGCCAAGGGAAGGGGGTTTGGGGCAGTGACCCTGGTTGGGGGCTTTGTGCACCCAAAAGGCAGCATTTTCTGGATACGGATGCCAGGTTATCAAAGCATGTGCAGAGAGGGATGGATCTCACTTATCGTGGGCCATCAGTGCCTTCGGGCATCTCTCACCACTCCCCTCCGCACTGGGCATGCCAGAAAGTGCCCGAGGGATGCAAACCACCCAGGTCAGCATCTCAAAGCAAGTCTTGCTCCGGCAGGTGTGCCAGACTCATGAGGGGTCATGAAAAAAAATATAAAAATGCTGAGAGACAGGACTGGGCAAGTCAATGGGCTGTGAAATCCCAGAGCACCAGTTTTGCTGCTGCAGAACAACCTCCCGCGTGAGCCACGGTGCTGCTGCTGACGCTGCTTGCTGCCGGTGACAAGGAACAGTGAAAGACACAGGCAGGAGGAGCAGGGTAAAATGCAAGTCCCTGGCTGGCATGGTCCTGGCAGGGAGGGTGGCAGGGCCAGCCGCTCTCCCTGGGCGCGGAGCCGGGGCACAGGTTGGTAAAGGAGCGGAGTAGAGGGCAGAACCTGCTCTGTCCCTTTCGAGCATCTCTTGCATTAATTTCTCTTGCATTAATCTGTCAAACCACTGGCTCAGAAAGGGGGCAGAGGGAGAAACCAGCTCCTTTGCTGTGTCTTATTTCTGTCTGGCAACATTTTTCCAGCAGAGCAGCTTTTAAAATCTGAACATCTCCTGGGAACATGTCGATCCTGATGATTTTTTTCTATGGAGAAGTGTCAAACCAAATGATTTCAACTTTCACATTTTGTTTCAATAACGTCGAAAAGATTCTTTCCAATGAGAGATGAACATTTCAATTTGACATTATCATTTGGTTTCATTCCATTTGGGCTTTTATATTATTGTATTACTTCAAATCTACATTTCTATTCTATCTAGTGTTTTACTGTTTAATGATTCAACAGCGTCAAAACCCAGCTAAACATTTTGATATTTCTGGGTGCAATTATTTCCCCCCCAGATTTGTACGCTGTGGAAAAGTCTGCATTGGGAAGACCCCGGGTTCCCAGGGGAGGGAACTGCCATCTTGCAGCTGGCTCTGTCTCCAGCAGAGCATCGTGGCAGGGGCAGCAGCAATCCAGGGGCACTTTGTCCTATGCTGAAGCCAGAGGAAGGACAGCAGATGTGACCTGCTCCATGCTGTACAGCCATAAATAGTGAGTGGCAGCGCTGGCAGGGAGGAAGGTGAAGATATTGTACACAAAGTGGAGAAAAACTCCTCAACAGGAGTTAGGAAAGAGGATGCCCTTGTTACCCAGAGGAGCTCCAGGAAGAGTCTTTTGCCCCTGGAGAGCAGGACAAGCTGGATGCAAGAGCCAGGACCATGTACCAGGGGATGAGCGGCAGCACACAGACATGGTTTCCTTGAGGTGCTCTGCGTGGGGTTTTGTTTGGGGAGTGATGGAGAGGAGCCAGGTTTTTCCCCGCTGTGAACCACCAGCCCCCAAGGGCTAGGACGTGGCTCTGCTCCCCAGCACTGAGGGAAGGCTTGACCTACTTTCTCTTTTGCTGGAGCAGTGCTGGTGGAAGAGGGGCTGTGGCTTCACCTTGTTATCTGGGCACAGACTGTATTTCCCCCTGACTAATCGGTGTCACGTCAGGTCTTGTGCAGATGGTGCCCGGGGCTGTGTGCTGGGCTGGAGCTCCTTTCCTGGAGGATGCAGCATGGCAGCATGCCCTCCCATCCCTGGGCACTGCCCCTGGCTCCGTGCTCTGCAGAGATGGCTCATCCCCTCCCTGGCAAGCAAGAGCCTGCGGTGGGATGTCGGGGTGCCCTGCTGTCTGTGTGCCACCTGCTCCCTGCGTGCAGCCTGCCAGGCTCCTGTCTCTCGCTCACCGGCATCCCTGTTGTTAGCAGGATAAATTAAAAGCTGGTTTAATGGATATTTATGATCCCCATCACAGTCTTTTACTGCCTGTCCTTTTGCATTACGGGCGGCGCTGCTGCCACGTGCCCAAGCAGTGGATGGAGATGAGGTGTCTCAGTCTGCATGGGGGGACCGGGTTGCCTGGATCCTTCAGCATCCCCCTGACACTGCCAACAAATGCTTCAGGTACCTGTGCCAACAGGGTCTCTGTGCGTCCCATCGCCCCTTAGATCTCATAGAAGAAGCGTCCATAAATACCCCTCTATGTCTTTTGATTCCTACTCACCAGATGGGGAAACTGAGGCAGAGGAAGGAGTGGGCGGACGTGCCATTGCCATTGCAGCCAGCTCTTCCCCCGGCACACAGGGTTGGGCACTGGCACACACGTGTGCGTGTGGGCCAGGAGGCGTGTGTGGGCAAGCATGAGAGTCAGGGCCAGCATCTGAGAGGGGCCCTGGGCAATAAAACCGTGGCCGTGGGATGTGTGTGCACTGGGGGGCAGGGGTGTGGGGCAGAGAAGCAGCGGGTGGATAAAAGCCAGGTCTGCGGGAAACTGCCTCCATTGGCATTTGCTGAGCACAGCCTGCTGCCTTTTGAAGCTGGTGATGCTCTCGGACTACATGGGAAACCCTAATTGAATCCCCAGTCTCCCTCTCACTGGCTTTAAATGAAACTCCCCCAGGATAGCATATTAAACTTGACCTGTGCACCACCTCCAAGATTAACATCAGAGGAGAAAGAATTAAAGGTCTGTGGAGGGCAGCACGAGGGAGGAGGTGGGCATGTCTCTCCTCTCCTGCTCTGGGAAGGGGTGGAAGGGCAGCTCTCCGGGGAGGTGTGCAGTCCAGCACGCTCTGCCGAGCTGCCGGAGGAGCGCGGCTGTCCGAACGCCGCACTTTCTGGCAGGGGAAGTTGATGTTCTCCTTCCCCAGCTCGGTGATAACGTGAAAGGCAAAAAAAAAAAAAAAAAAAAAGAAAAAAAAAAAAAAAAAAGNCAGCAGGGGAGACCAGGATCATTTGCTTTCCCGCAGTGCAGACGCTGCTGCTGGCCTTGCAGCGTTCTGCTGCCCACGGGGGCCCGGAGGGGCTGTGGCTTCGGCGAGGAAAAGTGCTGGGGGTGGGAGGAGGGTTGCACCCAGTGTCCCAGCAGGCATCCCATGGGGCTTACGCTCCCTTGTTCGCTCTGCACCACGAGCTGGGCTACTCTGGGGAGTCGTGCATGCATGCTGCCTCCCCACGGGCCGTGCATCGGCTGCGTCTGGGTCACATCCAGCCTGTTTTCTGGGGAGCTGAGATACAGCTGTACTCAGACACGCTGCAGAAGGAAAGGTCCGCCCGTGGTGGGCCCAAGATATGCCTAGACCTTCCCGTGGATGGGAACCTTGGGCCTGATCCTGCTCTCCCCAAGCCTGCCAGCGAGGGAGGGAGCGTTTTCGCACCAGCATCATGCTCACCCCAGCAGCCAGCAAGAGACACCGCAGGCACTTACAGCTTTCAAGATCTGACAAGCTTGTGAGAATGAAAAGTTCAAAACCAGTGCTCGGGACGTGTAAGTGTCTGTGAAACTAACTGCCATTTGGGTCGGAGCACGCGTGCCAGGACCCATCTCCTCCTGCACGCCGTGCGCCTGAAGAAAAGGTCACCCTTCAGCAGGCTGGAGTCACCCAGCCTCCCCCAGGTGGGGGACTCGGCTCCGCTCCTCTTAATGAGGTGACCTTCGCGTCGGCGGACGCGAGCAATTCTCCCTGAAGAGTCGACAGGTCAAATTAAGCAGATGTTTTATTCTGCCCCGTCTCCGACTGTCGGAGATTGGAGCACAAGACGGACAGAAGCTGAAATGAAGGTGCCGCTTGCTTTCCTTCCTCCGTTATTATTTTACAGCATGCAAATGACTGGCAAGCTTCTTAGATGTTTCATCTCAAGGCAGAATCCATCCAGCTCCAGCCCAGGGGCATGCAGTGTGCATGTGTGTGCATGTGTGTGTGCACTGCAGTTAGAAGGAGCTGTAGAAAGGGGGATACCAGTGCTCCCCACCTCTTCCCCCGGTTCCCAGGGCAAGTGCAGGCGTTGATCTCCTACTTGCTGCCACTGCTGCGGAAGACTTTGCCACCCCATGCAATGGGCTGCAGTCCTAAACCCATTCAAGCCAAGGGCAGACCCTCCTGGCACCAGACTGTTCAACTGCCCCTTGAAATTACTCTGCCTTCAGCACTGGAGTGGCTCATCTCAGTCTCATCCTCTGGAGAGACGTCTGGGGACAGCAGTTATCTGAAACAGCCTATGTGGCTCCTGCCCGCCTGACCCAACAAGGCCTGTTCTGCCTTGTCCCCAACCCAAATTCCTTGAACCAGCTCTTCCCAACCCAAAAGGGCTCCAATGACCCATCTTCACTCAACAGGGCCTCCGTTGGCTTTGTTGACCTCACCAAGTGCCATGGCCCTTTATAGGATGTTCACCCTGACAGCAAATGGGGTGGTTGCTAGTCCCCAGAAAGGGGAAACATGGAAATCATGCTGAACAGTGATAAAAGAAAGTTCACTGGACACAGTGAGAAGTCAGCTGAGTGCATTGGGAACCTGTCCTGGCTAGGTCCTAGACACTGGTCTAGGGCAAAGTGTGGATAATGAAGGGTGAGAGCAAGGCAAGACCATCAAGGCTAGTTTCTGGCCACGCTAAAGGAAGTTTCTGGGATGGGTTCCTGCCTCTTACAGTGAGCAGGGACCTCTCTTGGGCTTAACACAGGTCTGACTGGAGAGGACTCTGCTCCAAGTTTGTGTTTGGCAGGGGAGACAGGGAGCGCTGCATCTCCAGCCAGGGGCTGATTGAAAGCCAGACTGCAGTGGCAACATGGCGATATTTAGGCCTTGTGCAGGCTTAAAAACTGGTAACAGACTGCTCTGGAGCCACAAAATGTAGAAGTTATTTCTGTCCTTTCGTGAAAGAACACAGAGCCTCAGGACACATCTCTGCAGCCAGGCAACCTCAGGTGAAACCAGAGACATGGCTGTGGCACCAGACCCAAGCCAAGGGACAGCCGAGCATCAGAGAGTTGGGGTGGGAGCGTGAAGCTTAGAGCAGTGAGGAAATATGTCACTTAGGGAGCATTCATTACACACTCTCCAAATGGGGCACTTTTCACTGAAGGCTCCTTCCATGAGCACCAGCTCATCGGGATGAGGAGACCAGCCCAGTGCTGGAGGCCACACTTGAGTGGGGAGAGACCTGGAAAGCTGCTAAGGCTAGTGATGTGCAAACACAGAGTGCAGTCAAGCACAGGGTGCTATTATGCCAGCATCCCTGGAGCAGAGCAATTTCATCAGATAGATTTATCCTGCCACAGATTCCCCCTGAAGCAGGTCTCCACATCTACTCAGTAGAGTAATGCCATTTCTCAGGGTAGAAGCACTGAGTTTACAGAGTCCCGGACTGGAAAATGGAGCCCTCCCTTCCATGCATTAGTGGAACGCCTGGGCACTGCCAAGCTGAAGATGTAGCAGAGACAAGTGATGGGAGGGGAACAGCTCCTCCCTATTTCCCTATGTTGCAGTGGGACTCTCCTGCCAGGAGAAGCAATCCCAGACAACTCAAACAGAGAGGTGATTCTGAAACTGCCTGTGTCTGATCCATGGGGCTCCCCACACAGCCGGGCGGGCAGTCTGCTTTGCAAACACGCGTTGCGTGTGTGGCCAATCTTCCTGAGCAAGGAATGTGGACTGTAGTCCGAAAACTTTATTTGCAATGGGATGGGCATGGCACGTCACAGAAGACTCAGAGTTGCCAGGGGCCAACAGAGTTTTTACATCAGCACGATCCAGCTGGCATCCAGCAGAAAACAGCCCTTTACCTGCTAGACTTTAATGTCCCAGCTGTGCCCAACTGCAGGCTGCAGAAGTGGAAGCAGAGGTATTTGCAGGGCTGGCTCAGCACAGAAAGCCGATCTCTGTCCAATGTAATTCCCACAAAGACAGCAACAGCTCCTGACCTCCCTCTTCCACCACAAACACTCTGCCTAAACTCAGACAGTTGTCTATAGGCCAGGAGGAAATTCTGCCTCCAAGGCTGTATTTAAAATTTCACTTCTTCTTACAAGACCTGTCTCCTAGGCAGAGATGACCTCCACAGAAAAGATTCTTTCAAGACCGTTTCTGGAGGGAGGAAGAGCCCTAGAAACCATAGCATGGAGTTACCAAAGTGCCATGGTTGCTGTTGAGTCTGTGATGAGCTGGGCCAGCTCCAGCTGCAGTGAACCTCAGTCCTTCCTTCACCAAAACATGGATCTTCCCATGGACCATGGTGATCTCCGGACAGGCAAGCCACCCTTCCTGCCTAGGGTTTGTCATCCTCCCCATTTAGCCATCTGCTTACCAGGTGTGCTTCATCTCCAAGCACCAGACCATCTCTCCTGGCCTCAGCTCCATCTCCCTAAAATCCCCCACCTCTCTCATCCCAGGCTGCTCTTCCTCTCTTATTCCAGCACCCGCTGTGATTGTGAACATCTTTTGGTGTGGGAGGGGAGTGCTGTCCTTAGGAGGGGTAAGACGTGCGTGGTGCCTGCTCTGCCTTTGCCACCGGCAAGCAGCCGTGGGAACCTACACAATAACATCACCTTGTCAGAGGAGAGACAGGGACATCCCTCCGGGCTCTGGTGAGCGCTTGCAAGAGCCCGTCTGTGCTTCTCCTGTGACAGCAGTCAGGGTCGAGATGAAAAGGACTGCGGGGTAAAGCAGCCTGGGTTTGTTGCGGTGTTACTTCCCAAGGGGGTGGGTAGTGGCGTGGGTGAGGAGAGGCAAAGAGACGGCAGCAGCAACCAGAGCAAATGGTTCTTTATTTTATCTCCAGGATAAAAAGGAATACTGAAACCAGGTTCCTAAGATGAGGTGCCTTCATCTTGCTGCACAGTGTTTGATCATTTTAGATGTTTTACAAGGAGGTGTATGGTTGAATTATCATTAGAGGAGGCGATGGAGCTGAAGAGTAACAGAAAACTTCCCCCATGGCGACCCGGACTCATGTTATGTGCTTGAAGGGAGAAGAGCAGAAGAGCACAGGAGTCTGCGTGGCTCTCAGCTGGGGGACCAGGAGGCAGGAGCAGCTCCCGAGCCCTGTGGCAGAGTCTGGCTGCATCCAGCTGCCCCAGAGCTTTTCTGTACTCTTTGTGCTGGGAGACAGGTCTGGGAGTTTGCAAGAGCAGACGTGCCACAGCTTTCCAGCTGCCCCTCTCCTGTCTGGGGAAAGGGAGCACAGTGTGGAAAAGAAATATATCACCCAGGTACATCAGAGCCTTCAGACCCAAGGGAGGTTGAAAGTACCACCCAGCATGCTGGCGTGGTGGGAAGCCAGTACAGCACGATGTGGATGCGTGTCAGCTGGGATGGCAGGGCCAACATGCTCCTGAGCAGGGGGATCCCATCGGTGGCTGGGGTCCAGAGCAGTGGCATGTAGCAACGAGGACAAAGGGATCTTGGAGCCAAGGATCCTGGGGCTGGGAGCTCTGGCATCCCCATCAGAGCGGGAATTCTCTCCTCTTTTTCCGCATCAGTGCCCCTAATCATCCATCCATCACCCATCCCTTCTGTCCTGAGTCCTCCAGCAGGTGTGAGGATGGATGGCATGCCTGAAATTGCCAAAGCCTGCTCTGTGTGCATGCTTGCTTAGCAATAGAGCAAGTGCCATTTCCAGAGCCTCATTAGTATTTGCATTGTTGCATGGCTGTCTAAGAGAAGTAGCAGCTAAGTGAGCCAGTCAGATCTTGCTAATTTGCATGTTAATGAAGCCCACAGAACACAGCTTAGAGAGACTGGCAAGTAGACCTCCAATTGATAGATCTATACATGCAGGCTGTATATGATTTAGAGACACAGCAAACACTGTAGGCAGACACCCAGATGGCTAGAGAGACAGACAAACAGATGGCTACGTACAGACGTACTGGATATGGGGAAAAATCTTTGTGGAGAGAGGTAGGGTGAAGCACTGGAGAGAGGGGGGAAGGATAAAAAGATGGATAGACGGATAGATAAAAAATATGAGTAGAGAAGCAGATTAGTCAAGGATTGTGAACATGCTTGGAAATAAGAATCTTGCTATGTTGTTTTTATTTTTTTTTTAAAAAAAAAGGTTGTGCATAATCACTTGCAAAGCACAGGTCCCAGTGGGGTTGTATTTACATCTCTGCATTGGATGATGCTGCCCTGTGGTGCTGCAGAGGTTGGGCATGCAGACAGACATGGCACGGCGGGCGGACAGAGGTACACGGGGTCTGGCTGCTCAGTAGGCAACTGCCCAGCCCTGACTTTGGAAGGAGAGTGCCCAGGGTGCAAGGACTATCCAGACATCGTGCTCCTTAGCTCTCCCTTGGAGGACTAGGATGGTTGCAAGAAGGATTGTGTTACACTTGTATATATATGTATTTATATATAAAAATTTCTAGTGCAAGAGAATGGGGTCACGTGCCAGCCGTGGAAGACAGCAGTCGCAGCTCATGGGGAGGTGGTGAACGAGGAAGGCCTTGTGCTTCCTGGGTAAAGGGGCTCCATCATCCCGGGAGATACTCCTGCTGAAGGGTCGGGAGATTGTGATAGTCCCAGCGCAGGGACCCAGGGTGAAGAGCCAGGAGACCCCTTACTCTGAGCCTTGGTGGCCCAGCTGTGGCACCTGCAGCTACACCTACACCTCCATGGGAACCAGCACCAACACTGCTTCCGAACTGGGAAAGCAGAGAGGAGAGTTGAGTGTGGAGGGAGATCACAACATCTTCCAACAAACCCCATCTCCTGGTGGGCTGGGGATGGGACACCGTGTGAATAGGTGACACTGGACCAAGAAGGCAGCGCTGTTTCCCTTGGCCAAGGATTCACTTTGCCAAGCAGCCCTGGTTTTGGCACAGCTATGGGTCAGCTGCCCCATATCAGCAAGCTGGATCCACCAGCCAGTCCGTCACTGGTACACAGGAGACTGATACTCAAAGCTCCATCTCCTCTCCTGCCTTTAATTGCCCCCCTCTTGCTCTGTCTGCATGTTTTCTGCCATGAGGGGTGCAAGGTGCAGGCAGGGCAGGCATGCACCCTACGCTGTGCAGGGATCCACCGGGCTGGTGTGGTTTTTTTCCTCATCCAAAGGCGGCAGAGGATTGTGGCCGTCCCTGGACATATTCCAGGCTCACTGGGAGAGGAGGGTCAGCCCCCAGACTGCAGTAGAGGCTCTGGGTTTTAAAGCAGGCTGCCCTGGAGCCCAAGCTCTCCCTGTTTGCCTGGCCTGGGTGGTTGAAAGCCAGACAAGGCTGGAGCCAAAGGCAACATGCACAGAGGCCACTGTCTTGTCCCTGGTCTCAGGTAGACTCAGATGCCCCCTGGGCTCTCCGCAGGCCGCTGTGCTGCACAGAGGTGCTGCGGCCGCTGGCAGGAGCACGCACAGGGGGAGGCGAGGGACCTCTCGGGGTTTGGTCGGCCTGGACCAGTTCCCATCCCCGATACTGGTCTCACATGGCCAGGCATTACAGGGGGAGGAGGCGACTTCTGCCCAGGACGGGCCTATGGGGAGGGCTGGCACGCAGCTCCGTGACGGCGCTGCCAGGTCTCACACAGCTCTGATGTCTGACACGTCAGTCAGCACAGCCGGGACCCTGCCATGCCCATTAACCACCGCGCTGATGCGGATCGGCCCTGAGCCCTGACAGCCCCTGCAGAGGAGCATGACAGGGCTGAAATGGGGAGCACAGGCACAAATTACAGATGCCCCCACTAAGTCATGCACAGTCCCTCCAGAGCATCCCAGAACTGGGAGGGTCCGGGGACAGGACTGCGGCATCCAGGAGCATCACTGCCTTGCAACACTCTGAGCTTGGATACCTCCTTCCACGGCTGTGTCCACCCGGCTCCTCCTCATTAGTGCCTGCAAAGTGCTTTGAAATCTCCAGCTGGATGAGCCCATAGACACGCAGAACATTATTAATTCATGGCAATGATTGTTTCAGTGCCCTCGGCTACGCATCGCAGTTCTCACACCCCACGCTCTCCGGGGCCCGGGAAGCCTCGGACACAAAGTCCCCTGAGCTATCAGGGCCACATCGCATAATCGAGGTGATGCCTTGACAATCCATCCTTATTCTGCAGGCGGGATTTGTATGCAGCAGGGAGCGTGGAGCTGGGCGCTCCTGTGGGAATCGATGGCAGTGGATTAGAGGCCATTGACGGCGGGTAATCACCCCACACCACAATGCAGGAATTTGGCTGGCGGGATTGCTCTGCAGCGTCTGCTCAGAAGGGCTCCTCCCTGCCTTTTTCTTTTGGAGCATTTCAAAGGGTCCCTGTGAGCATTATGGGAGACATCCTGCACTGTCTTTGGGCTACCCCCAGAGCAGGAACAAAAGCAGCCAAAGTAACACTGAAAGGACCTGGCTTGATCCTGCCCTGGCTGCAAACAGCTCCACACCTGTGTCTGTGGGAGAGGGGGAGACGTGGCAGGTCCACTCGTGTGACCCTTAGCCATTAGGCTGGGCACTGGTGGTGGTGGGTGGTGGGTGGTACAGAGCTGGGGAGGTGTCCCAGTCATTCAGAGCCCCTGTGTTGCCTTCCTGGGGCTTATCACAGCTTTGCCTTGATTTCCCAAGCAGGAGAGGATGGGCAGACCCAGGCAAGCAGACTCTGGGATGCAGAGGCTCTTCCCCAAATCCCCATCTCCCTCCAGGAGCATCCTGCCATCGCTGGCACTCCTGGGTGCGCGAGATGACAGCTCTCTTATCCAAAGACAGCTCTGCTCTCTCCTCCTTCAAGTGCGTCGAACCCTGGGCTATTTACAGCATTTTTTCCAGTGTTTCTGAGTGGCTCTCGGAAAGTTTCCATCTCCGTTTCAGATGGGAGCCGCAGCACTTGGCAGTGTCGTTTGAGAGCGTGTGTGTGCCCGTGCGTGTGCGCAGATGTGGGTGACGAGCCACTTGGCAGCGCAGGGTCTGTGTATACATATCGGTGTGCGAGTGCATCAGTGCCTTCGTGGGGAGATGGGGTGACAACAAGGCTGTGCTCAGAGACACCCGTCGAAGAACCAGCTGTTGCTAACAATATCTGTGGTTTTCTTTTACTGATGCTGCAAGTTTTCTTTTATTTCCACACCCCCACCATGACTTATTAAGAAAATTTCAAGCTCACAAACTGAGCTAGTGAATGTAGATGCCAAGTGCAACTGCTCCTTTCAGGCTGCCTGTTTGCAGGCCAGAGCTCTGTAGGGCTATCATGCAGGGAATCTCCATTTCAGGCCAGTTTGGGAATTTAGAGCCTTGCTTCCATCCCATAGGAAGGGGGGAATAGCTTGAACTTCTGGCTGGTCTTCCCAGCTGGTGTGAGGACTTCGGCCAGCCACATGGCCATGCCCTGTTTCCTCTGGGTGAAATGAGACCCTGCCCACGTCCTGCCCATGGACAGCCAGGCCAGGGGGTTGCACCTAAACAAATGCTGGGAGAAGCAAGTGAGACATGCCTTGCCCACCTGTGGCTGAGTCTAGGACACAGGAGCCCTCAGTGTCCTGCAGACTGGGACCACTGGCACCTTGGGCATACATCAGCCCTGAGGTCCAGCACAGTTTGGAGATCTTGATGCTTGTGCCTGGCAGGAGAGCTGAGGTGCATCATCCCACCAATGGAGCCAAGCTTTCAGGCACAAGTGTCTCTAATTATTAATTAGCTGATGAGAGTTTATTACGACTTAGTACAGCTCTCCTGTTGCCTATGACACTTAGTGGCAAAGAGGAGAGAGGGCTTGATGCTCCTGTTGCTCACACACGTGTGAGCATTGCTGTGCAGGAATAACTGATCTACAGAGCCTGTAAGCCCTTGTGCCACGCTGGCAAGGGGGGGTCAGAGCTGTAACGCATCCCACAGCGGGAAAGCCCCGACTCATGCTGGTTATCCGGCCTGACTTAGCCCTGCTCAGCACTGTTCTCCATCTGCATAGGCTTCAGCACATGCAGGATGCCTTGGCCACATCACGCCCTCACCGGGGTTTCTCCAGGCAAGGGGAAGCCTGGGGGCAAATAAAGGAGCTGGCACCCAGACGTGTCCCTTTCCTGGCCCTGATCCAGAGGAAACCTGCTCCCAGCTGCCTCTCCGCAGCCGTGAAGGGGTCCGTGGGAGCTGCAAGCCAGCTGCGCTGCGCTGTGGTCCACATGGCAGTGAGCCACTCTCCCCAGCCCTGGCAGCTCCCCACCTCTGTGTCATCCCCAAGTGAGGTGGTCCCTGCTGCGATCTCACTCCATTCTCTGCTGCCGGGGCAGATCGGGAGAGGTCCCACTGGCTGCAGCCGCCGTGGTCAGGAGCTGGCCGGGATGACCCATGCAGCTGACTGAGGCCGTGCTGGGCTGTTGGCATGGGCTGGCAGAGGGAAGGGTTAAGTGCGATTGGGAGGCTCTGACATTTTGCTAATGTGCTGTGTTAATTGATTCGCTCATTTCCATTTGTTCCTGTTAAAGAGAGACAGATGAGAGTGGTCCTGCAGTGCAGCGACTTGGCAGGGAGCGTCTCCGCTGCGTGCAGATGTGCTCCTGACTCATTTATTACCATCAGGCCTCCAAGCTACCAGCGAGCCTGAGCATCGCGTGCAGCTGCTTTCTCCAGGACCAGGGAAAACCAAAGCAGCGGACCCCCAGCATCCTTCCCAGGGCACGAAGGCCACGTGCCCCATCTCAGCGCAACCTGAGCAGACTGAGCCCGGCTGGGGAAGGGGAAGGAACTGCTGCGTTTGGGAGGAGAGAGAAAACCAAACAAAGGGACAGCAGCCTGTTTGGAAAACACATGGCCCAGGAAAGAGCTGGACTGCCTTCAGTCAGCATGGCCCTAAGAGAAATGCCAGCCATTTCCATGCCAGCAGCTTTTGATGTAGAGCAATTACAGGTACCAGGAGACTTTGGTCGAGCCTGTGGCCAGCCCAGGTGTCCCAGCCCCGGCATCGCCCCAGCTCAGCAAGCTCCACTGAACTACAGGACTCATATTATCATCTCTAGAGATGAGAGATGGAGGCCAGGCACAGGCAGGTGTGCAGCTTGCCAGAGGTTGTACGGAGAGCAGGACTCTGCCCTCTGCCAGGGCCATGGCCCTGCACACAGCCTCCCACCACCCAGCACGTCAGGACATGCAGGGATGCGGGCAGCGGCAGCGCCTGGGGGCAGCTGGTGTCATGGCCTGCCCTTGTTCTTACCGCCAGCCCTGGAAATCGTGGTCCAGCTGGCAGTAAACCCATGCCCTGCACTCCCTCTTGCCAGACCGTGCTGGTGCAGACAGCAGTGTGATGGCCGGAGCCTTTGCTCACACCTGCAGGACCTGGCTACCCCATGTGACGCCCAGTGATACCTGAGTCACTTGACCGCTTACTTATTTTCCCTGTTGAAAAATGCAATTATGACAAAAATCAAATTGCTGCAGGGGAAGAGCTCAATTTCAGTCAAAATGCTTATTAAAAACATATCTGCTCTGAACCTTTTCTCTGCCCAAAGAAAAATATCTCAATCCAAGCGTCATTATTTGCTTGAACTTTTCTGTAGAAGAAACGTCTCTTCCAGGCAGCCTCGGAAGGAGGGAGTCTGTGCCCAGCCCTGACGAGAGCAGCACCAATTCTGTCTGCAGGTGGGAGAGCGGGCAGCAGCGAGGACTGCGGGACGTCGGTGTGTCTGTGCCCACAGGGGAAGGGCCGGCGACCCCTCGGATGGCAATACCCACTTACCGGAGGCTGTCAGTCGCGGTTGGTTGCTCCTGCCTCCGCCCGTGGTGTGCTGCGATTGCACAGGTGCTGGTGTCGGAGCAGAGCTGGGAACTCAGCCCTTCGCACGTCTCTTAAACCCTCATCCCTTCGCCCGTCCCATGCAGAGGGCAGCCCCAGGCACCGCCTCTGTGGGGGAAGCGGGATGCACGGAGGGGTCGGACTCCTGAAACACCTCCCATCACAAACTGACCACCTCTGCTTCTCTGCTCTTGTGTACACCTGGGAGTGTGTCTTCACGGCAAGGTGTGCATATGTGTGTGCAAGTGTGTGCGTGATCATGCATGTGTGTTTGCATGCACACATCGATCTGTGTGTCCTGTGCACATGAGTATAAGCATGTCCATGTGCTGGGGTTGTATAAAGCCAGAGGATCTTCACCCAGGTGGGGACATCTTGGTCAGAGTCACTTGGAGAGGCTCCAGCAAGCAAATGCCTCGCAAGGTTTGTCTATATTTCAGGAAATGTTGTTAATGTGCATCCTCGAGTCCCTGGTGCTCCTGCATCTTCACCCTGTGGCCATGTCTCTCTCCCAGGGAGCCGATTACAGACGGTATCACTGCTGCAGAAAAGACAGATCAGAAACACAGGCAGCTACTGCAAAGAAAAGGAGAGAAAAAGATGCTCGGGGTTGAGTTGTTCCTCAGGGAGGAAAGAGCAAAGCACAAAGACAAACCGTGCTGAAGCATTGATCTGGGGAAGGACAGCAGAGCCCTGGCACACTTCAGTTGCCAGTTCAGGTGGGACCAGCGATGGCCAGTCCCACATCACTGCAGTCAGACCGCCGAGGGTATAGCATGGGGGCAAGCGTGGGGGGTTAGAGAGTGGGAAAACCTGCCCAAATTCACACTGCTGTCAAAGCACAGGGCTCGTACTCCCAACTTCTTTCTGCATCTCTGCTGATGGGTGGCAATATGTGTGGAGATGATGCGAGAGCTCACGTCCATATGAAATCTTCTCCAGATTTGCCCTGCTCCAGGGCTCATAAGGCCACTGATCCCTCAGCTGTGCCCATGTCCTGTACAGATGAACTCAGAGCCCCCTCTCCTCTTCCTGACTGCTTGCTGTGGTATCTTCCTCTGGGGTGAAAGCTGGAGAGCAGCTGGCAGCCAAGATCCTGCAAGCAGAGAGGGGAGGGCTCCAGCTCACCCGGGCAGAGAAGGTGAAACGCACCAGGGTATTTTTCTGTATAGTTATCACTTTAGTCTGAGTGATGTGCAAGCCCTGAGGCCATAATAGCCTGCTCTGAGCAATGAAGGAGCAGGGATTTCTCTGGTAGAGCCCTTTATTGGCATGTGGGTGGGAGATGGGGGCCTTCCCCATCAAACGTGGGTGGCACAAAGAGCAGTGCCTGCGGCTGCTCGGCCACCAAGTCCCACTGCCTTGCTCCTCCTGCTAAAGCCAGCATCACTCCCGTGTCTCTGCCGGCCCTTTGCTCTACAGTTGCCTTCTGCCAGCCCTTCCATCTCCAGTTGTTCTCCTAGGAGACCCCAGTTTTCCTCCTGGGTCAGCTTTTGCTGGGCTCTTCCCTCATTCAGCATTTCTGTTCTTAAAGTCACTTTAATCCAAAAGGAAGAATAATTGCCTCTTCCATTTCGCTAAAATGCAAGATTATAAACTTGCCCATCAGCTGAAGCAAGGTCAGGAACTGCCTGTAAAAGGCAGAAGGCACTTATTGCTTCCAGAAGAGCAGATTTCACTCCCTCTTGTTTCTGCATCCCCACCCTGATGCCTCCAGTGAGATCTCACTAGAGCTGGGTGGATGCAGCAGGATAAATTGGCTGGAAGAGGAACTCATGTTTTGGTTTTTTTTTTTTTTGGGGGGGGGGGGGGGGGGCNGGGGGGGGGGGGGGGGCAGCCTAAGTATCCCCAGACAAGATTTGTACTGTACAAAGCTCTGCATCTCAGCAGCACTTTTGGCTGTCCTCTCTGCATGATGTGGGTCAGAGTCATCCCTTGGTAGCGTGTCTGCTCCTGACTGGAGAAACGACTCTGTTTGTAAACCAGGGCTTCAGAGGCTTCACAGATTGCGAAATGCTGCTGTGACACGGGGAAGACTCCACCATAAGGACATTTTGCTAGAAAATGAATTTCTATTGAGAGTCATTGCTGACAACAAGAACCAGTGCTCCCAGAGAGGTTGACTGGGGAAAGCCTGTGTTGCTTTTCTCCCAGGGGGCTGGTTGGTAAAAAGTTACTCATTTTGAAAGGAAAGAAACATATAGATGCACATTTTTTTGTCAGATTTTTTTGTGAAATTAAATGCAGCTTTTGGGGCTTAGGCTTTTTTCTCTCTCACCTCAAACCTTCTCTCTTTCCATCCATTTTTCCACCCCAAGAAAAGATGAAGGGAGATGAAGTGATAGAAAACTACCAAACTAATTTTTGTCCTCATTTTTTGGAGGAAAACTGTAATCACTCCATCTTGGAGGAGGAGAGGGGGTAATATTCCACTGCTGGATTAAAAACATTTCAGCTCTCTAACAAGTTGAGATGGAAAAATTTGGTCTCCTTGACTTTGATGCCTAGTAGATGTCACTTAAATAACATGACAGACGGAAGCAGGCTCCTCCTCCCTCGAATCCACCCACGGAGAGCAGTCCCCCGTGCCAAGCATCCCAGGAGGAACAAATCGTGCTTGGGCAGCACAGCCCTGCGCCTGTCGTATGGAACATGTGGACATTCAGGATTTGGAAAGGGACTTTTGGTCGTATTCCCTGGGTGAACAACTTCATAAAGGCACACGTCTGCCACAATGGGTGTGCCCAGTCAGTTCCTAACCAGGCAGCAAAACCAGATGGGTCTAAACTTCTTTGAGAGATTCCAGGGAGAATCCTCCAATCTGATTTTTGTGAGGATGAGTGAAGCTGTAAAGGCAGCTGGTGCAGGGAGGGAGAGATGCCCAGCACCAGTCAGGATTGTCCCCACACTGCTGAAGTGGAATGCCACCGGCTCCTGTGCCCAGCCCAGCGCACGGGGCTGCCACTGCGCAGCCCCTCTGCGCTCATTACCCCACACAGCTCCAGAGTGAGGATGCTCCGGACCCAGCATCCCTGCAGGTTCCTGCCCGCACTGTCCCTCAAGTTGGGCTGCACCAGGCTCTGGATTCATGCTGAAGGTGGGCTCAGTGCTGCTGCCCACACCGGTGCCACCCCTCCTCCTCTGCACCCATCTCTGCAGTAGTGACGGAGTCCAAGCCCGGGAGGTCGGCCCCGGCAAGCGCATCTCTGCTCTTTGTCTGTCCCCATCACACTGAGGTCAGATGATTCGCGTGATTCATGTGGCATGACTCCGCATACGCCTGCTTCAGCATCGTAAGATGTCAGTTGCCATGGCAACACGATACAACACATCCTGGCATCGCTTGGGTGAGGTTTTCCAAGCTGGCAGGGTGGGGAGGTCGTCCTCTCCCCTCCTTTCGGAGGAAGCTCGTCATCCGGGCAGGGACACAGTGGGAGATGCATTAACGAAAGCCTCCCGCTGCCGACATCCTCCTCTCTTCACCAAGGATCACCCGCCGGCCACATCCTGCCTGTCCCCAGCAGCTGCGTGAATCCAGCCGAGGTCCCCTCCCCCTCCACTGCTGCCGGCAAGAGCAGATCTTGGTCCTGCTGATAGCATCTGCACGGCTTGTGATGGGGGAATCTTTGCCCTGTCTGATCCAGAGAAACCCTGGGTGCATCCCGAGGAAACTGTGCCCAAAATGGTCCCCCAGAGCTGAACTGCTGCTGGGGAAGAGCATCTTCATGATGTTTTGTCCCTTGCTGATCCCAGACCTCGGGGTTGGTGGGGGTGGAGAGCCTGGTGTTCACCAAGACCTGAACCTGCATCCTACGTGCCAGTGAGTCCCCACATGCTGACTGATTCTGGGTTCCTCCTCAGTGCTGTCATTTCCCATGGGAAAAAAAAACAAACCAACCCAAACAAACTGGTTTTCATCCCAGTGCTGCCCGGGACTGATTTGGAAATCTCTGACTGTTTCATGGGAAGGGATGGCCATCTTCATCCCAGCTGTGGTTACAGCAGATAGGTGATCCCACATGGGAAAGGTGTCACCTCCAAGCATCTCCCCTGAGACTCAGGGCAGGCTGTTTGAATTCTGTGGCGTACCACACATGCTGGGGCAGGAGCAGCAGGGGTAGATGTGGAAAGATTCAGGACTGTTGGGAGCATGGCCAGAGGAAGACTCACCGAAGGCCTGAGCATGCTGCAGACACAGCTCCAGCTGGGCTTGCTGTTACGTGGTTGTTGTATATAGCTCCAGTTGGAGATAGTGGTCTTAATCCTTTCAAAGTCTGAACCCAAGTGATTTAGGTGCTCAGATTTCAGTGTCCTTCCCTCTAACTCCTTTCCAGTTTCCCTGGCCTGTAATTTTTAATTTTGGGATTGTAAAACTGTGGAAAACTCCTTGATCAACCCTTCATGGGGATGGTGTTAGCCCAAGGATACCAGTGCCTGTGCATCAGGCTGAGGACTTGGCCCTTGCTCAGTAACTCCAGAAGGGAAAGCTCTTTCATTATCCCCAGCCATGAAGGTCACTCCAGGAGGAACATGTCCCTCTGCCTGGGTTTGGGATGGTGTGTGCATCCACAGCTATAAAGTGAGACAGGACAGGTGAGACATGGGCAGAGACCTCCAGCATGGGAGGTCCTTCACCCATGCAATGTGGGGCAGGGAGGACATGCTGCGCAGAGGGTCAAGGGCCACAAGAGTTAGGGGAACCCAAAACACATAACCCCCTCTTTGAGACGTGCATAAACCAGGCAGTAGGTGTCCCCGACACTGAACGTGGCTTCCCCAACCCTTGAGACACAGGACAAGAGCAGAGAGGAGGTAAGACAGGAGGGCAATTTGGGTGAGCTGCAGAGCTGGGTTCAAGCCCATCACTGCCTGAGCGTGCAGTGAGCCTGCTGGCATTGCTGCCCCCGTGGCTGGCAGATGCCTGCATGGCCACATCTCTCTGTGGGGTGGGAATGCCTAACCAATTGGCATGAAGGTCTCTCCAAGCACTCACCTTCTGCCCACATCCCCTCCAACAGGGGATAGACACAAGTCTCAAGAAGAGGATGCCCCACAGCATCTTCCAGGACAAGCCAGGTGCTGGGGCTGCCTGGTGCTGTCAGAGCAGAAGGAAAATGGTAATCAGTTCCTTTGCTTCTCCTGTCCTTTCCACTGTGTGTCCCAAAGGGGAGAATGGCAAAGTGGGTAGATGCCCATGCCTGTCACTGCCAAGTGCTCTGCTCCCAGGGAAGTGGCTCCATGGCAGGCAGCTGCCTGAAAATCACTCAGCACAGTGGGGACAGCTCTGCCAGGACCTGATGAGGACAAAAGTGTGGGGGCCCTTAGTGTCTGCCCACTGTCTTCCCACTGGCTCGGGGATGCACAGGCAGTCCCCAGCCCAGGCAAAGTGCTCCTGTGGGGAGGAGACTTCATCCAGGAGTGATGTGACACTGAGGGCAATGCCTGAGCACCACAAAGAGATGCTGTGTCTCATCCTCCCTTCTCTAAAACCACCCTAGACACTGCCTACCTCTGGAGAATAATTTCCATGGTCGTCTTCTCTCCTCCAAGGCAGAGGCAGGATGGGCAGGTCTGGGGAGCCTGGCAGATAGTGCTGACCCAGGCGGAGACTGGGGCGTCAGCTCTGGCAGCAATCACTGTGTTCCTGCCATGTTGCTGGCCTCCTGGGAGTGGAGGTTAGTGGGCAATGTCTATTTATAGATCCCTCAGAGCAGAGCAATCATTCCCCTGGAGTCAAGAGCAACAGAAAATGCCAAATGTATGGAGGATGAGCATCTGCTCCTGCAGCCCCTTCACTGAGCACTGATAGCACCCAGGCTGGCTGGGTTCATGGGTCCTGTTTTAAAGCCTTTATCTCGGGGTGCTGGGAAACATGCCAGCCTCAGATAGTCAGACCGGATGATGTGGGGAGTCAGGCAGATGGGTGTGCTGGGCGCCTGGCCTGAGACAAGGGCTCGTGGCCCCTACCCATCTCCATGGACTCTGTGACTGTACCACCCTGCTCCAAAACCCCGGCTCCCATGGGAATGACGCCCCTGCCTCTTTTCACGGTGTATGGCTGGCCCCACAGCACCCCACGCTGAGCAGAGACCTGGCAGGCACCTGAGTGTGTATTCAGCTCCCAGCCCATTGGGAGCCAACCCTGACTATCAGAGGTGTCAACAGCAGGACTCAATGGTGATGCCTGGCTCCCAGGGCTCCCGCTGCTGCTCCGGGACTTGGCAAAGGTGCCACAGAGAGCACAGCCCAGACGATGGCTCTGGACTGCTGCAGGTGCAGGTGCTGCTCCATGCTAACCTCCAGAGCTTCATCCCTGTGCACAAGGAGGTGGGACGGGGGCTGCTCACCCTGGTTTGGTGGAGGCAGAAGGACGAGCTCAGATGTGACTGTGAGCACCTTAGGGGTGCTGGAAGGGGCCATGCTGGCAGGCGCGGGAGCGCATGTGCCACCTCCCTTCCCAGAATCACAGAATCACAGACTGGCAGGGGTTGGAAGGAACCTCTGGAGATCATCTAGTCCAATACCTCTGCCAAAGCAGTGTCACCTACAGCAGGTTGCACAGGACGGCATCCAGGTGGGTTT
>RSEF01000023.1:1883488-1894942 GCA_003993805.1 Himantopus leucocephalus
GCCTTCTTGGCCACCAGGGCACATTGCTGGCTCATGGTCATCTGGTTGTCCCCCAGGACTCCCAGGTCCCGTTCTTCTGGCTGTTTACATCCTGCAGCCAGCGTGCAGGCTCCCGTGGCCGCCCGTGCCAGCTCCCTCAGCTGCCAAGGGTGCGCGGCTCCACTCTCACATGTGCCTGGTGCTCCCTGGGCAGCGCCACATGGTGATGGCCTGAGCAGGCAGCTGGTGCAGAGATGCCTCTGGCTGGTCCTGCTGGAGCACCTGGGACAAACCGGTGTAGGATGTGCTGGGCCCAGACATGCACAGTTCGGACCAGAGCCTGAGAGTTTGTGAGAGGGATAAATGTTCTGGAAGACCACTACGTGGGGAACCCTGCACCAGGCATATACTGTAGAGCCACAGGAATCAGCCCATCCACACATCTCCTCTCCTTGCTCATCTCCAGAGGCATCCGGCATTTTGGGCAACCTCCTTCCAGGAAGGTTGCTGCCAAATGAAATTCTCCTTGTCCTCAGATTTTGTCTTACTCTCTGGGGAGCCTGACCTGTAGGAGACAGCCTGCAAAGTCTCATCCTCCTGCTTCACCATGGCCAGAACATGCTGTTGGTTTCCCGAACAGGAGGGATGCTCTTGTCTGCAGTGGGGATGGTGGAAAGAGGGAGAGGGTGCATCTTCCCCTGGAAAAATTGCCACACATGTACAAACTACAAGATCCCTGCCACAATTGCTCTGCAGGATGGGAAAGGCGTGAGCTGTAGGGAGATGGTACCTGCCAAGGTGCCCAAAGAGGCGTTCATCTTTGCCCGTGGCAGCTTCCCAGCACGGGGACCACAGGGTTTGCTGTGGTCCTGGTGAGTCTATGCAGCAGGTTTGTGGGATGCAAACAGCCCCCCCCCCATTGCACCCCAAGGACTGTGTCCACTGGGAGAAGGCTCTTGGAGGGCTCATTATAGCACAAAAGTGAATGCCTTTGGTGCAGGTTGTTGGGGCCAGGGCCAGGCAGGCTGAGGGGCAGCTTCCCTCCTGCCCACCCGGCGCTTTCCCGCGGGGCAGCTCTCGCGGCGCCGAGCAGCATCGCTGGCAGCGGCACCGTGGCCTCACGAGGGAAGCGGCAGAGATTGAGAGCAGAGCCCTTGGCTGCTGCCACTTCATGGCACTGTCTTCGTGATACGGCGTTGCCTTGACAACTGCAAAGGGTCTTTTACTGCCTGTCGGCTGCTGAGACAGAAAGGGGGGAATAAAAAAAAAAAAAGAGAAGGGTGAAAAAAGAGCATTAACTCCCAATTCNAAGAGCATTAACTCCCAATTCCTCAAAGTGGTTTGCTCCATGGGAGAGGGGTCCAGAGCACGGGCAAGGCTCGGCCAGGGCATCCCCCAGCCCCAGCTGGTCATGGGCATGGACTTGCCTGGACAGGGAGCCCGGTGGCTACCCATGGTCCAGCGCTGGTGAATAATCCCCAGCAATGAGTGGGCTCCTGTTCCTCCCCCTCCTTGTGCCTTCCGATGACCTTGACATCAATCAGGAGCTGTGGCCCCCTCGTGGCATGGTGTGGCCTCGAACCAGGGCCTGAGATCAGCTGGGCTTGTCAGCTTGATCAATCAGTCTGCCCTGCAATTAGGAACTTGTGTCATCCTCCCCCTTTGACACCCGGCACGCTTGCCTTGCTCACGGCTTTCCCCAGACCCAGGAATGGTCCTGCCTCCCCTCTCTGCAAACAGCCGAGCCGCTTCCCCATTCACAGGTACCGCAATGGGGCTGCCCCACAAGGCTGGATCCATGCCCAGGATCTCATGGCAGAGCAGAAGGAGAAAATTTTGTTCAGCTGGGTCGAAAAAGTGGCATGAGGAATGGACATATCTGGGGCTTGTCCCTCATGCCTGTTTTACAGGCAATGTGAACCATGCCTGATGCATGCGATTACCTCAGTTCTGCAGGCATGGATGGCACTGCCTATGCCACCTTTGGTCTGAAATGCTGGGCCAGGATCTCAGCTCCTGCTTAAAAGAAACAAAAATTTGTTATCTGCTGCTGCTCCCAAGCTCACAACCACTTTGTGAGGAGCTTGGCAAACCCTGTGGTCACTTCTGAGCACTCAGCCATGGATGGGATGGACAGGGATTCAAATAATTGCAGGCAGAAGGAGCAAAGGCTCCTGGTGATGTAGGGTGTGATCACCTTGCCTGATTTCAGGCAGCTCAGTTGGACTTAGGTGTCCCATGCCAGAAGGTCAATAGCAATAAATAGTTGCTGGTAGAACAGACTCATTTGACCTACTTTGGACAGCCATGGGCTGAAGGGCACCCCACCAGCTGTCCCTCCATGGACTGACGGCTGTCTAGACAAGGAGTGCCTCTGCAGATGTCTGAATGCAGTCAGATGAACCTGACCCTGCTGACCCGCCCCAGGCTGTGCAGGATGGCAGAGGGAGGATTTAGACCCAAAACGGAAGTCTCTCGGACAGCCAGCCCTTGTTCTGCCATCACCCCCGGCTTCCAGGGCTGAGCATGCGGCACTGCGGCGTTGTGTGGTGAACAAGCAGACAAGCCCATGGGGCAAATCGACTAGACAGCGGCTGGGCACCGTGACTGCAGCCGGGGCTGGGCTGTGGACAGTCGCTGGTTAAGTCACTCCCTGAGGTTTGCTGTATGGGATTTGAGGCAGCACCCTTCTGAATGGGAGCAGAAGCAATGTTCACCATGTTCAGGTTATAGCCAGTGGCCTGGGTGCCCCAGGGCTCTCAGCCACATGCTCTGATCTGGATGAGCTGTCTGTCCTCAGATTATCCTGCTCTGGAGCCCACCTGAATCTCCGCAGCTGCCCTGCTCCATCCCTTCACTGGTGTATGAGGGCACAAGCACCGCACGCTGCACCCACAAGCCTGGTGGCATCAGGTCATATGTGAGGATCAGGTGTGTTGTGAGTCCAGTCATGTAGCATGGGATGTGCCAACAAGGACAGGCATCCTTTCACATCCCGACCCTGCTGCGTAGCCTGGAGAGGCCGGGGACTGCAGGTCTGTGGTACAGCAACATGCAATATTATTGACACTTTAACAGCATTAGGGAGGGCTGTTTCATCCCAGGGCAGTGGGGCAGACCCACTCATGTCTCAGTATCTTTCCCTGGAGGAAGGTCTTGTGAGCAAACAGCTTTTCCAGAAAGATTCATGTGCCTTAACGGCCTGGGAGCAAGCACAAGTCCTTCTCAAATTGTCATCCTGAGCAGAGAAGACTCTCTGCTTTCCAGGGTCATTGGACAGAAAAAACACACTAAACTGGGCCTTAAACACAACATCGTTCTGAAGGACCCATGAGCCCTGAGATGGTCCATGGTTGGAGGCAGAATCACATGGCCCCAGCTGAACCCTGTGATTTCCCAGCCAGGTTGCATCCTCCAAGTCCTGGCCACATCTGGAACGTGCTAAAATCCAGCTGTGAGCCGCAGGGCATGCTGGGCAATGGATGCGAAGGAGCCCTAACCTGCCTTGCCCCACACGGCCCCCAGCAGCCCCCCATGCTCCTGCAGAGCCCCTGGGCACAGCAAGGCTCTTTCCAGCCCTGGATATTGCATGGCAGGGGGCTCCAGGCTGGAAGGGTTAAAAACGTGCCGTAGCGTGACAGAGTACCAAGGTTTCTGGTGGCTCCTGTGGGTGCTGGCAGCTCTCCAGCTGTTTGGCCACCTGTGGCAGCTGCTGCTTGCTTCAGATGCTGCTGCTATTGCTTTTAAATTGATGATGCAATTGGGCCTTATTTAAAGCAACAGCTCTTTCCCTTCCAATACTGCTCCGTGATGGATATTGGCTCTGCTTCTCTCCCTCTCTTTCTCTACCTCTTCATCCGGACTCTGAAATGCCCAGGGATGCGTGTGGAATGACTTTCTACCCATTGTCAAGCACTTACAGTATCCCATAAATAATCTAATACTTGTTTGGTCTAAATGTAATTAAGATCCTTACTCCATGCTTGGCGACACTGACCGGCCATAGCGCCAGTGATTTATTGTGTTGTATTGTTTAGGGCTTTAATTGCATGCTGTAGTTTGGCACTCCACTGACAGCTTCTCCCAGGAATGATATGTTTACGCTGCAGAGGAGTTTGGGGTGATAACTGTATAAAGCAGTTTAATAACGAAGAACACGCTTCTAATACAGAAACCTGTTGAAGGTGTTGCTTTAGGAGGCTTATTCCGTGAGCAGAGTAGGAAGTTCCCCAGAGAAAATCAGCTTCTTTTCATGCACAGAATATTTGCAAGCTGCTTGCGATTGTAGTGATTGTTACGGAAAATTATGTGAGAGTTATATTTTCCTTCAAATAATTTAACTCTGTGGATCCTGTGGGTATTTAGTGTGGGCTCTTTGAGCTGTGTTGGCCACATGGTAATCAGTCATGTTAAATCACATGGCTCTGCTGCCAGGGTTGGATTGGAGAATGCACTGGTACTTACTGTGAATATTCATGAGGGCGAATTAGAAATTCCATCCTCCTGGGCACGTCTGTATGCAACTTTGGTACTGCTGTTGCGCCAGGAAACCAGCGTGGCACAAACGTTCAGGTGCCGCGCACGAACCCACCCAAGGTGAAGCCCCAGCGCCTGCCGTTTCCTACTTGCTGCCACGCCGTTGCGGTCTGCGGCCAGCTCGCTGCCTGCGGGGCGCCTTGCTCAGAGCTGTAGCGTCAGTGCTCACGTCTCCCCGCGTTGCCATCCGCACACACGGGCGATTCAATCCGCCCGTTTTCAGCAGCACAAGGTATTACAGAGCTCAGCTGGGGAAAGCCTGGGGTGTCCTCAGCCTTGCAGCTTTCCTCCTCTCTCGCTTGCATCCTCAGCACCTCCTCCCCTCACCAGCGCTCTCCCCCATCGACACACGCTGCTTCCAAATTAGGACAGATGCTATCCTGCTTCTCTGCTGGGCTGTTCTCATCTCTGCGAGGCACTGCTTCCACGGGGCCGGTGAAAAGCAAGCCAGCTCCTCCCAGCCTTCTCAGATAAGCAGGATTAAAACCCTTGCTTATTCCTTCTCCACCTGAGCAAGGGCAGGAGGGACAGAAGGGGGGTCCTTATCTTTTTCTTATCTCCGGTGCAGCTGCTTGTCTCTGGTTGTGGAGGAGACATGCCCCCAGACCCTGCTCACATAGACACGTGTCTCTTTCAGTGCCTGACAATGACCTTCCTTGTACGAACAGGGGCCTCTCTCCTGACACCGGTTTCTTTTTAACTGTTGCTGAGGCCTCTAGGGAAAACCTTCAGGTACCTGATTGCAACAGATACCAAGGGAAAACCACAGCAACCCTGATCCCTTTTCCTCACATGTATGCAAACAGATATGCTTAAAAACATCTGAAAACCACAACGCGTGCTGCTCTTGCAGCTCTGTCCCCTTCTCTCTCTTACAGATAAATAGCCATGATTCCTCGTGATTTCAAGCCAGCCCCAGAGGGTCTGTTTGGCCCAGAGGTTTCTCCAGGGTATGGCCTTTTATCTTCTTCTCTCAGCTGGACCATCTCACAGCATCCTCAGCCAGCTGGCCAGGGCATTGTAAGGGCTGCAGCAGCTATATCCTTAGCTACCCATGTCTGGTGTCAGAGCCCTCGCCGGCTGGGGAAACGTCTCCGGACACAAAAAACTTCACAAAGGTTCAGGGCATTGCTGTCATGCATCTTCTCATCAGAAAACAAAACTCCTGTCCGTTAATGCGTGGAGCTGGCAGAGCTGGATGCGGCAGCGTGGCTTGGTCCATCTGAGTTGGAGATGCTGCTGCACACATCCACATCCCTGCTCCTCCGGGGTCCCTCCTTGGGCTGCCCCTTCACACACAGACACACACCGTGGGTACACCCAGCTCTTTGCTTTCCAACTGAAATCAAAGCAGGGTGACACAAAGCCTTTCCTTCCCTTGCCAAACTCCTGGCTTTGGCCTGGACCTTTACCTGAATTGAATTGAGCTAAAGCAAGGTTGTTTGCCACCTGCAGGGCTGTTGACCAGTTATAGAGCACCTTGAGTTATCACCACGCTTGTGCCTGTGCCAAAAATACCGAGCGCGCTGTGCAGAGCCTCTCACAGTCTTTTTGGGTGAAAGTTATGACCTCCTTTGTAAAGTACGCTCAGATTTAGTGGTGGAAAGTGCTGTGCAAGAACTAGAATAATGAATATATAATAAAATGTATATAAATTATACATTTTTATATATAATCTATATAAAATATAGATTATGATATAACATAATATTGTATATATATAAAAAATACTGAAGTGCACACACAGAGCCCAGCAAGGGGAGCAGCGTTCACATCCCCCCAGGCATGTGGATATCTCAGCCAGACCTCAGCAATGCCGTGCCCGGGAGACAAGGAGGTGTCGGGGCAGGGCAGTGTCCTGGCGCTGGGCTGCATGGAGGCAGCAGCTTGTTAAAGGAGCTGGCCTGTCATCTCTCCAGCCTTGAGAATGACAAATTCACAGCTGCAGTTTGCAAGGAGTTCATTAGCTCACAGGCCGGATCAAAGTGCTGGACCCTGACATCTGCCCTCTCTGGGGAGGGCTGAATTTCCACCCCAGCCCTGCGGTATGGGGCCATGCCCAGACCTCAGTAGTGTGTAACTGCCCCGTCTTGTCGGCCATCCATTACACGGTGCAAAGGGATGGAGAAGGTCAATCACAGTGAAGGAGGTGGAAAATGCACCCTGGAGTCTGGACAGACTTGGGGGGGGTGTCAACAAAGACCATCAGCTCTCCCTCCTTCCCACATGTACATGGGGTATCTCAGCTTTGCACCGAGCTGGAGCAGGGAAAGACCCAGGGATCTGGGATGTCTCATCATCCATTTGCTTCTCCTCTTTGCTGCCTTTTATTTTTTACTCCTTCAGCCCCAGCTAAGAGCACAGCATGGTGTGCCTGGCACCGTTCAAGGGCAGGCAGGAGATGGCAGGGCTGGTGCTGTGCACTCTAAGGCAGTGGAGTAGTGGTGGGAGCCCAGAGAGGGAGCTTCAGGGACAGCTTTGGGCTCGATGCAGTAGCATCCCCACGATCTCCGTGGAGCCCATCTGTGCCCTGCAGGGGTAACTCTGACTGGGAAACACAGGGAGGGAAGGGGCTGAGAGAGGAGGAAAGTCAGGCTGGAGTGCTGACCCCATTGATGTTGTGACACTGCATCCATAACACCCCCTACCCCAGGGTCAGGAAGATTTTGGTTTTGCTTTCAGATGCCTTTTAGAAACCAAATTTTGGCCCTTTAATTAACATATGTGCATTTGCACACATACACCTTCACCTGCACAGCCGTTTGTTATGCACAGATGCGTTCACATGGGCAGACACCCTTGTGCACCCCCACGTTAAAATCTGTGTCAGATCTCCCTGAAGCCAAGGACGTGGGTAAGCAGCCCTGAGCTCCACCAGCAGCCCAAATCCTCCTGCCCTCACACCTGGGCTCCGTCTCTCCCCTCTCCCTCCCTATCGCACACATTAAGGGATTACACTGTGATCTTTTCAATCTCTCTGTCAATAGATTTCTTTTTTTGCCAGCCGATTTTTTTCCAGCTCGAGCTCTTTCACTTCATTAATGCGCCCAGAAGGGAAGAGCAGCTGCCTGCATTGTCTGTCTATGAAAATTTCTTGCGCTGCTGGATTTGTAAAACAACTGATTAAAGACAATGCAATTAATTATTCCTTGATGAAATAGTGGAAATTATCCTGAAAAATGAAGAAATTTAGCAGTGGAACATTAAATCCCCATAATTATGTCATTTCTACAAAGGGAGCAGGGAGGTGAAGTATAAAAATAAAATTCAGCCGCAGTCTTTGTGCTGGCATCTTGTTGGGTGCGGTGGGACACGGTGCCCTCCGGCCACCTCCTGCCCTGGACATCTGCCCTGCAGGGTCCCCTGGGCACCCCCGGCACAGGCAAGAAGCAAAAGCCAAGGGTGGCCAGTCGCTGTTGAGCCCTTGCATGTTGGGCCAAGACATCTTCTGTGCTCTGGGCTGGGTGTGAGCATCCAGCTGTGCTTACAGCATCCTCCGTCACGCAGAGCCCGGGGTGGGGTCCGGGGAAATGCCCACACCCTGGCACCGCCACCACCTCTGCTGGGACAGCCCTGGAAAGTCTGAGGTCCCTTGGAGAGGAAGCTGTGGCCCAACCTTCCTCATCCCCACCCCTGCTCCTTGCAGAGGGGACAAGGTTTCAGCTCCAGCTCCTACCAGGGCCCCGACACCCCCATCCTGCCCTGTCATTGTGGGCAGCACCACATGCAACTATGGGGACCCCAGATGGGCTCCCGGGATGCGCTTGGTCCCCTTGTCCTGGCTGTACCTCAGCCCCTGAGGTGTTCCCCAAGCCAGGCTCTTGGAGTTGTCCCCTCCATGCCTCCCCAGCATGATCTCCATCCACCCACCTCCTCCAGCATCCTTTGCCCCATGCTTTCCTTTGGCTGTCTCTTGCCTGTCATCACTCTACAGGCTGTCCCCTTTCTCACCACCAATTCCCGGCTCCTTTTTTCTCTTGCTCAGCTCTGGATCCTCCTGCCACCGTCTCTCTCTGCCTTCCCTGGTCCACCCCCATGCTTTTCCCTACTGTCTCTTGCTGTCTGCATCCCTGCCAGACCCATGATCCTGGGAGGAGAGCTAGCCCCAGGCACCGCTCCCTGTGCCCCCGCTCCACCCACACTGCCTCTCTCCATCCTGTCTCATGTGCGTGTGTGTGTACCGGTGTGTGTGCCGGTGCGTGTGCGTGTGCCAGTGCCTGTACACCGTCAGAGCAGGGAGAATCCCCGCCACAGGAGGAGGGGTGTAGTGCTGAATCACAGCCCCGGCGCGGGGGAGCGCGGGAGGCAGGGAGAGCGCGTTGCATGGGGAGAGGATATGCCTCCTCCACACTCGCAGCTGGGGACTGTTGATTTTATTTATTTATTCTATTCTGAGATTTATCAAACGTGGGACTGGAGCCTTCCCGAGCCTGGTGTGCGTGGAACGAATCCAGGCCCCACATACCACCTGCCGAAATGTAATTACCAGATGCGTTAAATGAATAAATCTTCCGGGCACCGTTTTCTGTTAGCGCAGTTAAACCCATGGAGAAAGCCTCCAACTCTGCTCCGAGCTGCCTGTGCCACCTCTGTCTGAGCCCCCTGCACACCCCGAACACAGGGTCTGGAATCTGGACAGGTCTGCACTGAGCTTCTCCAGGGTTTCACCTCTGGGTCATCACCATCAGGTCATTTGGAACCATCTTTACGTCCCTCGGTCCTTCTCAGCACAAGGGATGGACCTGTAATGGAGACCCTGCCCACGGTATGGATGCTGTAGCTCTAGGAGGGGTAAAACGAAGAGATTTCATGGTTTATGATAGTGAGCAGAGTGCTGCAGGGATTTGAGAAGGGAAAGGGTCCTTGTGGGATGTCCAGCAGAAGGCAGGCAAGGGGTGGCCAGAGGGATGCTCCATTTAAAGCTTTGGTGAGTGAAGAATGGTGCTGGGGCTTGGGAGTGGGAGAGGGTCTCCACCTCAGCCTTGGGGACCAGCCAGCCTCATCCTGGCATCAGGAATGGGTCCCAGGTGGGGGATCCCTGCAGGGTGGCTTATGCCTCTTTCTTTAGGAAAAGCACCTAAGCAGGGTGTTTGTGCACTTTTGGGAGAGGACACTTTCATCTTCTCCTTCATTTTTATTTCATCCCGTACACATCCCCACTGAGTTCCTCTTGGTGGGGCTGACTGAAGTCTGCAAATGCAGCACTCACAAAAAAAAGAGTTTAGTCTCCAAAATGGTCTTCAAGTCAACCACGGCCAGGCTCGTATTCCTGCGTGCTCATCCTTTGAGCGGATTCTTGGGCAGGCTTTGCTTTCTGTTTATCGATGCATTTCAGAAAGGTCCGTTTTTTCTGTGAGCATCACCTGCCCTCCTTTTAGACCTTTTAGCTAGAAACAAAGCATGAAAACTTCCATCATGTTGCTAGTTAATATTTTTTTTGATTCCATTTAAAAAAATAAAAAAGGCAACGATGTAAATATAGACTTAAGGAGCCTGGGTGTTGAGGACAGCTCTAAAAATTGTTTTGCACCCATTTTCTGACCATTTCTACTAATCACATACCATGAAATGAACAGTTTGCAAACACCCCATGGGCTGAAATTTGTTTGCATAAACTATTCAGTGAACACTTGCAGATAACAAATTCATTTGCAGAAATCAGGATCAGCTTCTCGGCAACTTGCAAATGGGAAATAAAAAAAAAACCTTCAATGAATTGTGCACAAGGAGTTTCTTCCTGCAGGACCACAGTCATTTTCCCAGTGGTGCAGATGTTTTTGGTGGTGGTGCAGAAGGGCTGCGTCATGTTCTGGTGCAGTCAAAAAGCACCAGGATCATTTGTGATGAATGGTTTGTGGTGATTTTATTTAAAAGAATGCCACGGGTTGTGTCAGAGGGTTCCCAAGGAAATGGGTAGGGAACGCAGAGTCGCAGATCTAATTTGGGTCTAAGGAGAGGCACTGAGCTCCCAGGGAGCCTGTACACGGAACCAAGAGGGTTTAGGTTGCATATGAGACCTTTGCAACACAATACTCTTTGGCTTCTAAATAGAAATAGACTTTTTTTGGGTGCTGACAGCAGGTAAACCCAGCCATGGGTCCTGCTGAATGGGACCCTCTTTTTTTTGCTGCCTCCCCGGAGCGCCCATGGAACAGAAAAGCCAGTGGAGATCCCTGGTGCAGACAGGATGAGCAGGGCTCCGAAGATCCCTCTCCACCCAGGGAAAGCTGTGTTGGATGGCACTGGCATCTCTATTGCTGCGGTTTCTTTGTGCTTCCCCCAGGTATCCCTGCTCCTGGAGCTGTTCTGTGGTTTCTATTATTTAAGAGTGAAAAATACAATTGGACTAGCAGCTATCCCAAAGCAGACAAATTGGGTACAAAGAAAAGTCAAGATTCCAATCATCATTTTTCCTTAAAAAAAAAAAAAATTTAATTTTCCCCTCCAAAGAAGAAATTTTGGTTTCAGATACTTTCTCACATTGTAAATGCCATTTGATTCTTCTTGCTAACCCTCCATACTGAAAGGGATGTGCTGATACCCAGACTATCACAACTCTAAAGGGGTGCAGTAAATGACCCACCCCAGCTATTGGGTCCTACCTCCTTCGTGGCACCCATGACATGCCCGGCTTCCTGCTGCCTGGCCTCATGGATGCTGTGATGGACGCTCCTTTGCAGGGACTGGAGCAGAGCTGTCTCTGGTCGGCTAAGCCCGTCACTGGGCAGGTCCTTGGTTTGGCATGGCAAGCAGTGCTGGGTCCAAGAGCAGAGCTGCCTCCCAGATGCTTGTAGCAGACTCCCAGACTCTGGGGTGGGCAACAGAGCAACAAGGGATCACAGAATTGTAGAATGGTAGGGATTGGAAGGGACCTTCAGAAATCATCTAGTCCAACTCCCTGCCAAAGCAGGGTCACCTACAGCAGGTTGCACAGGATCC
>RSEF01000023.1:1895042-1909111 GCA_003993805.1 Himantopus leucocephalus
TCCCTCTCTGCAGAGCTGCATTCCAGCAGGTCAGCCCCTAACCTGTACTGGTGCAGAGTTTTTTTTCCTCCCCAGGTGCAGGACCCTGTTCATGATGATGGGGCTGGAACCAGCCAATAGGCCCCGAGTACCTCCTTCCTCCTCCTCTGCTTGCCCTGTCCCGTCCAGCAGGACCCCAGTTGTGTGCAGGGAGCCCACCCCCCCTCCATCACAGCATCTCAGACTTTCCAGGAAGGAACTGAGCTCCAGGAATTAAAAGCTTTGCAGTGAGATGTGACAAAAAGGAAGAAAATGCCTTCAAATGCGCCTCCTTCATCTCTCCCAGCACTTCACCTTTCCGTCGGCTTCAGTTATTTCACAGCCTCTGGAAAAGAAGAAGAAGAAGAAGAGGAAAAAAAAAACGGTTAGGAACTTGCTGAATAAATCATATCCGTTCCCTCCCCCACCTCCCTCCTTTCTTTTGTGCAAATCAAAGGCTGGGAGCTGCCAGGAGCTGACAACGGTGCCCCCAGCCCCCACCTTGCCGTTCCTCACCGCCCCCATCCTCGGGAACTTTGGGGGAATACACGGCGGTTTCAGAGGCAATCAAACTCTGACAGCCCAGCCGGAGGGACGGAGGGGGGAAGCGGGGAGCGGGGAGCGGGAGCGCTTTGCTGCTGTCGCTCCTGCAGGCACTTGCTAGCTGCTCCCCGTGGGTCTTGTAGTTTGGAAACAAGGTACCGAACATGTGGGGAAGGCTGATAATCTCCAAAGTGTCTGTGATTAAGTGAAACCAGCAAATTGAGATGCTTAGACAATTAGTAATCTTGGCATGAAAAAAACTGGGAGAATCAAAGAAGAACGGAGGGTTTGGGGTTTATTTTTATTTGGTTTTATTTATCTTATTTTATCCCTCCCTCCCCCCACATCCTTCTAATTTCCTAAGCTTGTTCCAGTTAGATTTGAAGGGAGAGCAAAGGCAGGAGTACTCTCTGCCCCAAAATACTCCTGCCCACCGTCCATCTCCTGAGCAAGAGCGGGGGGGACAGGCACCGCCACCTTGCTGCTGCTGGCGCGGAGGGAGGTAACCCAGGGCTGCTGGCAATGTCTGATCAGGCTGCCAGCCGCACTGCCATCGCTGCCACGCTGCTTAATTCCCCGCTGCAGGGCAGGGGAGGTGGCAGCATGCCCATTGCAGCCCACGCGCTGGCAGGGCTGGCAAATGGTGCTCTGCCCACACCCAGCTCCCGGGCCAGCAGGATGCCAACGGCACTGTGACCCAGGACTGCGTGTTCCCCGGCTGCCCTCCGGCAGCTCTCTTGGGTGGATGCAGATGGTGCCCGGGCCATTGGAAGCTAATCCCAAATGTGAGCCCAACCCCAGCATGGCAGCTGTCGAATGCCCATGCCAGGTCCTGTCCCTGCATCGCTGTGTGCCCAGCGCCCTCATCTGCTCCGTAACACCCTGCTGTCAGGTTAGGCTATAGCTGTACGGTGCACGGTGAGCTCAGGGCATCCAGCAGCGCAGCTTGACATCAGCAAAAGTGCAGCCAGGAGCAGGGCAAGGGTATCTCGCAGGAGTCACCTGTGACTTTGGGCAATTCTCGTATCATCCCTGTGCCCCTGCATCCTTCGAAAGCCAAAGTTGATGCCTGTCACTGGCTCTGTCTCACCCAGCTGCCAGTGGTGTCCCAAGTGTAACTCCAGGCAGCTGAGCACGCTGTCTCCCCGTGATGAGTTCCCCAGCCTTGCCCTTTGAAGGGCACAGAAGCAGTACCACGCCAGACTTGGAGGATGTAACCAACACACACTGCTTAGTGTGTAACCAACTTCGTCTGCAACCAATGCACATTAGGGCTGTGAGTCATCATGGGACTCACCATCTTCTCTCAATAGAGACAAAGACCCTCTGGGCAAATACAAATCCTCAGGGCACTCTGGGTCAAGGACTCAGCCCCCAGTACCATGGCTCTGCGCTGCCCCGTGTGGCTGTGCTTCCCTGCTCCCCAGCCTCTTCCCTCCCAGCTCAGAGCTGTATCACAAACTCTGGGACTGGCCCAGGCACCTGCACTTGACTTGCAGGTTGCCTGCTGTGTTTGCTCTCCCCTGATAAAGCTTGGACGAAGCTGTGTGTTTGCAGGACTCTCCTAAAGCTGGAGATGCCCTGGCTTCCCAGGCTACCCATCGGACCTGCCACCACTCATATCTGCCAACCCTGCCAAAAGCTCAAGGACAATACGCCATCACTCCAAGGATGGGGAGCTGCTCTGCTGGTAGCTTCTTCCCCCAGACCAAAACATCTAACTGGGACCTCTGGGTTCACCCAACCTCCTAACACCAGCAGAGGAAGCTCTCTGCTTGCAGCAAACGTACTGGAGAGCTGGACACCCTCTCCATCCTCATGCTCCCCTGTTTACCTGATATTGGCTTTGCCCCTTTGCAAAAGCACCCTTCATGACGCTAGATTTCCACTTTTCAAAGGCGGCTCAAGCAGCCCTTTGTATATCACTTTTTGACCAAGTTTCCTTTCTTTTTCCTTCATCTCCCGTCTCTTTATTTGTTTAGAGTTTTATCTCTGGGATTCCAATTCCTCCTCGGGAGGTTGTTGCATAAGTAGCCTCCATACTGATTGCAAGGATTTTAATTTGGTAGCTTTCATCTTAAGCTGTTTCTAAGGCACTTCCTCATTTGTTTAAAATCACCCTGCCTAAAGCTTTTGAACTGTTTTTCTGGTTTGATACTTCCCAAAGGGCTGTGGGACTTAATTAGAGTCCCTGCTCCTTTGTGGTTCGGTGACAGTCATCTGGATTAAGTCAAGAGTTGCCACGCTACTTGTGTGCCCCAGACCTCACTTTGCAGCTCTGACATTGAGACATCTATGATGTGATTGGGATCTCTTAACACACAGGTAGCTACAGCCACTCGTAACTGCTCTCCTAATGGCTTTGCAGCCTCCCTGTGACCTCCTGGCCCTTGGGCTGCCTGGCTGGGAGAGCCAGGGGGACCCAAAACCCCAGGGGGACCCAAAACCCCAGGGGACAGGACAAGGCTGTTCCAGCCAAGGTGAGGATGGATGCCCGGCCAGCACCCAACAGAGAAAGCTTTTTAGAGAAGAGGGAGGTACGGGGAAGGGAGAGCACAAGCAGACGAGGGAGGGGAGGAAAGCGGAATTCATACGCTCACTTTTCAAACCCCTTGGCTGGTAACTGCAAGCCCAGTTGCTCAGGACTGGCCTGGGATGAATACACAAGGATAAAGTCAGCTACGCAGCCCACCAGGGTAAGTCCACCCCGCACAGCACCCCAGAGCTGCTGGAGCCCATCTGAGGGCACGGAGGATCTCTGTATGGTTGACCCCCAGGAAGGAGGACTGGCTCAGGGGAGGTGAGATGCACTGGCACAAGGAACATTGCAGTACAGGGACAAGGGTGACCCAGCGGAAGACCTCCAGTGCAGGGAGATGCCTGTCCCAGCTAGTACCTGTGACCTGGCATCCCTTGCTCCAAACGGGAGATCACCTCTGCCCATCACACTGTTCCCCATCTCCTTTCTGCCATCCCCCTTTCTGATATGGGTCCCCACCCATCCCTTTCTCCTCCCTGATGGTGCCTCCATGATCTGGCTTTCTTCAAACTGGAAGGGAGTTGGGCTGTGAGGGTCAACCTCAGGCCAGCTCTGACATCCTTCACAGCGGGGGTGTTTGCCTGAGCCCCACCTCTGGTTTACGGGATGTTATTTATGCTGATTTAATTGGTGTCAGTTTAATTGGCTCATCCAGCTCCCATATGTGTTGGGAAGGGGCCAGAGAGAGCATTAAAGGATCATTACACATTACGGGCGTCTTTCTTCATCTCCTCTCTGCCGCTCCTTCCCTTCCCTTACATTTTAGAGAGCCAGGACACTCCGGCATGAAGTGGGAACCTTTTCTGGGAATCCTTACTATGGGAACCTTGCTGAAACCAGGCAAAATGGTAGCTTGTGCCTGAAGCCACCTCTGCAGTGCCTACTGCTCCTCCTTCCCACTGGCTCCCCAGCAGCTTCCAGGCAGGGGTATCTCTGCAGTGAAGACCCAGCACCAGTCCCCAAGTCCTGCAGGAACTGTCACAACTCACATGCTGTCTGGCAGTTGGTTACAAAGCCTGACACAATCCCTTCCAGCATGACAGCCCTCTTTGCAAGACAGCTCTGCTGTGTGGAGGCAGCCATAGCTCAAGGAAGGACACTGGGCGGGTGGTGGGTAGTTGTGTGCCTCAAGGATTTGACGCGAGTGTCCTTGTTCAAGGTGTGCATTGGACGGGATGGTCTCGGTACAGGCTCAGAGGAGAAGGGATGCTCTACACCACATAGGGACAGTGAGGGTGACAGGGACTGGGACTTCACGTGTGGGGGGATATTATACACTTGAGGAGCATGAAGGGTGAGTCAAAGATCCCACATGCCCTCTGCCCTCCAGATGTACCAGCTCCAGGCTCCTCTGCACCACGCTGCTCTCACACCTCAGCCCTGCCCAGCATCACCCTGCTGCCATCCGCTGTTCCTGGATGCAACCTGTCCCTGCCCTGAGGCAGGGCTGGCACACATCCACTCCCTCCTGGGACCTTCTGAGACTGGGGTCTAGGCTAAACCACCACTTCTTTTCCCTTCGTAGGGACCCTCTGTTTCCCGGGCCTCTCTCTTGCAAGCAATCTCCTGTGCGCACACATCCACAGTCCCTTTCCTAGTGTGCAGATCACGATGCCCCCCCTTCCATTCAGTCACCTTTCCCAGACCCCCTGCTGTGCTGTACACAGCAAGAAGGCTGTCCCCAAAACTCCCTCCTCTGCCAGATGTGCTCAGCGTACCCCAGGAACTGCCAGCATCCCAGGGCAGAGCCACCCACTCAGCCAACTCCCAGCTCTGCAAAAAGCAAGTGCAAGCAGTGCCCCAGCCCTGCACGCCCTGGCGCTGCGCTGAACGCCCTGCAGCAGCGCAGATGTCTTCTGAGCTAAATAAGGGAATCAGCCGGAGCTGTTAAGTTCTGTACCCTGTGGATGCTGGAGGGAAGAAAGTGACAATTATAAGCATTACAGCAGGAGCCCTGCTATGCCAGGCAGCTCTGACTCGGCAGACTCAGGCCATTCCCACCACTTGCTCTCAGGTGCCAATGTTTTACTGCTGGGCACCCTGGGACAGGGATTCACAGGTCCCTGAGGGGTGCTGTAGGCAGGGAGCAGAAGTTTTAGGCTTCTCCTTGACCCCAGGCTTACCGGGTTTTGCTGGGGACACCCCATTGCCTCCCTCTGCAACTTGAGGAGAGGCAGCTGGGGGGTAAGACGCAGAGTGGGGGTTGACGTTCCCAAGGCTGTACAGAAGGGACCCTGCTCTGCCCACCCCAGGAGGAGGGTCATCTCCGGGATAAGACACAGGGTCCACATTTTTCCCCTCTAACAGACCTGCTGCTTTCCTAAACTGCCTGTGAAAATCCACTGTGGAAGGAAACCCCGGAGAGGCGAGCTGGAGTCCTGGAGCCAGGCGAGTGCTGAGCGCGGGTGCAGGCTCCGAGAGGAGCTGGCTGGGGAGCCTGGCAATGCTGCCAACTTGGCATGGCTCAGGCGGCAGCCCCAGTCCCAAGCCACCCAAGCTGTTGGGAGTGGGTATAAAACAGACCCTGCTGGCCAGTCCCCAAGGGGAAGAGCTGGCTTGGGCAGGAAACATCATCGTTGACATTTAAGAGCGGGGGAAAAAGTGCCCAGTTGGCAGGCGGGGAGAGCAGCACCCGGTACTCCAGCAGCCCTCCTCCCCCTCAGGGCTGCAGTCCCCTTTCTCATGTCTCACCACTGGCTCCATCTCCCACTGCTGTTTCCCTTCAGCATCTACAAAACAGCCTGTGGCTGCCACACTCCTGCCATGGCTGCTCACCATGACCGGCGGAGAACTGCTCGGTCCCGGCTCTCCCCAGCTCCCTTGGAGCAGAGACATATCTGCGGATCACAGCCACAGGACCAAGGGTGTTTCCCATCCCACACCAGCCTGGGACATGCAGGGCAAGGCTGGCCTGGGATGGGAGCTGCCCTTCTAGCACACATGGGGTCCTGGGACAGGACCAGCCCTGCCATGCAGGGGAACACCTGGGAGAAGGGTGCTGTGCACCAGTCTAGCTGTGTTTATGGAGGACCACAGGCTGAGGATCCTCACAGCCCCGGTTGCCCCATCCTCGAGTGACACCCTGCCTGCAAGTGAGCATGTGGAAAACTCCATCCCACAAGACTGGGAGCCAGGGCAGCCTCCAGACTCAGCTCCCAGTGGGTGGCTGAACCTGACTCAGTGGGAGCTGGAGCGCCCCCCCCCCCGACGTCTCCGGCTCCCTGGTGAGGTGACTCACCCACCCACTGTTGGAGGAAGAGCTGGGGTGAGCAGCCATGGGCTTCACCAGGCCCTGTGGTCAGGGCAGGAATGTCTGCAGAGCCAGCTGGGAGCATCTGGTGGATCAGCTCCGTGGCCGTGCAGCAGCAGAGGTGAAGCCCCCCAAGTACTGCCAAAGCTCAGCCACAAAACCCAGCCTGCGCTCTGCAGAGCCACACGCCCCTGAGGACCAGGCTGATGGAGGAAAAGCTGGAGCTTCACCTCCTGGAGAAGGGCTTGGAGCAGTAATGCTGGGCTCGGGGTCTCTGGTGGGGTGCAGCCCTGGAAGAGAGGATAAGGATGGGGTGGGCAGGTAGAAGGAGCCCGCAGGCAGGGGATGGGGATACTGGCTGCTGCAGGGAGCCAGAGGTATCAAAGCAAACTCCATCCCTGCAGAGCCCACTGTTTGTCCTGGGCAGCCAGAACCTCTTCCTGGGCTAACTCATATACCCAGGCTGGAGGTCAGCATATAGCAGGAGGGACAGTGGGGTCCTGCTCACCCCAAGGTGACCTGTTAGCATGACACCCTCATCCCACCATCATCCCAGGGGAGCATCAAGAGACAAACTCCATGCAGGACCCTGGGGGATGCATGCATGAAGTCCTCCAGGCTGGTCGCGGTCCTGCCCACATCTCCACTGGTGGCTGCAGCACATGGCTCCTGGGATGGGCAGCAGCCAGGGATGCTACCTGAACACACAACCCTGCAAAATTTGTCCCAGCCTCATGAGCTGCCAGTGAAGCCCAGCGCGAGCATCTCTCGTGGTGCCCACTGCGTCGAGATGGAGCGTGTACCTGCGAGCACAGATGGTAAACTCCAGCAGCAACAGAAAAGCAGAGATCATAATTATCTGAACATAATGAAGGGTTTCATTAAATACACTTGGAAAACAACTCAGCAGCCGCACAAAGTTAAACTGCTGGTCTCAACTCTCCAAACTATTTAAAATTTATTAGCTTCCCCTGCGGGTCTCAAGCTTTTAAGTACTAGAGATTCTTGAAAATAAGATATTTTTTCCTTTCTTTCCCCCCATCTTTTTCCAATGTTTTTTAGCCTCTCAGAGGTGTCGGGGGCAGGGGGGGAAGGAACCACCAGCACCCACTTCATTGCTCTCTCCACCCCTGCCCACACATTTTCTCTCCCACCTGTCCCTGCTCCCCCTCCCCAGGCTGCTTTTCACTTGGGCTGCAGAGCGCAGCCGTTTCCAAAGGGATGATCAAATCAGAGACACCTGCACACTGATCCCTGCTAAATCCTGGACTCCAGACTGCAGGTAGTTCTTGTTGCACAGGGATTAGTGGGAGGCTGAATAAACCTGGGTTTGATCTAGTGCTAACTGGCATGGGGTAATGCCCTTGGCTAAGATGAGATTTACAGAGTTGTATCTCTTCATAATGTGCAAGGGGAGGCAGCGCTGGGAAGATGCTCTTTCCTACTCAGAAAGAGAAGTTCCTGGTTTTGAATAACAGCAATAGCTCAGTGCTTGGAAAGGTGCTGGAGTCCGATGCTGGATCTGTGCTCAGCAAAGCTGAGGAGGGGGTGGCTGCGCACAGAGCGAGACAGGGGATGTTCAGGGGCTTTCTCCGCTCACCCCATATCTGTGGGGAAGGGTTTCATGTCTGGAGAGGCAGGGAGCTCTGTCATGGGCCATAGTGGTCTGGGAGGAAAGAGACCGTGGTCGCTGTTGCAGCAGTGGAGTTGATGGCAGGGATGGGGCTAGTCCTGGTGCCAGCGAAACACCAGGGTTTGGGCTGGAACCTCGTCTTCCTTCAGTGAAAGATTGCAGTAGGTGACATGGGAAAACTTTGTGGCATCACCTCTGCTTTGGTGAAGTATTTGTGCTGAGGAAAAGCAAGGTGTTTTTTTTTTCATGGGATACCATAATGCTTGGTGCCAGACTGCTTCATTAAAATATTCTGATTTATAGCCCTTGGTTTCAGGCTGAAAAGGAACTTCAAACATAGGGATGATGCAGTGGGATCAGGTGAAACTTAATATTTCTCCTCCTTGTGTGTTGGAAGCCCCAGGAGCTGTCACTGACAACCACAGTACTCTAGTCTCCCACATTTTTGGAAATAACAGTGAACTAAGAAATTCAGGTTTTGGCCAAGCTTCTAATGAACTTTAATAGCATCATCCTGGGACTGCACTTGACTGCGAAGTGAGATCAGCAAAAGCTGCTGGGAGCAGAAAGATATCAGGGGAGAGGGATGGATGGGTCCCGGCACCCGTTGCATTGGGGTAGGAGAAGATAATGGATCTCTCCTTTACCATTGCACATACAGCCTTGCTGCACGTCTGAACTCTTTCTGCCCATGCTCCAAGCCCTAAAGGCTGCGTTACCTGTTGCTCCCAGCTGCGTTAATCTGGGCTCTCCCATGCTCGGTCAGCTTGGAGCACGCGGCTGCCAGCAAGCGATCATGGAGGCATGCTGTAAAGGACGTGTCTGCAGGGCAGCGCGGGGAATGAGCCGTGTGCCAGGAGTTGAGGGAATTGAGCAGCGTTTGCACAAAGCCAATATCAGGGTTGTTAAGTTATGAGAGAGCAGGGGACAGGCCTTGGAGCACTGCCTTGCTGAGCAATCCGTTAGGGGAGAGGCTGTGTGATACAGGCGTATTTGCAGTACACTCTGAAGAGAGTTGGGTAGAGATAACGCAATTACAGGTGAATTAAAATAAACCAAACTTCCCAGTGACACCCAGCAGCTGCCTTAAACCTCAGAAAACCAGGGACAAGAGGAGGGGTTGCTTCCCCCCTCTCTTGTGACAGGGTAGGCTGCAGCGGCTTCACAGGAGAGCAATATGTGAAGTCCCAAGCATCCTGCAGGAGGGAGATAGATGGGGCCAGGAGGAGACGGGGAGTCCCTGGAGTGAGTGGGTCTTGTCATTCAAAGTCATTTTGAGCCCTGGAAGGAGGTGTGTGGGGGCGATGTGACCACAGGGAGGGTGGGACAGTGAGTCTGCTCCCAGCCATGGGGCTGCCAGTCTGGTCTGGGGGGCAACTGGTGGAGGTAGAGGAGAGATATTGTGAGTGAGGAGGGGGGTTGGAGGGCATACTGCTGCCTTGGCACGGCTTTGGCTTTTTTTTTTCTAGTGCCCCACGTTGCTGCCTTGCCTGGGGAGGTGGACCAGGAGTGGAGAGCTGGGAAGAGAGGAGCACACATGGAGCAGGCAGCTGCTCCCCCAGCCAGGATCCCCCGGGCACTGTGGCAACAGTGGCAAGACGTGGGCATCAGGTGCAGTTATCTGGCAAGAGAGAGGGCTTTTCCTCCAGGAATTAACGCAGGAGCGAGGCCAAGACTCTCAAAGCACTGATCCGAGGAGGCTTGGCTGGGATGTGACGTGCAATCCCCTGCTGCTGGGTCGTTGCTCTGCCACATGTGCAATGAGCTGGCCGGTCTCAGCCTACTCCAGCCCAGAAAAGTGGGGCAGCCGACCTTTGTAGGGATGGCCAAGGAGAAGAATTCCTTAGAAACTGGGCTCGGTCTCACTCACAAAGATACTTGGCCCCCAGTATGAAGGTCTACTCAGCATAGGAGATGGGATGCGTGTTTTCCCACTTTTGTCATCCATTAAAGCGTAGTGGGGGGGGGCGTCTTTTGTGGATGCCCCGAAGACAGCAATTTCTCTTCCCTCTTTTAAAAAGGCCAGATGAGAGGAACTGTTTCTTTCATTAAATAAGCAGCTCCATACAGTGGCCTTGACTGTCTTCCCACCCAGAAAGGGCAAACCGGAGGGAGACAGACGTGAGTCAGAGGCAGCAGGCAGGCAGGGAAAGTGCCTGAGTTCCCTCTCGGGTAGTCAGCCACGCAGAGGCAGGAACCCTGCCTGCAGCTTGGCTCATCAAAGCCGCTCTCCTAAGCAGAAGGGGCAGCTCAGTGTGTAAGTTACACACTGCCCCAAGCAGGGCACACATCTGCAAACCGGCGGTGCTCCATGGGCATGGCCCTGCCGCTGCACCAGCCTTGGCCACGTGTCCCTGCCTGCCCGGGCACGTGTGAGAGCAGGGTGCTGCAGGCAGCAGGGCAGCGGCTGGAGCTTGTGCTGCACCCCGAGAGAAATTTGCAGAGCTTGACTAGGAAGCAGGAGGGCCTTGTCCCAAGGCAAGGGGTCTCCAAAACTTGTCAAGGTCTGGGAGCAGCAAATCAGTCTTGGTGATGAACCCGTGGGATATGCAGCAGGGAACATGAATGCAAAGTGCAAGCACAGCTTGGCAGCTGGACCTCAGCTGAGCTCAGATGCTTCAGCAGACAGTGATGGTCTTTCCTGGCCCAAAGGTATGCCATCTCATCTGTTCCCATCACAGTGCCTTCTCTGGAGGCCGTGGGGAGTGCTGTGGGCGCTGATGGGTGGGAAGGGCAGGGACTTGCAGCCCAAACCCTGCCAGGCTTCATTTTGGTCTGTCCAGATCCGAGTCTGTGGCTGGTCAGGGACAAGCCCTTGGCTTCCAGGGCAGAAGTTACGGGCTGCACTGTGAGGATGGTGTAGCTGTTGGGTGCCTTCTGTGAAGGTGGTCCACACCATGAAATTCCTCCCCCGTGTCCCACGGAAGGAGCTCATCTGTGTGGCTAAGCCTGGTGCTTCCCGGGCAGAGTCCGTCTCTGTCCTGCCTTGGTGGTGTTCAGGGGTTGGCCTGGAAAGGAGGATCTGGAGGGAGACCGAGCTGTATGCTGTGGGGTGACTGCGGGTGAAGCTCTGATGCTGCACTACCTTCAGCTCCCAGCTGGAGTTGGGGGGGTCCATGGTCGTAAGCCATCTCGGTGCATGTGAGGGGTCCAAGCTTGCATGGTCAGGGCTGTGCACGTGCCTGTGCAGAGGAAGAAGAGAGGATTTTGGTTTTCCATCTCAATCAGCCTGGTCTCTTTAGTGAGCTCTAACAAAGGGACGGTGGCTTTTCATGCTGCTCTTGATCTCAGGGCCAGTAGCAAAATCCTCCCGGCGGGTCCCTGGGCACCGTTCCCTCCCCTCTCATCCTGTAGCGATGCCGGAAACACTGCAGGCGGTACAAATAGAGGGCAGGATTAGCGATGCAGAGCGATGCAGAGCCAAGAGGGAAATTGTGCTCCAGGAGCACGCAGCCCTCCCTGCCAACTGCCTCCGTGCCGTGTCCTGGTCCCGGCAGCCAGCATGGATTGGGTGCTGGGGGCAAGGACAAGTCCAATGCAGGCAGCTGGCTCAGGGGGGGCTTTTGGATCAGTGTTTTCCTCTCAGTCAACTAATTCCCATGGTTAGAAGGGGTGTCCCATGCCAGTAGTTTCTGGGGGTGGCAAGGCAAATTAGCGTGCAGGGGACACCGGCTCTGTCCTGACTGTCACCGAAATCCTCGGTGACCTTGGGGGAGAGTTCTCCTGACTCCACAGCTCTGCTGTCTCTCCTCTTCATCAGCCCTGCCTAGGCGAGGCTGGGGGCTCTGGCCAGCTATCCTAAGGAGCAGTTCTGTCTCCCCAACCAGTTCCCACCTACTTGTCCCTGGTATGCTCCAGCTGATTTCAGTGAGGAGCCATTTCCCCTCCATGCTGCAGAGTAGAAAAGGATTTTACTTATTTTTTGTTGTTTTTTTCCCCTCTATTAAGTCTGTGACTAGAACATTGTGGCTTTTAAGTTTATTCCAACTGTTTGATATTTTACATAATCGTATTATTTATGTGACAAGATTAGAAGTACTCTGCATGCTGACAGGCAACTAGCACACATGCAATTTCTTGCCAATCCTTCACGAATTTGCATTGTGTTCCTGACTTCTTAGAGTCTGTGCAGATTGCAGCGTTAGGCAGAGAGGTATGTAGAGAAACAGAGGGGGAAGGTGGAGAAGATGGGAAGCAAGCTGCTCATCTGAGAGCTGTTGGCCTCCTCCTGTCCTTTGAGATCTTTTGGCCTTTGCAGAGCGGGTACCCAGAGCTCGGCGCCTGTCACACTGGGGCTAATGGAAATACCTGGCCAGACTTCAAACCCTTGGCCTCTAACAGCAAGTGCTAAGCACACAAAGGTGTTTGGTTTAATATCCCGCTGCTCGCCCGTGGGATACTTGATTTATTCTATGCCTGTAAACATTCATTTCACACCTAAACAGGGGCAGGTTCATCACTTCTGCAATCATCATTTATTCATGTCGTGAGGGTTGCAGGAAGCAGAGATAAATGGATTTCCGTGAAATTGGTGCTCCAGGCTGCTCAGGAGCCTCCATCCTTCTCACTGGGCTCCAGAGCAGGATGGGAAAGTTTCCCTCGTCAGCTCCTCCACCCTGGTGCTGTGGCACAGCGTCCTCCGCAGAGCTGTGCCGTGCCTCGGGACAGGATGTGGTGCAGTCGGAGGACTCCAATGCCGACACCATCCAGGGGACACTGGGCTCCTTCATTCCCACATGTTACGAGGTCTCAGCCACGCTCAAGGGACAGCACGTGCAGAGATATCTTGCTGTGGGTCCTTGCTTTGCTGGCTTTCCACTGCTTTGGGGGAGCTTCCTTTCCTCTGTATTAAGGCCAGCATTTGCTAAATATCTTTCCCAAGGGAGCAGATAATACCCACCCTTTTCTGGAGGAAAAATCCCTGCCTTTTGTGGCCCAGGCAGAGGACAATTGACTGAGAGGGGCGAGTGCTGCATTACACCTCACAACCATCCCGGAGGCCAAAGACTTGCGACAGAGGCTGGGACCTAGCTGTACCTTCCCGTGTCCATCAGGGCTGTAATAAAACCTTCTTGGTGCCTACAGGACACCACACCCCTGATGGGGAAATCTTACATCTAGCTGGCCTTCAGCCAACTGGTGCTCCCCCAGCGCACCCCAGGATGGCAGAGCAAACCCCAAACCACCAGAGATGGACGTGCCCTCCCTAAATAATTCATGGCTTGAGCTCATGCTTGGCTTCCTTTGTTATCTTGTTACGAATGAAAAAATGAACCAAGATTAAAGAGCTCTGGCTCTGTTTCCAAATTTATGGGCATTTAAAATGTGATGTTTGAGTCTGTTACTCCTCTGAGTGTTGTCAGGCTGATTCAGTGCAGAGCAGCGTGGGCACCGTGCTCCCAGCCGGCCCGGGGCATCGCCGTGCTCGGATGTGTCAGATGACGGTCAGCATCCTGAATGCCCCCAGGGATGAGTGGGTCCAGAGGGCTCACAGCCACATGGCCACAGGACTTCATGTAGTCCCTGTGGTACCCAACTTCACCACTGCATCTTCCTCCTCCTCAGCATCACCCCCTCTGTCCCACTGCATTTCCACCCTGCCACCTTTTGCCACTCTGTACCTCTCCTAGATGACACTCTCCACCTCTGAGCATCCCACCTCCTGCCCCTGGCACTAAGCTCATAAACCTGGCAGTGCTAATTGGCTCTGACTTTGCTCTGCTCTGCTCTGCAGAGGCTCACCTTCTGGAAGTGACCATTTCTCTCTGTTCAGCCTAGAGGGAGTCAAGAGGGCTAACTTAGATTTAGACCTTGAATTTCTAAATGTCTGAAATTAGGTGAGATGGATCCACTGCTTCTCTGGCACCCTGTCCCCATGATTAATCGCTGTCTGAGAGCAAATTTGGGTTCTCCCTGCCTCCCAATTCAGCACCATTTTTTATGGAAATAAAAGCTTCTGCTGTGTCCAGCTCTGCTGATGTCTGGGGCACCAGCGGGAACCCAGCTAGTTCTGCGGCATCACACCTGCACCAAGAAGACCTTTTATCCCAGGCTGCATCCCCAGCAGTGTGGCCAGCAGGGCGAGG